>RCWM02000001.1:4917500-5500000 GCA_003667255.2 Euschistus heros
AGTTAACAAACTTATAAAATATACTTAAGTGGCTTTTAAGTTGTATTGTAATCTATAAAATTATTTCATGTTTATTGTTATATCTTTTTGATGACCTCAACGTCATTTCGTATGAAATCAACCAGTTAAAATATAATTTTAGATCACGACCTATTGGTTTACTAATATTAATCATTTATTATATTAAAAACTACTTTTTAGAACAAAAAAGTGCAAAATTCGAAATTTTATATTAAGTTATCTCACATGGGGACGTTTGGAGTTGTAACTCACAGATTTGAATGCCGATTTTTGTGTGGGTAGTAGGGACCTATATAGTGCAAAACTAGAGTTATAGCCGCCAATGGGCATTAGGAGCCGAGAAAAAAAAATATCAGTCAAGATATAGAAATAATTCTTTCACGTTTAATTGCAGTTATGTATGCTATTTTAAATAAAAATACTTTCGTTATGCCTAAGACTCTACCCGGCTCTAGGGTGCTCAAAAACTCCAAAAAAATGACAAAATTCCAAAGAAATCCGCTGTAAATCAGTGGATACTTTTTTTAACGAACAACTGACCTAAAATCTCGATTTAGCACACCATAAAACCCTTATACGTGAAATTTTATCAAAATAAAAAAGTATTTTTTACCCCTTTCGAGGAGGTTTAAAATTTGAAAAAAACTGCATTGTTTAGCTCAAATCCGGAAGTCGCAGGATTTCCCCTTATTGAAATATCTCAAGTTACAGCTGACCTAGGATTTTTTCATTCACATCAGTTTTTGCCCACTAAAATCTGAATGTTATATGCATGGATAAAAAGCAGAATGTATGCCGATTCTTGTGATGCTATTACTATTGTAATCGGTTGACCACAGCAGCTGTTATGGCCTTTAGAAATTGTTCTCCAATTCTTCTCGTAATCAATTTTTACTATCCAAAATCCTCAATGCTTCTTATTATGTTACAAACGAACTTATCCACAAAGATCGCAATGCTTTATATGTTGCTGATTTTACTTATTGTATATAACGTATACAGTTGTAAAAACATCAATAGATTCTTTTTTTTTAATTTTAATTATTTACACATTTATAGCACCCAACGTGATCAACACCATCTGCCAGATCACAATTTAGTATTTAATTAACTACATAATATTTAAAAAAATAATTTGATTAGTGTGTTAATAATGATAAATAGCAAAATCCACAGCTATTCAAATCCATTAGTATCACAACTTGCTTCTCATTCCATTCCAGATAACCCTCCGAGGCGCCTGAAAAGAAGATGGCCTCGAGACCTTCTAATATAGTACTTTATTATATAGAACCTTTATAATTGCTACCAATTGGTTATTGCTTTAAAAACAAATGACGTGTCATTTTGATCATTATCATCATATTTACTTGATATATTATATTTTTAGATTGTAGATACAGATGTAAATTTCAATTAAAAAATAAAATAAAATAATGCTAAAATTAAAAAATTTAAAATAGATAACATTTTTATTTTGATTAAAATGAACTTATAATAATTAACTTTAAAAATGGTGGTAAATTAATTTTTATTAAGGTTTTTAGTAATATTTTTATTCTAGAAGTAGTTAAATTAATTTATTTTAAAATTTAAAAATGTAACTGTTTTGACCAGTTTTAATATACTATAATTACAGTAAGAAAAATATTTTTCATAAACTGGAGTGGGCAGATGTGTTAAACAGTGTCTATTTTTTACAGTGGCCGTGAGATAAGATGGAGTTGAAAAGGCGATAGGGATATTCGGAAAGAAACGGTAAAATGAAACCATTCTTCAACGAAAGGACAAAAGAAGACTGAATTGGCTTATGTGCCTGGGATGAATAGGGGCTCCCATCGTAGATATCGGATACCGAAGGTGGGAGCCACAGCAGGGAGGGTCCGAATTATCATAAATCGATGAGGAAAGTTTATCGTAATATTTTCTTAAAAAATAAGCAACAGTTTTCTTATATTTACCTCATGGCATTTACTAAATTGAAATTGTTAAAGTTTTTCCAGAAGGATTTTATTCTGGGTATTTTTTTTACAGTAGTCCCCTGTAGCCACCAAAGGTATATCTTTTTACTTTTTTTCCCTAGTTATTTATTGAAATTTACAACTGTATATGCAATATAAAAATATAATACATCAAGTAAATATGATGATAATGAGAAAAATTACACGCCACTTGTTTTTTTAAGCAACTACCAATTGGTAACACTTAGAAAGGTTCTATATAATGAAATCTTTGTAAATAGGTTTTTGACGAAGTAAGGAACATTTAGGATTTTTCAAAGGATTTTGGATTGTAAGGATTGGATACGAGGTGAATTGGATGGTTTAGTGGAGCCCAGCTCCACTTTTTTGTACAAATTGGTTACTGTTATGTAAATGAGTCTTTTGTAATTGATTGGAAGGCTTGAACGTTCGTCAAGTAAATGTCGAAGTAGTCGAAAACGACGGGCAGTTCCTTGTCGTTTTAGACTTATATTTGTACTTGAAAAAAAAAAAAAATTCTGAGGATAGCATAAATAGAACAAGATGTTAATTTTTTAAAAAAATTGTTTTCACGAAAAGGCTAAAGAGACCACGCGAATATTACGAAGATGGATTTTTAATTCTGTTCCTTCTCATCATCCATATCTCCTTCATTCTTTCTGATTGCCTCTGTTTCCTCTCTTCTGTCCAGGCCATACCCTCCTTCGGCTCCTTCCTGTCCACAAGAACCGCTATTTCTTGTAGTTTCCTTCTATATTCTTCTCTATCAAGGCAGTCACGATCCTCAATCCCCAGTTTGCTGGTCTCCTCTTTTAGCTTTTTTATGTATCCTTGTGCACTCTTGTAATCCCAAATGTTCTGAAAAATAGCCTTATTAAGTCTTTCCTCAGGCATTCTTACCATATGTCCATAGAAATTCAGCCTCTTAATTCTTATCTTCGTCTCTATGTTCGTTGTTTCTTTGTAGATCTCCTTATTTGATCCTAACCTGTATCCTTCCTGGGTTTTCCTAGGCGGTAAATGAAGATGTTTATTTATTATTATTATTTTATTTTTCATCTTCGTAAAAGTATTTAATCTATGAGGAAATAACATCGTTCATAAAATCTGGTTAAAAATTTGGTCTAGTAATTAATAGCAAAAGAATAGGAATAAAACTTTATACGGGAAAAGTGTCCCTTTTGAATAGCATTACATAAAAAAAAAAGATATTTTTAGATATAAATATTAGATATTTTTGAAATAAGACAAGATACATAAAAGTCAATACAAATCTACATAATGAGGTAACGTAGCAGTCTTAAAAAATAAGAAACTGCTCGTTTCCGACTACTCTAACATTTAATAGACAAGTGTTCAAAGATCCCAATAAAATACAAAAGACCTATTTACATGAAAATAATTAGACCCATTTGGACGCTTGAGCTTTGGGGGTTTACTTAACGTTATAATTCTTCTCATATCCAATCCTTACAGTCCGAAATGCTTCGTGAACTCCTCAAAGCTCCTAATTATGTCTCAAACAAACTTATCTAAAAGACCTTAATGTTCCATATTTGGCTGATTTAGCCCAAACCAGATACCTATCCTTTCATAGTAAGCTCCATACCCACTAGAATCTACTTACCTCACACTCTATTTCCGATAATCCTCTGGTGTCTGAAAAGAATATGGCCAAGAGACCTTTTAATGTAGAACTTGTAATAATTTCCATCAAATTTGTTTGTATATAATGTATAAATTTGTAAATATCAATTAATGGTTAAAAAAGAACATGAGGAAATTGAAAAAAATCGAGAAACAGAGCAAAAAAAAAAGAAAGAAAATAATGAAAAAGAAAAGTAGACATGACGGGTATGGAGAGAATTTCAGAAAGTAGATATGCGGGCAAGATAGGATCGTTGGAATAAAGTTGTTTTAATATATGATTTATAAAATATAAAATATGCATAAAATACATTAATTCGAAACAGGAAAAATATTTGAACAATTATATAGTTCACTCTGTTGAATATTTATCACAGGAAAATATGTCTTTCTCTTATTAATGTAAAATATATTATTGCATCCAACGCCATTCCCAGAAACAAAACTAGCTCTCAAAAATGACTCTAGCTAGTTTCCTGGTTTTTGTTTTTTTTCCCGGAGTATCAACTTTTTTTTTTTTAAATTTGATTCTACGTTGTCTTTTCCATCCTAGACTTAATTGTGGTCCTTAGCCATAGGAAAAACTATTGCCCCCTATGTACTGTAGTAAATCTAGCAAAGTAGAATGATACTAAGCCCAGATATACTAATTGACTTAGTCCCTCTCGAAGATAAAACTTTGATTTTCCTTTTTTTTTATATTGAGAGCTTCCATGCCCCAACGGACAAAGAGCTTTCTAATTATACGACTCATCTCAAAATAGAAAAGAAAGAGTTAAAAGTCCTCAACAGAACCGGTACTAATCACCTTGTCACCAGTTACCGATGCCATCAGGCTCTGCCGACGTACCAAGATCTGGAGGAATGCGACAAGCGGAAGAGATCGATGGCCTATTGTCGAGATAGGATGGTTCCCTTTGTTTCATCATCAGATCGCCACTGTGCTCGGGATGTCGGCCGCCCCAGGAGACCCCCGTTGGGGTCGGGAGCTATAATTGGAATGCAATTGAATTAATTTTCAATGTGTCCTCTATTTGTAATAGTTGTTCCAGGAAAAAAAATGTTTGTCAATTAGTTAATTATTTTTCCAAGAAGTGACATTGCTTTAAAAATATTGCTGAACTATTAAAAATAAAATCTATTGCTTAAAGTTATATCATTAATTATATAACTTTTTATGTTGTAGGAGATGTAATTATAATATAATTTCTTAGGCATAACTCCTATATATTTATTTTTGAAACTACATGTTTCGAAGTCTTTGCTCCATCTTCAGGTTTCTTAAAATCAGTAGTATGGCTGTGAGACAAGTAGCATTAACAAGGTGAAGGAACTTATAATACAATAAGGAATGATAAATTAATTGCCACTTCTTTTGAGATTATTTTATTCGAACTTGTTTCGAATACTAAAAATTCATCTTCAGTTCTAAAACATACAAAATTTTCAACACATCAGTACTATGTTCCATGGATTATATACAAAATTTTTCAAAAATGTTAGACAAGAAATCAAACATTAGTACTCACCTCAGGAGATCTAAGAGATATCTGAAATATATCTATCGTGAGAAGGGGGAGGGGGCAGGTTGGTTAAATTTTTGAGATTTCCCTTATGGCTCATTTGATATTTCCGTTCCTGTTGGTAACAAATTTAAATTAAGGCAATTGGCAATGTGTATCTGGCCATTTAAACAAAAATTCATAAAAAAAAAAAAAAACTATGAATATTATATACATAACACCCCCAGAGGATGAAGCTACCCTGAAGAAACATATTTTGATACCATATTACGGCCTAATATCCACCAAAGATGGAAAGGAATTAAAAAAATTAGGTTTAACTACTGCATTTAGAGTAATTTTGTCTCGACAACAGCGGAAAAGGAAATCAACAACTAAAAGTGAAGAGAGGATATTAATGGTTTGAAAGCACTAATTTATTCCAGAGAAGTTAGCTGAAAGGTGCTGAACCCTTATTTAATCATAAAAATCTTAGTCGGAATTCTGAACAAAGAATGCCAGTGGTGATCTCTCAGATCGCTTGCGACTATAAGAGGGTTAAATTTTCATTAATTTTAAAACTTATCAATTGATCAAATTGATACTTTCATCGACACATTAAGACTATTGGGAAATGGCCATTGATATGCTTTGGTTTATAGTGTCAGTTGATTACTGATTCACTCCACCAAGAATAAATACATAGAGATTTCCCATCCATTTGGAGTTTTCCCCGGGGCTCTTTCCCTTAAGAGTAAAATTGTCCCTGGTAAAAGTATTCGCCGGCCTTAGAATGGCGTAGTTTAAAAGGACAAAAGGAAAAAAACTTTTATCAGAGCGCGCACAATGCACAGCTGACACATAAAACTGGTCGTAAAAGCTAAAACTTAACCCTCGAGATGGAACAAAAGCCCGATCGCTCTATTTACTGCTGGATTGGTAGATCGGTCATCTCAGATCGTAAACCACAATACATCCTCCTTAATTTACTACTTCCGGTGTTGCTTCCTTCCGATGGGGAGGATTTGTAAGTATTTACTTCCATCCCTCTTCATCTGCCGTTAGCTTATCAAACGGGCTTGGGATATAGTCCACAGTAAAGGCATTGCGAAAAAAACAAACAAAAAAACTTTAAATACTTTCTTTTATCAACATTTCAACCCTAAACCAGGCGTGCTGGTTGCTTTTGTAAACTAGTTGGATATTTAACTCTCTCCAATTTTCCCATACTCTGACCCAGTCCCTAATAACCTTCCCTGACCCTTCAGTACCGTTTTAAACTAGTTAGCAGCTGTAACGTTTTTCGTAATCGAACTTCTGATTTTGGTAGACAATATCAACCATCCGCCCTGTCATTGAAGTATTCGTTTTCTGTTTTCTAGTTATTACATCTCTTTTTTTTTTTTTTTTTTTTTTTTTTTTTTTTTTTACTGAAGATATACCGACTTATTTCACAAGAGCAATCTGATGAGGAAAAAGAAGCTAGAACATGCACTAGTGAATCAACGTCTGGGTCAATGTTTCTTGCTCTGAAAATGAAATTAAAAATTAGGTACCATTATACAAGCATGTCTCCAGCTTCAACGTTCACCTAGAATACATTTTATCGATTCTAACCTTGTTCCCATTTATTTCGGTGTTTTAGAAACTCTAAATACCTGTTCAAAGTAATATTAACTTCTGTTTACCTTCTGATATTAAAATGAGAAATAAGAAAATAATTAAGTAGAAATAAGAAAATATTAAAATATAAGACTCTAATACAATGTTGAATTAATCTTATATTAAATCAGAATTAATATAATGCTAAATCACTAGTAATGTTAACTCCTGATAAACTTTCTGAAGTCAGGGAATTGTAAATAACAAATTATAAATATATATAACACCTAATCCTTGTTAAAAGTTATAATGTTAATTTCTGCTACATTTTCTAAAGTGAAGTGGAAGTAAGAAAATATGAAAACTGTGATATACTTCCTCACATTTATTTTTAGGTCTATGTGTTTTATTGAATTTTATAATACGAAAAGTTTTACGTTATGGCAATAAGTAATATGGACGATAAAGAATCCATTCACAAAATATATATACTGAAATTTTTTATAATTCACCAAATCCATGTAGAAATTGATTCTTAACTTTTGTAACACTAAATCCTTTATGAAACTTATGTTGTTAACTTCTGTTTCACCTATTTACATTTAATAAGGCTAAATATCAATATAACGCACTAAACAATACAATCCTAGTCGAAACTGTAGAAGTGATTGTTCACATGTAAGGTTATAGGTGTGAACTATCGATAAATTTAAACTCGAAGAGAAGTATAAGGATCGAACTGGTCGGTGTAGTACAGGTTAGGTAGGTTTCGTGGAGACATGCTTGTGTAACAGAACTAAAAATCATTCTAATCCGGAACATTATAGTTATAATAAAGCAGGGAGCTTATTCTGTCAATGAATTAACCTTTGAAGGTAAGATGAGAAAAGAATTTATCTTTGGAAAGGATGATACCATGTGGGCTAGGACGGACTTTAACAAGTGTTTGAATTAAAGAAATAAAATAATAAAAAAACTGTGTATACCATGTCTTATAAGTAAAAGTTCATTTCTCATGTTTTCTTATAGTTTCTTATGTTTTCTATTTTAATGTAAAATAAAACATTCATAATTATTTTTAGATTATATTACTCCCATTACAACTATAAAGAATAAAAATCAATGCAGGGTGTCTACTAGTCAGGAAATTCGGGAATTTCGGGAATATGTCGGGAATTTCGTGTGGTCGGGAGAAATTCGGGAATAAGTCGGGAATTAACAGAAAATTTTCGAAAGTCGGGAAAAAGTTGTCGTTAATGCTAAAATTTTCTGAACATTTTCAGTTTTTGCTCTATATGTCAGTTAAGGAAGCGTCTGATTGGTATAGTCACTCCACATACTTTTAAAGTAAACTAAATTTGCTACAACTTGAGATCAGGGTGAGCTATATCTAGCCATTGGTAACCAAGATACAGGGATATTATCCCCCAAAAGTGATGTTTTTTTTATATGGACACTTATTTTGTGAAATATCGCCTGAAATACATCATTTGAGACCAGAATGATGGTACTTGTGGGCCGAGCGGTTCTCTCAAATACGGCAGATAACAAAAAACAGACAAAAGTGGGTTTCTGGGGGAAAATACTTTTTTTGTCTTTTTATGGCTTATTTATCAATAAAAATTAATGCTATTGCTATTGTTGTCAAAATGTTTGTTATTGTTAAATAATTGATTGATGAAAAAGAAAAAGATAGCATAATCGGGAATTACGTCACCATCGAACATATGTTGTATATACCTACAAACTAAAATGTTTAAACAAACATCATATATTTCGTATACCTCAGGTTATCGCATGGGGGAGGGGGAAAGGGTTGAAAATCGTAAATTCACAGCCGTTTGATCAAATAACCCGGAATTCGTTATTTGTAGTACATTTGGAAAAAAATTGATCCTATGAATTTTTTTTTCTCCCAAATCACGGGTACTCCGAGAAAACACGTTTTTTTGTACTTTTTTTACTCTAACTCCGAAACTATTTGTCCGATTTAAATTTTATTTTTTTTTTCGTCCAAACGCTGTTTAAATTTACTATCCGATCTATATATGAAATTTTGAACAAGTTTCGTAAAATACATATGTCAGCACACTGAGAAGCTCTTACAGTTAAGTTTAATTATAAACATGTTGTAGAGTGTATTAAGTATGCAATAATTATTTCGCCAAAATTGAGTTAAATTTAATTTAATTTTATTTTATGTATCCCATTGCTACTTTTTTTTTAAATGGATTATTAGTTCAACATTTTTTACAGTTATAACTTTTATTTAAATTTTTACATTCAAACCATAATAACGAAAATATTTACGTGCACTAGGTAATTATAATTAAAAAGTTAATTATATAATAAAGAAAAATAATAATTCAAAGTTTGTCATCGAAACATTAAACAAATTTGATTCCATTCATTTTATTTTTTTTTTTTTTTTTTTTTTGCGCAGTCAATAGTAGGGCAGGGAAAAATACAATATTTTGTTGAAAACTGTACAACGTCACATTAAACTTACTTTTTAATAATATTACATTAAAATCGGTTCAGCGGTTTGGCCACCACTAACGTCTAAAGATTGGGTAAGTTGCGGTAACTAACGCATAGCGAAAACACGTTTGTCGGTACTCTTTTGGCTATAATATAAATCTATAATTATTTGTCTGATACAAATTTCTTTATTTCATCTGAAAGCTGGTCGGTTTCACAAGAATATGGTGCTCTCAGCGTGATGGTGTGAGTATATCATGAGACTTGATCACAATTTCATATACTAAGGTCTCATAGTAAATTTAACCAGCTTTCTGATGGGAAAAAAAAAGAATATTCTGATCGGACATACATTTTAGGAGTTATTTTATCCGGCAACCTCGTAACTATTTTCAAACCGAATGGCAATACTCTACATTGATGTGTTTCTTGAAATTTATCTAGAGTAATCTGAAATATAAAAAAATTGTCTTTTTTTTTTTTATATTGTTTAAATGTGATATGTTAAGTAGCAAAGTATGCATAGATTGATTTGTTGAGATTATTATTGAAACACATTAAAATATCGATTGACTAGAATTTCTAAAAAGTTTTTTGAAAAAGTCGGGAATATGTCGGGAATTTTGATAGCTGAAATTGGTAGACACCATGTCAATGTTAATACAAAATAGTTAAGATGAGAATGCAATATATTCTCAGAAGAAAAGGGAAATTGTAGTGATTGACAAAGTCAACCGTGCGCCCGGTTACATGACTCCAGTAGGTGCGCCCGTTTTAGGTTTAAGTTAGGAATAATATTAAGTGAATTAATTACAATTTATTTTTGTATTTTGTTTATTTGAAGAATATTATCGAATGTTAAACATTCATTATCAGTTTGGTGTACGACTACCGTAATCCAAATGATGGTAGAAACAGAGGAGAAAAGGAGTTGTCCAATTGTTTACAAGAAGATAACGGTAGTAATTTGGGGGATTGAATGACTGGATATTTGAGATATATTGTCTTTCCTGGAAAGGGTTTGATTGGTTCTAAATGTTCCTCTAAGGTTTTGGACGGAAAAACGTAATTGGATCGAGGTATTCTTTAGAAAAAGGGAAGAAAAGGATTGTATCTATATAAGAATAAAACCATCTCCAATATTTATTTATTATTTTATCACACTTATCATAATAATGATATTGGTTCGCTGTATCTTCGGGCTTAACGTCCTTATGTTCCCTAACTAGGAAAAGGAGGACGGGTAATCCTACAGGTTACCAGAATGGATCGAGGATTCTTTAGGCCACCTTGATTTTCATTATCCGCTCATGTGTATCCAGCGATTGATTTCCACCATTGATTGCTGAGATTGTTATAATTTTAAGGGAGTAAACGTTTGTGAGGCTAGTTATAGTTGTTTTTTTTTTTTAAATTATTATTCCTATATCCACTCTGCAAATATTACTTATTTATCTTTTACTAAATATTATATCAGAAACTATTCGTTCTTTTAATTTTGTAATAGTCCAGTCAATATACGTATTCTAGAGTGCACGGAATATGCGAAAAATTTTTAGTTCATAGCTTCGTTAGTAGTTAGAAGGCCAACGTACTAAAAGTACCCGCTCTGGATGGGGAACTAAGGGTAGGGGTGAGGGGAGAGGGTCCCGTTTTTTGGGTTTTTCGATTATATCTCGAAAACGGTGGACTTCAGAAAAATACGTTTCGAATAAACATTAAACCTAATTAAATTTCCTATAAAATTGATCTTATACATATTTGTCGAACTTTTTACGGTTTTCGAGATATACGTTATTAAAAATCGATAATTTCAGAAAAAAAAATAATTTTTAACTCACTTCTTATGAAACATTTGCTTTTAGTGCCTTCCACGATCGTTTCTCAGAAAAAATGTGGAAATCAAATTTGTAGATCATTAAATTTTATTTAAATTATTATATACGTTTTTGCACTTGTGGCAATTTTTAGACGAAAAGTGACGTAAAAATGATTCTTTTTTCGATTCTTTACGATTTTAATAACTTGTATCTCGAAAACCGTTGAAAGTTCGACAAATATGTATACAACCAATTCTATAGGAAATTTAAAAAACTTTGATTTTTATTCGAATTATATTTTTCTAGAGACCACCGTTTTCGAGAAATAATCGAAAAGCCCAAAAATTGGACCTTCTCCCTTCCCCCACCGTTAGCTCACCCCCCCCCCCCCAGGGATGAGGACTTTTAGTATGTTTACCTTCTAACTACTCCTAACGAAGCTTTGAAGTATAGAATTTCCGCATATTCCATGCACTCTACACCTCTTATTACAGCACTCATTGGCAGGACTATAAGTCGAGATTTATATCTTGGATCGCCACCATATAAAGTTCATTCATTCACAAAAACAGCCTTATTAAAATAATATTAATGATCACAAAAAAAGCTGACGTAATTCACCAACAAAATTAAATAATATATATTTTTTTTTATTGAGCAGGTAAATCCTAGGATAAATTGCCTAGATCGTTATCGTATTTAGATAGTACACGTTTTTGCGGCTAGTTATGGTTATGGCTTTATCGTCTACAAGCAAGACACAACCATTTAGGGAAAATTAGATAAGTAAATTTTCGTCCAGAATGAGGTATATAATCTGTACAATTCTTGTTGGTGTTCTTTACATCGCGTAAAAGAGGGAAAGCCGTTATGCCCATGATAACTTTTAAAACGGGCATTTTTATACATATTCAAGCATTCAAATATTGATGAATACATATATGCATTCCATATTATATTATAAAGAAAAAGGCCGCAGGTAGTGATGGTATACCAAATGAGACTATTATCGAAGGAAAAGAAGAATTGATCCAACCTCTAAGTATAATCTTTAACAAAATAATCAATGAAAAGATAGTTCCACGTGAGTGGAAGGTTAGCAAAATAATCGTTCTTCATAAAAAAGGAAAAAAAGATAATTTGGAAAACTTTCGCCCTATTTCACTAACACAAAGCTTTTACAAACTATTTTGCAACATAATAAAAAACAGAATAATAAACACTATTTGCCAGGATCATGATATAGAACAAGCTGGCTTTCGTCCCTCCTTTAGTACAATAGATCAACTCCAATGTATTAATCAGGTCATCGAGAAAAGTATAGAGTATGACAGGCAAATCTACCTATGTTTTATCGATTATGCCAAGGCATTTGACTCTATTAGGCATAAATACATCTGGGAAGCACTACATGATTGCGGTTTAGACAAACCTTACATTGATATAATAATCGAATTATATAGGAAAGGAAAAGCATTTATAATTTTAGACAAGGAAGGCGATTATTTTGAGATTGAACGAGGAGTGAAGCAAGGGTGCCCCCTATCACCAATTCTGTTCAATTGTGTCCTAAATAAATTGTTTGAAGAACTAAATTGGGAGAATCTGGGAATATCAATCAATGGGAAAATGTTGAATAACTTAAGATTTGCTGATGATATATGCCTACTATCACCGAACATCAATGGTCTAAAGAGAATGATAGGAGACATAGTAGAAACCAGCAAAAAGTATGGACTGGTCATAATGGCAGGAAAAGGAGTCGCCCGCATCTTAGGTGGAGGGACGAAATTACACAGTATGTAGGAGACAACTGGTGGCGTGTGGCGAGGGACAGAATCAGGTGGAAGAAGGTTATCAACAATATTTAGTTTCTTGTTCTGATTTGTAGGGTTTCTGTTTGTTTGATTGTGGTTTTTTATTTGTTTTTGTTTTGATTTGTATTTATAATTTTCTGTTCCTTTGGCTGTAGCCGACTTCTAAGTTCCTCCTATGGGAGAGGCTTTTGTCTTTATAGATGCCAATAAAGCTTATTATTACATTATTATTATTATTATAGTATAGGGATATTGTAGAATAATGGAGGTTGAAAATATAATTTTAAAAAATCTATTTAAACTGAAAACTGAAAACCTCAAGCGCTGCCCTGATTATCTGTAATTTTGGACTCGTCCAGTTTTCCAAAATGGTACAGAAATGTGCGAGCATAGGCTTTTTAAAACTTTTAGCCAACTCGCTTCCCTTTAATAATTATTATACTGTATTACCTCTCATAATTGGAACCTCTTTATATTGAAAACTTCGATTAAACGGAAAATTTCATAAGTCCTGGACTTTTTCGGAGGATAAAATCACCTCCTATATCCGGAAGCTCTAATCAACGGAAACGGAAAGTTTCGTTCTAAATAAATTGGCAAAACCTTCCCCAGTAACGGAAATATTTTTTTCCTCACTTCCTAAATTCCTGGGATCATTAGCTTTTTTTTTTTTTTTTTTTTTGTTTCTTGGCTAATTATCACTTTCTGAATAGCTACGTTTCAATTGGTTTCCCTATATTGTTTTCTTTTCTCTTCCCATGGTATTTCCGTTTATCTCTTTTACCAAATCAGTAACCCTTTCCAAATCAGGAGTGTTCTAACACTGCCTAAAAAAGACATCGTATCAAAATATAAATGCGGCAAAACACAAATTTATGATGTTCTGAAGAATAAATAATAAAATGATGGGTGAATGCAAAACATTCCTTAGTCAAACAACACAGGGCCCCTGATTTTGAGAAATTCAGTTCGCTAACGCACGATCAAAAGATTTTTTTGTTACAATTTCAATCAAATTTTGCAAACCAAGGCGTTAAAATTAGCTGAAAAGTTAAGTGAAACTAAATTTATAGCGTCAAATGGTTGGTTAGAAAAATTTAAAAAGCGTCAAAATATTGTTCAGAAACGGATCAGACGAAGAACTCGTTAGCGACTAGGTAAAAAAGGTATGTTCTGTCACAAAAACAAAAAACTACAAACTAATACTTCAATTCTTAGTTTCATTCAAGTCTGATTTGTATTAATAGTCCTCTCCTGTAAGGATCATGTACAATTTGTCACATATTATTTTTAAATAATCCTCCATGTAACGGAAACCTCTAGTCAACGGAAAAAGGGACGATTCCCTAAACGTTCCGTTTAATGGAGGTTGTGCTGTATATTAACTGCTATTGTTATATTTTAATAAGAAATATGTCATAAGTTGAATATGTGGGGGAATAACGTTATATGTTTGATTCCATGATTTTTTTGATTTTTTTTTTTTACGTGGGAAAACGTTTTAAGCAGTCTCGGAACTTGATACGCAGGGTTATTTGTTTAAATCCCGCTTCAGAGCAATATGTTAGATATACATCCTGAATCTGATCTCGTTACTGAGGAATAGCGTAGTACGTTGTCAGAGGTTCCCAACCTGTTCCGTTTCCATAAAGTTGTGTTATTGTTGAGGCAGTCGGTAAACGTTGTATGTTGCTCTCAGAGTCCATTCAGGATGTTATTATTGTTGTATGAGTCTTACAACAATAATAACATTTTTAGATCTTATCTAAAAATTCAATAAATTAAAAATTATAAAAAAAGGACGGTATTACTTATGAAGAGGTGGCTTGCCCCTTTTAACTGTTACTTTTCGATAACCAGTTACTGTTTTACCGGCGCGCATTCTAGCGGTACCCATCCGAAATTAAAACTTCCAAATTTCCCTCTTTTCAGCACGATATCCTCAGATTATATTCTAGATGCAAATAGAAATCACACTTCATGCTTTCGTAAATTTTACTTGAATGTTTAAAATTTTATTTTGTTTAATAAATCAGAAATTGTTGTTATAATATTGAGTAGACATAAAATTCTAAAAGTAGAGGGAAAAAAATAGCCAGAAAAAAAACGAATAAAAGTGTTTAAATTTATTATGTTATAAAGTATCTGAATGAAACGAACAAAAATTTATAATAAAATGGCAAAAGTAAATATCCTGACAAGCCATAAATAAATGGTTGGGTGTAAGAATGATTTAATTGAAAACTAATGATAAAATTACTATTAATAGTAGAATAATATTATATAAATAATAAACGAGTATAATGTATTTATTTTATATTAAAAGTGATATAGAATAATAGATGAACATTCTGTGCTTTTGCTAAAAACGGAGACCGTAGTGAAGAGCGGTGAGGGAATTTAAAAGGTTGGAGAACATTGGAGCTAAGTTAGTGTGTGGTGATAAAAAGAAAATTGAGTTTTAATTTCGAATGGGTACCGCTAGAACGCGCGCCGGTAAAACAGTAACTGGTTACCGAAAAGTAACTGTTAAAAGGAGCAAGCCACCTCTTCGCAAGTAATATCAAAAGTACTTATAACTGTTAAGTATAAATATTTAGTTGTTTTAACTGCATGTAAATCTACCGTAATCATAATACACTTGTTGTTTTTACATTTTTTGTTAATTTTTAATATTGCTATAAAATAAAATTGAATAAACATAGTTGAATTATTTATTTATTTAATTATTCCTTAAAGACGGGCGGAGTATATAGGACAGTTAGCAGATGTTGAGCCCGACAAGACTCGGCCGATGTAACACTTTTCTCTAAGTGCCCATCGCTCCATTTAACTAATTTCTTAATCCAGGCAGTTAGGACTATAAACTAGAGTCTAATGCTACACTAGGATTACGGTTCTAGGGCTAGACGAATTTATTATTCCAATCGTCCTCAGAGCAACTCTCGTGGCATTTGTCCCGCCTGGTCTCTTTGCCTAGTAAGTCCTTAATCATATCCTTTTTAAAAACGAAATAAAAGACACAGCAGACGGCTTGTGTCAATTAGTTAAACACGGTGTAGTTTAATTGGTATCCGATTTCTAAACGGGGTGTAATGTTTCTGAGTTGGGTGGTCTAGTTTCGGGGGGTTTCTCTCTGTGGTTTGAATAAAGTTGAAACTATTGTTAATTAAATTTAACCAAAATTGTATTGTTTCTAGTTTCGCTCTATTAATTGTTTGCTTGCAAACCATGGATTTGTAAAGTTCATTGCCATAAAGACTTATCTTATGTTGTGCCCTTAGAATAATTACTGTGTACTACAAAACGTTGGCCAACCTCAAGTATGTATATACAATGATAATAATAAATATTGTTGATTAAATATATAATTTTCGTGAAATGAATGAATAACAAAAAAATTGCTAGTTAGCGTTAGTTTCTCTTAGCACATTGGTTTACTCTTTTTCTATTTTTTTCTAATTGATTGGGTATTGTTGTTGTTTGTTTTGGCTTAATGTTCTTACGATATTCCCACTTTGGCAAGAAAGACTCTTAAGAAAACTTTAATATTAGTGCGATTCATTACCACTAAATACTCGACAACTTTTGGTATCATCTCTCAGATTTATTTTCAGGATCTCCAGACGTTCTCACATATCTCACAGGTATTCTGAAATTGGGTGACTTTACCTCAGTTTCCGACTTCAGTACTTCCTAGGTGCACTCATATTTCAATTCTTGAAAACTAAAATCCCACAATATTCATGACCTTACTCTGCGCTCCTCCATCCACCTCTTAAATACTAGAACCCAACCCATCAACTTGTACACTCCTTCACATCGAACTACATCCATCGAAAAATCCTTTATTATTCCTCTTTATGGAATTCATTCCCCATCTCAATTCAAATAAGCTCATTTAGTAGTCTATACAATTGGCTGAAGCGTCTGTTAAGTTCTTGTCTTTTGAGCCGTGTATGAGGGTTCCATGTAAGTCTTTTGTCTAAGTAGAAACCAAGATACCGAACTGTGTCATCTTTAGGTAGTGGAATACCATTGAAGTAGATAGGAGGACTGGATTTACGGCGGAGGGTAAAGGTTATGTTGGTGCATTTAGATTCATTTACTTTGATTCTCCAGTTGTTGCACCAGTCTTCAATCAGGGATAAGTGAGTTTGGAGATTATTGGATGCTATTAAAGGATCTGTATAGGATGAAAGGATAGCAGTGTCATCAGCAAATGTTGCAAGAAAAGTATCAGGAGTAGTAGGGATATCTGCTGCATAGAGGATATATAAAACTGGACCTAGAACGCTACCTTGTGGAACACCAGCCTCTATAGAATAGAAGCTAGAGTATTCCATTCCGCAGCGAACTCGGAAGGAACGGTTAGAGAGATAGGATCTAAGAATTAGGAATAGCGATTGGGGTAAATGGGTTTTGAGTTTGAAAAGCAAACCGGCATGCCATACCCGGTCGAAAGCTTGCGCTATGTCCAGAAATGCGCCGGAGCAATACTGTTTGCTTTCAAGTGCTGAGGATATGTGATCAACAACTCTGAGGCCTTGTTGGACAGTGGAATGGCTAGTGCGGAACCCAAACTGGTGAGAAGGAATATTTTGCGATTCAAGGATGGGTAGGATACGTTTAAGAAGGAGCCTTTCAAAAATTTTTGAAAGGATTGGGAGGAGACTAATAGGTCTATATGATAAAGGGTTGTTGGGAGATTTACCCGGTTTGAGGAAAAGGATAATAGTGGAGTGTTTCCATAGCAAAGGGAAATAGGTTGTCCGCAGAATACAATTGTATAGGTAGGTGAGGAATATGACTGCTTTATGAGGAAGTTGCCTGAGGATTTGTGAACTAAGGAGATCATATCCAGGGGATTTACGGGGTTTTAATTTTTTTATAAGGTATTTGACCTCAGAGGGGTTTATTGCTTTAGGAGGTAAGGAAAGAGGAATAGGCGAATCAAGAAATTCATGAACCGTTGTTGTGTGGGTGGGATTGGATTCAGGATGGGGAACAAATATGCGGGAAAGGTGCTGGGCAAATTCTTCGGATTTGTTCTCGTCAGAAGCCGCCCATGAACCATCTGCACGTCGGAGAGGATGGGAGGTGGGTTGGTATTTTAGGATTTTTTTAGCGGTGGTCCAGAGGGAGTTATCTGAGGAAGAGAGTGAAGAAAGATAAGAATTATAGGATTTGGATCTGAAGGTAGCCATGTTTTTTTTAAGAAGTTTGGTAAGATAATTATAGGATTTCCGATCATCTGGATGCCTGGTCCTTTGCCAAATAGCTCTGGCATGACGTTTGGATTGAATAAGGTCCAGTAGATCTTGGGATAAAGGATTTTTCTTTCGAACTTTGGGAGGGAAACGAGGTGAGGATGCAGCCCAGGCTGCTTGCTGGATCATGGTTGTGAAGGAATTAGTAGCATTGTCAAGATCCTGGGAGGTTTTAAGGGATACTTTAAGGTCTATAGTGTCGGATATTGTTTGACGGAAGAGGTTCCAGTCTACTGGTCCTCTAATAAATGATGGGGAGAAGGTTTTGGGATAGGAGTGACGGAAAGGGTTAAAATTAAAGGACTGTGATCAGAGGAAAGTTCATCCAGGCGTTCTATGGTGTAATGGAGGGATCCTAAGCCTGAATGAATGAAGAAGTCAAGCAGGTCAGGGTTTCGGTTAGGATCCGTTGGCCAATATGTAGGAGTACCTGGAGAAATAAAGGATCTTTGGGAACTAAGTGCAGACTGCAATGCTCGCCCACGGGAGTTGGTGGTTCTTGAACCCCATTGCTGGTGCTTAGCATTGAAGTCAGCACCGAGGAGAAAGTGATGACCTAAGGAATTAAAAAATGAGTGGAACTGGGATGTGGAAATTGGTTTATTTGGGGGGCAGTAGGCCGCTGCAATCGTGACGGGAAAGGAGAGGGTTTTGATAACAACTGCTGTGGGTTGTAGGAATTCATTTGCTGGTAAAGGGAATACGTGGTGAGAGAGGGAATGGTGAATGATGATAGCAGTTCCGGCATGGGCTCTACCATCAGGGTGGTCTGTTCGGTAAGTTTGGTATTGTGAAATAATGAGACGTTGTTTACTGGTCAGTCTGGTTTCTGTTATTAAAGCTACATCGATTTCTTTGTCATGTAGCAAGGATGTCAGTTCGTTAGTGTGGTTGCGAATACCATTCGCATTCCAAAGGAGAATGGATAAGGGTTTTGTGGAAGGCATTTAAGGATTTTTTTGAAGAGGAATTAGAAGAGGGATAACATTTGTGAGGAGTGATATGAGTGGGGTGATAAGAGTTTTCAACTCTGACAGGAAGGAGGTAAATAAGGATGTGAGATCTGAGGTAGTAGGAGGAGGAGGAATATGGAGGATCTGATGAAGGCTGTGTGGATTGGGTTGGATTAATGGAGCAGGAGGATATTGAATCGTCTGTTGATGCTGTGATTTAGGTTGTAATTGCTGGGGTGGGGTATCATGAAATTGTGGCTGTTGAGGAGGAAGCGGCATGGCCCCATTTTCATTCTGGCATCTCCTTCCTCCCAGCATTTCTGCAAAAGATACTGATGATGAGGCAATTTTTGAAGGCTGTCTTCCTCTGGTCTGTTGAGTTTCTTCGTTCTGTGGCTGCGCCCTCTGGAATTTACTACGGAGGTTTTTGTAAGTTTGACATCCTTTGTAGTTAGCCGGATGCTCCTGCTGGCATAGCGCGCACACTGCTGGAACCTCTCGAGATTTAGTGCATTCTGAGGATTTGTGCAGTTGCCCGCACTTAACACATCTCGGCATGTGGTGGCAGTAGCTTTTTGTGTGACCATATGCCTGACAGTTATGACACTGTACGATATCACGTTTTGTATAAGGTTTCTCTATTATTACTTTGGTGTAATAAAGAGAAGTGATATCGTAAATTTTTTCAACCCCAGGTGTGGGTTCCAGATCGATAAAGAAAAGCGGTAATGGGGTTTTACCGCTAGCTCCAGGCTGTCCTCTGTTGTCTTTTTGTATATTTATGACTTGCCTTACTTTGAAGCCCATGGATATTAGTTCGTCCTTGATAATTTCTACAGGTGTTGAGTGGTGAAGATTTCTCAGGACCACCCTGATCGACCTTTCTTCCTTAAGCTGGTAGGTGTGAAAATCAGCTTTAGTGTCTGTTAGGTATTTGACAATGAGACGGTATGTGTCAGATGAATGAGGCGTAATTTTGGTGTCATTTGTTCGGCTTATACAGGTATATTTTCCTAAGCCAGCTATTTTGTTCAACTGTTCACACATTAACGGAAAATTCTTGATGTTACGAATAAAAATCGGTGGAGGTTTAGGAGGCTGTGGTATAGAAGTAGACTCCATGGTTTCAGCAGGTGTGGTACTAAGCACCTGGAAGGGATTTGGGGTAAAGAAAGGTGATTCTTGGTTTATTCCTTGGGTGGAAGTTCCAGGCATAGCTTCGTCTGTCGGCGGAGAACTGGGAGGAGTCTGTCGGGAACGGCGAACTTTTTGCTTTGCTGGACTCATACGTACGGTTTCTAGGGACCGGCTTCTTTTGATTTATTAGTTTTTGAAGATAACACCATATGGAAATATCTCATTTATGGCATCGAACGGTGAAGGAGATAAAGAAAAAAAAATTAAAAACAAATCAAAAATTAAAAAAAAAAAAAAAAAAGAAAGAAAAGATCGCGGTGCTAGTTATCAGAAGAAGCAGTACCTACCCGTGCAAAGACAAGGCAGCTACTGTCTGGGTCACGGGCACGAGTATCTTATCTCCTCCTTATCTCTGTCCCCACTACCGCTTATCTCCAAAGCACATGGTACACTTTATATTCACTTAAATCAATGTTAAATAATTGTACTCACTGTTATAATAAGGCAATGTTTAACACAGCTAATAACTGGTATTTCTGTGAACTTTTCTAGACGAAAATATGAAAATATCACACTAACAGAAGTAATAATTATAGAGCGATGTTAACGATATCTTGAATAGTTGGCGCAGGCGCAAACACTGAAGCTCCACTTTAACTTTAAAATGTAAAACATAAATATTTACGTAATACACGTTATAATAGTATACATAAGATTTACCCTTTTACAGATTTCTCATTATAACTAATAATTTAATTATTATTCAATTTTTATATTCATTTTTTATTATTATTTACTACTAATAATTATCATAGTCAGATGATTGTCCTATGCACTGAAATCATATGTTATTCTTTGAGGACAAGTTGTTCCAGATTAAAATTCATTTTCTTCTTTAAAAAAAATAAATGAAAAAATAGACAGGTTATCCTACATGTTACCAACCTAATGTAGACAAAGTGGTAAGTTCAAAATTCGTTCCGTGGTGGGACCGCCACCAAATTTTAGAATTTTATTTCAAGACCTGTAGCAGACGCAACGAGAGCCTCGCCCTAGTGGGTAATTCGCAAATGAATTGACGGGATTCTAAATGGCAAGATTGGAAGAGGTGAATATCGTGTTTGGGAAGCTGTTCCTGACGTTGGTTATTCTTGATGGGATTGCTTTATAAGATTATTTTTCGGGTTCCTTCGACGTTCTCACATCTGGTATTGAACAGAACTTGGTTTTTATATTCCGAGCTGTTATGTTCCGAAAGCTAAGAACAAGAAAGCCACGTACAATCATGATCTACTTACCCTGCGTTCTTCTATCTACCTCTTAAATACCCCCTTCACGCACTCAAATACCTTTTATCGATTCTAACCTTCCCATTTCTTTCGGTGTTTTAATCGCTAATGTTAGAGGGGAAAGGTTATACTCGTTCATTCAAGGAGAACCTCTAAATCACTGTTCGAAGTCATATTAACTTCTGTTTACCTCCTGGTACTAAAATAAGAGATAAGAAAATAATGAAGTGGAAATAAGAAAATATCAAAATATGAGACACTAAATCAATTTTGAATTAATATTATATTAAATCAGAATTAATATAATGCCAAACCAAAAGTAATGTCAACTTCTGATAATCTTTCTGATGGGGAAGTGGAAATAAGAAAATATGAAACCTGTGATATACTTTCTCACATTTATTTTTATGTGTTTTATTGAATGATACAATCTGTCTCACTTTAGGGCAATAAGTAATATTGACGACAAAGAATCCATTCACAAAATATGTATACTGAAATTGATATAACAAATATAAATTTATAAAACAGTAAATCAGTTATGAAGCTCTTGTTGTTAAGTTCTGTTTCACCTTTTTTACATTTATGAAGACTGAATATCTATATAACACACTAAACAACACAAGTTGAAACTCTAGAAGTGAATGTTTATATGTGAGGTTATAGGAAAGAACTATCGAGAAATTCAAACTCGAAGTGAAGCGTAAGGTTTGAACTGAGCAGCGCAGGTAAGGCCGGTCAGGTGGAGCCACGCTTATACAACGGTACCACAAGGACTCTTAGTTATTCAGCAATAAATGTTCTAAAAAATAATAATAATATTCTAAATAGTCTAGTCCTATAAAATTAAAAAAATAAACTTTATTTTGGGACTTACTTTCCACTAAGAATAAAAATAATGCACAGTTAAAAGTACAATTGTCTGGCCTATTATTTACAAATTAGATGCTTCAGTAATTATACATACATTTTTTGCAGGAAAAAAAAGTTAAATTAAATTAAAAATAAATAAATATATGAAATAATAATTATAACATAAAATACATTCGTATATATATGAACATATAAAAGAAAGAAAGAGGAAAAAAAAAATAATAAAATAAATAAAAAAAGTAATTCTTAGTATTCAATTGATTATTGACATATTTGCGGAAGATCGATTGTCTAAAAGGTATAGAAATAAATTATTTTTAAAGGAAGTTATGGAAGCTGCTTTACGAATAGAAGTGGGTAGGGAATTCCAGGTTTTATGTGAGGGGATATATAGACTGAAAGGTTGGGATCTAGTGTTTAGGAGGTGGATAGAAGAGCACAGAGGTAATAAATCAAGAATATAGGAAGGTTTTTTGGTTTTTAGACATTGGAATAGGAAAGTATTGCCGTCAGAATAAAAGGCTTAGCGAACCTAAAGGTTCGATGCCTACTCCGACTAACCTTTGATCATATACTTTCCTCCAACCTACCCCATTATAACCCAAATCTCTAAGATCAGGGTTACCCCGCACGTAATCTTCTTATCTACGTTTCGGTTTACCCCTCGGACGTCTCCTTCACCGTTCAAAACTATTTTTTTTTTTTTTTTTTTTTTGTAAAGACTTCTTTTTTAAATAATAGACATATAGTTTATCCAGATTAGGTCTATAATCCATAGGTTTCCATATAAATAATTTCGTAAAATATAAAATCATTTTCTACTCAACACAAATCGTTTAAACTCGTTAAGAGTGGCGGTTGGAATCCACTCGGCGCAGGGCAGTCGGTTTGGAGCGGGCCAACTTGGAGATGACGGGGACTTTAATTATTCGTTAGTCGAGACGTGGCATAACTTTTCCAATCTAGGATTAAGCTGTGATAGGTAACTGGAACAGGGAACTTGGAGAGCATTGTCAAAGTTTAATCATTTTAAACAAAGAGGAAAAAGTCGCTCCCTCTACACTGTAATTAGCCGGCCCCCACCTCAGCTCGCCCCTACAATCACCATTGCACGGATTAATTTGGATTGAGAACAATTTAGCCCCTACAGAGGCCTCCAAGCAGATCCAGGGCTGCCTACTCCACTGCTTAACTAATTTTCCGTGTTCGTTAGCTGTGGAAGATACCACCTCACATTTCCTCTATGTCTCTCTGTATCTCCTCTATGTAAATATCTAGAACTCTGGTTTCAAGAATTGTACTTAGCACTCATGTTATTTGTAGACCTCCAGATATCAATCCTTTCATTGCAAACTCCACAACTATTCAAATTCATTAGGATCACAACTTCTCAATCCATTGCAGATAACCCCCCGAGGCCCCTGAAAAGAAGATTGTCTCGGGACCTTCTAATATAGCACTTAATAATATATAACCTTTAGAAGTGCTACAATGGGTAGTTACTTTAAAAACTAGTGACGTGTCATTTTTAGCATTATCATTACATTTATGTATTATATGTTATATTGTATACAGTTGAATTTCAATAAATTGTCTTTAAAAAATATATATTCTAGACCATAAAAATATATCACTTCAATAAAAACTCTATACTAGAAGATCACTTTTCAGCGCATCTTCTTTTCAGACACCTCGAAGGATTATCAGGAATGGAGTGGGAAGCTGTGAAACTAGTGGATTTGAGTGGTTATAGAGCTTACTATAGGATAGGTATATAGTTTGGGCTAAATTAGCGGCATTTGAAACATTAAGGTCATCATAGATAAGTTTATTGGTGACAAAGTAAGGAGCATTAAGGATTTTGGTTTGTAAGGATTGGATACGAGATGAATTGGATGGTTTAGAGGAGCCCCAAAACTCAACTCAATATGTTCAAATAGGGCTAATCGGAGCTTTGAACGTTTGTCTAGTAAATGTTGAAGTAGTCTGTAACGATATATTTTTTTCAGTATAAACATAAAATCAGTCATTTAGAGCGATTCTTAGCAAGTTCTTTAATTAATACTGTCTAATAGAATTTTCTTAAATGTACGAATTTGCAAATTGATATAAATAAAACTATAATAATAAAACTAATTCCATTCTAATTAATAGGTTACAACAAGTTGAGCTTTAAGAACTTAGTTATATGTTGGAATAGTCTAAAACGAAGAGCTGATTCTTGTCGTTTATCTTGGTTTGTCGTTAATATGGTAAAGTTTTAAGTTCGAGAATTTTATAAAATTCGTTGTTTTTTTTTTTATTATTTTCGTTTTATTATTATTTATATCATTTTAATTATATTCTTAACTAAGCTGCTTAATTATTCCTGCCCAAGGCCTTTCCCTTCAAAGATGAAAATGATATTAAAAGTACATTATTAAAGGAGATGAAAGGATTACAGTTTTCCGAAACCAATGAGTTTTGAACGGTTGAAGGAATCGAAAAGTTAGTGAATAATCCTCTTTAAAAAAAAGAAAAAGAGAAATACAAAATAAAATAAAATAAAACAGTTTGCGAAGGGAAATTGGCTGATTTGTAAAGGAGACTGCTTATGTAAATGAAGACGAGCCTGATTGGAATATCCTTTTTTTTCCGGTGCAGGTAGCGCTGCTCTCATTTACTTTTTCTTTCTTAATTCCTTGTCGATTGATCTTGTAACTGTTCCTCTCCCTCTCATACTTGTACTAATATTTATCTTTCAACGTGATTCTTTACTTAAGGTTATTAATATTTATAACAGTTTTTTTTTTTTTTTAATAAATTTTATACTTTGTTTATTTATTTGATTGCCATCGCCCAACGGGCTAAATCCTAATTACAGGTGAAAAAATTAAACATCTTGAATACCGTCAAATAATAATCATGGATTAAAAATAATTTTTTTTTTTTTTTATCGAAATTGTGACCTGGAGAAAATAATAAATTTATATTGGTCATCAATGTAACCATTCATAGAGGAGGGGGCTTTTAAATATTCTTTTGAATTTGTTATCATGGTAAATGTTTTTACGGTGACGAACTCGTTTTCAAGAGTATTAACTCTCGTAACAATTAAAAAAAAGAAATGTTATTAATTAATATTAATATTTATATATTACGTGCGAAGAGGTTTCTTGCTCTTATTAACAGTTATTTTTCAGGAACCAGTTACTGATTAACTGGCGCGCATTCTAGCAGTAGACATTCGAAATTAGAACTCGATTTTCCCTTTATCACCACATTCTAACTTAGCCCCGATGTTTTCCACCCTTTAAAATTCCCTCACAGCTCTTTACTACGGTCCGTCTTTTAAGCAAAAGCAACTACAGAGTGTTCATTTATTATTCTAAATCACTTTTATTTATTTTTTTAATATACATTTATTGAAATTTACAACTGTATAAAAATATACATCAAGTAAATGTATTGACAACGATCACAATAAAGTGTCAAAACTTGAAAAGAACTACTCATCAGTAGCACTTCCAGTAGACTGGAAGGTCTCTTGGCCATCATCGTTTCAGACGCCTCGGAGGATTATCAGGAATGGAGCGGGAAGCAAGTTGTGAAACTAACGGATCTGAGTGGTTATGGAGCTTACTATGAAAGGAAAGGTATCTGGTGTGGGCTAAATCAGCAACATATGGAACATTAAGATCTTTATGGATAAGTTTATTGGTGACAAAGTAAGGAGCATTGAGGATTTTTCGAAGGATTTTGGATTGTAAGGATTGAATACGAGATGAATTGGATAGTTTAGTGGAGCTCCAAAGCTCAACTCTGTACGTCCAAATAGGTCTAATCACAGTCATGTATATGAGTCTTTTGTAATTAATTGGGAGCTTTGAACACTTGTCTAGTAAATGTTGAAGTAGTCTGAAACGACGGGCAGTTTCTTGTCGTTTTAGTCTTGTATGTGGATTCCAAGTTAGTTGTTTGTCCAAGAGGAGTCCTAGGTAGCGGATCTGTTCAACAGGGATTAGTGAAATATCATTAAAGGGTACTGTAAAACAGGAAGTCGTAGGTTTACGACGAGGGGTAAACGTTATTTGGTGGGATTTGTTTGGATTTTTTTTTATTCTCCATTTTTACACCATTCTTAAAGGTTTAGGATATGGGATTGGAGTGTTTAAGAGGCAATGAAGGGATCATTGTTTATTGATAACGCACATGTGCCATCAGCGTAAGTGGTAGGATGAGTTGGGATGTCAGCTGTATACATCGTGTAGAGGATAGGACCTAGGATACTACCTTGAGGAACACCGGCAGATTGGATAAAGAGAGAAGAATAGGATAGTTTATGGTTTAATTTGAAAGTTCTGTCGCTACTATATATATCACTTTTAAACATAAAATAAATACCTTACACTCATATATTATTTGTACAATATTATTCGACTATTAGTAACGTAATATTATTAGGTTTTAATTAAATCATTTTCACACCTAACCATTATTTATGGCTTCTCAGGCTTTTTACTATTATCATTTTATTATAAATTTTTGTTCGTTTCATTAACAGACTTTATAAAAATAATATATTTAAAAACTTTTATTCGTTTCTCTTCTGGCTTTTTTTTTCTCTACTTTTAGAATTCCATGTCTATTTAATATTATAACAACAATTTCTTATTTATTGAATAAAATAAAATTTTAAATATTGCAGTACAATTTACAAAAGCGTGTAGTGTGATTTCTATTTGCATCTACAATAGAATGAAATATAGAATAGAATTGATTCTGAGGATCTCGTGCTGAAAATAGGGAAATTTGGAAGTTTCCTTTTCGAATAGCTACCGCTATAATGAGCAGTTAAACAGTGACCGGTTACCGAAAAGTAACTGTTAAAAGAAGTCACTTCTTCGCAAGTAATACCAATATTTCTAATATTACATCCCCGCTTCAAGGTCACACAAGAGTCTGATATGAATGGATATCAATGTTTTAAATGATTGTACATACTAATGTAAATACCCATTCGAAATACATGTACCATGTATCCAGATCATCTAGTCTTGGGGCCTAAACACTTGCAATTTTTAGCATGGTTGACAATCATTGGTGATCTAAAGTTTTTTTTCTAAATGTTACCTTTTCATAGATCATAATTATTTTAATTTATCGTGCCGAATTAATCATCTTTTTTTATTCAAACTCAGACAAAAATCTTCAAACTTCGGATATGAATGAAGAGAGGACAGCAAAAACAAATGCAATAGACCCTCCCAAAACTAAAGGTTTGCTTCCAAACTAAAGATTCTTATGAATGGGTATATTAAGCTCAACATAAATTTATTATATTCTCCGAAAGGCGTGACTCATTTCGTCGGGTCATTCTTGGCGTGTTTTCCCTCTCCTGGGGTTTTTACTTTGATGTTAAATTAATTATTCTAAAAAAAAAAAAAAAAAAATAGAGAAAATATGGGTACATTGCGTGATAAACTTGGGCTTGTGTTACGTACGTGCTTCTGCATTTAACTTGCCCACAAAGAAAAAAGATTAATTTTAATTTGATTATAAAAAATGTTCAAAAACGCTACTCAATCGTAAATTTTTTTTCTTTTAAAATAATTTTTTTATTAATTATAATCTGCTACAAATGCGGGCAATAAGTAATATGGATGGCTTCTATTATTATTGTTACCGTTATTGTTTTTTTTATTTTGGCTTATAAACCGGTACATAAAATAAAAGTTTAACATTTAGAATCGTTTATTTTTCAAAACATACAGCTTTAATAAGTTGGGGGATGGTCCGCTGTTATAAGCTAGCAGTTAACTTACCGAAATAAAATTCAATTTAACAGGAGGGAAGGAGATTATAATGGAAAAACTGAGAAAATGGGTAGATACAAAGGAATATTAAAAATAAAGAAGGATGTAGCCTGGAAGGGGAAAGAATCTTATAGGGAAAGTTAACTTGTGTAGTCAGGAAAAACAGTAGTCTTGTTTGTAGCTGGAAAAAAAAAACATATAAATATTCATCTTTGTATATAATATTTTTATGTATAAATTTAAAGAAAAATACGATCTTTCTCCATCAATTTTCTGAATTAATTACATTCTCTTCCCTCCTTTAATACAACCCACTCTCTTTTTTTATTTTATGATTAAAGATGTAACAATTTACAGGTGTAACATAAAAAATATATATATATATATATATATATATATATATATATATATATATATATATATATTAAACTGATGAATTTGTTTATACAGTTTTAAATATAAGTAAATAATTTTTAAAAAACATCAAGATACCCAACAATACATTCTCTATATAAGTTAGGCTGAAAATATACTATAATATTATATTTGTTTCAATTTTTTTTTTTTAATATTTAAATTAAAAAAATGTTTCAAAATCGCTCCTATTGTAAATGCTCATATTTTGTATCAATAAAATTATTTTTGTTTAAAACTTTACTAAATAAAATGAAATTATATAATAATATTTTCTCTTGTATCAAGATTATTTTCCTTATTTTTGTCACCGAATATTAATGTAAATATACAGGAAGATTGTATAACAGTCTGGTTACAATAATTTCAGACAAAGATAATAATACATATAAAACATGTTAAGTGTAGTTATAATATTTAAAAATTTAACTTCGAGTATGTACACACAAATAAGAAAGAAATAGTATTAGGATTGGTGAATTAATTGCCACTTCTATTGGGATTATTTTATTAGAAAGCTAGTTTGGAATGCTTAACATTCATCTTCAGTTCTTAAACATACAAAACGCATCAGTACTATGTTACATGGATTATATAGACTAAAGTCTTAAAAAATGTAAGACAAGAAATCAAACATTAGTACTCATCTCAGGAGGTCTAACTGAAATATGCCCATCGTGAGAAGGGGGCAGGTAGGTTAAATTTTTGGGATTTACTATGGGATTTCCCTTATGACCCTATTGGAAACAAATTTAAAATTTGGCTATTGGATATGTTTTCAATATTTTTTAAATCAGTTTTCAGTTTTAGAACTGAAGATGAATTTTTAGCACTTCTAGTTTTCTAATAATATAATCCCAATAGAAGTGGCAATTAATTCATCAATCATAATTACTTCATAAAGTACAGAAGTAAAATAATAAATAATGATTATATTATATTATATTTATTTACATAATTGTTGGCACTTATATTTTAGTTATTTATGAGTATTGAGAAAAAAAATTATTTAATTTTTTTATTGTTACAGGTAAGTGTTTCTGATTTATTGAAATCTCCAGCTGTTACTATTGTAAGTAATGTAATATAGCGTGTAAAATTATTTTAATCAAATAAATTAAAATATATATTTTTGCTGGGATAGTAAATGCATTGTTTAAAAAAATTCATTAAAATTTTATAAGTTTAACTAAATATATTAAATAAGTCGACGCCGTGAAAATTTGTGTTTGGTTTGAAAATAACAGAATAACATAAAATAAATCAGTTGAAAGTATTCTATAACTAAGCTTCATTATTTCGAATAGGAACAAAAACAAATTTTTTTAAATGAATTTTTTTTTTATTTCTTAAGTCAATTTTATCCTCATAGTTGATTTTCAATAAAATGATTATTTCTTTAACATTTTTTTCAATAAAATGTACCTTTTATCTAATTTTACTCAGATTTTTCTGTTAAAAAAAAAAAAAAATATTTTATTTTTAGAAAACATTTTGACAGATTTTTCCGGAATTCTGCAGTCATGAAGTTACTGTCAAATGTCATGTTGAGGAAAAATATTGTAACGATCAAGTAATAAATATAAAATTAATTATAAATAAAATAAGATTTTTAGTTTCAGCACGTAACTAGGTTATGTTTTCGAAATTTGTAAAATTTAGGTAAAAGAACTTATTTCAGCTCTAAGGTGCTATTTTCCGGATGAAAATTAATGCTCCACCTTTTAAAAGAGTAAAATGTACAATGAATGGAAAATTCCATCTAGTGGGAAACATGTATTTCTACCATTGGATAAAATTTTCCATTCATTGTACATTTTACTCTTTTTAATATATGTATAGTTTGTATTTTTTTTTTTTTAAATTCAATAACTCTAAAAATCATATAAAAATATTCATGATTATCATTTGATTGTAGGAAACAGATTATATAGATATTATTCATATTTATTACTGATAAGTTTTTATTTAAATAAAAAATATATTCCTACGCTATATTGTAATCTACCTTCCGCCTCATCACTAAGATACTAAAACCTTTCAGTATGGCTGCCTATTCAGGTGAGGATTCCTGAATTTTCAGGGCTTAATCTTATAAGTTATACTTCTTTTGTTGTATCCTAATTGTATCTGCCATTTTGAATATGTCACTCTATCATGTTCTATCGCCAAACCCGTTACTCTTCGATATGGCGTAAAATTGTGAAGTACCGGATTTCCTGGGGACACCGTTGATAAATTTTAACAATATATGTGATATTGCTGTTATTTAGAGTATTCTTATAAATTGTTAATCTTTATAGGAATCAACATACAAATTAAATCACACAAACAATTATTTTGACTCTGTTTCTTCTAATACGAAATAAAAAATTTTAACCTGGATTTGACCGATTTTCCTCGATCCCTCATGAAAACAAAAATTAGGAACATAAGAGCATAGACAGTCAGCAGTATTAAGCTATTTAGTTTATAATTTTAACTCCTACAGAAAACTGAGTCACAGGTAAGCGAAAGAAAAATTAATAAAAATGTGTTATTATTTTTTGGGCTGAAATCACAAAAGTGTTTCGTCAAAACCTGATCCCAGCTGAATTAGCGTATTCGGGTTTTTACATTAGACGCGTAATTTCATTAAAAAATAAAAAATAAAAAAAATCGAAAACATAACGGAATTCGCAATCTCTACGTCAACAATATGACTAGCGTTGACAGCCAAGAGGGGCAGTTATTATTATTATTATTATTATCTAAACTATTTATTGATATTTACAATTGTATGAAATTTCAATACTCGAAAAGAACTACTCATTAGTAGCACTTTGGTAAAAGTTTTACTGTAGAATCTTCTTTTCAGATGCCTTAGAGGTTGTCAGAAATAGAATGGGAAACGGGTTAAGAAACTAGTGGATTAGAATGGTTATGAATTTTATTATGAAAGGATAGAGATCTGGTTCAGGCTAAATCAGCAACGTATGGAACATTAAGGTGTTTATAGATAAGTTTATTGGTGACAAATTAAGGAACATTGAGATTTTTTTTTTTTTTTTTTTGAAAAGAGTTTTGGATTGGATAGGAGTGGGCTCCAAAGCTCCACTCTTTACGTCCAATAGGTCTAACACTGACCTGTATAAGTTTTTTGTACTTAATCGGGATCTTTGAGCGTTTGTCTAGTAAATGTTGAAGAATTCGAAAACAACGAGCAGTTTCGTTTTATTCTTGTTTGTGGGTTCCAAGGTAAAAGGTTGCCCAGATGGAGTCCTAGTTAGTGGATGTTTTTAATAGGAATAAGTAGTATATTATGAAAGGATACTGTAGGACAAAATGTCGTAGTTATACGACTGATTTACAGGTCGTAGCATAAATTTATTTTCAAAATTTCAGGACAGTACTGAATGTTTACTAAGGTCGCTCACTACAAATGTTTTGAAAGTGAATGAACACAAACTTCTGGCTCGTTGAGGAATGTTTCCCTAACTATGTCAATCGAAACCAAGATCGGTTCCCCTAAGTAATCACTCGGTCCAAATCAGTTTTCCTTGGGTGAATAGGAAGATAATTGATGTAATTCTATCTAGGCTAGGTAATTGCACAACATCTAGCTCGCAGTTGAACACGATACGACCTGTTGTTGGAGGTGGAGGCGGATAGGTATCAGTCAACGGCTTCATAGATTGTTCTCGTAACGGCGCTGAGACTCCAATAACATGGCCCCGATATTTATGTTCAATTCCACTTTCTTAAGATATTTCGACTTGAATCATAAATAATATAAATCAATCTTGAAATTAAAAAAAAAATCTTTTGTAGTCGGCAATTTTTCGACAAAATGCGATGACAATTTTACCATATTAGTACCGTTTTATTCATTTACATTGATACCCTTAAAAATATTCCTCCGTGATTGAAATGAAAACATGGCGTTTGTTCATTTCATTTCTTCTGTCACCTGCTTGATGTACGCTGGAGCACTTTTATACCCTCTCATCTTTGAGAAGACAGCCTTATTTAGTCTTTCTGGAGGCATTCTCACCATATGTCCGTAGAATCTCAACCTCCTAATCCTGATCTCTGTTTCTAGGTCTCTTAGATCTCCATAAATTTCTTTGATTTCCCTTTAGGTTCTTCGCAGTTTAATAGGTTTTCGAAATATTTTGCTAGTATGTCACAGTTCTCTTCCTTGTCTGGGCCAAACTTCCATCCTCTCTTCTTAGCACCAGTGCCTGTGGTATATAGCCTTTAACTTTTTGCTTGAATGCTCTGTAAAACAGTCTTGCGTCGTTCTTATTGAATTTGTTCCTCCATTTATCATAGGAAATAGAAACTCTTTTTATTATAATGAATTGACAAAAAATAAATTTAAAAAATGAATAAAGAACTAACAACCAACTGATTTTTTTTTTAATTGCAGTTTTAGTTTTGTTTCATAATTTAAAAAATATTAATTCCTAATTTAATGCAATATAAAGGTTTGAACCTGCTATTTTTAGTAATTTACATAATTTTTATTTTGAATCACATATTTGATATTTTTGTAAGATTATTTTATATGTCCACAGATATATTGTTCGACATGATTGAATTCAATATTTATCAATTAACTATTTAGGCTAAGTAAAGTATTTTGTAAAAAAAAAAAAAAAAAAAACTGTTACACACCGGCCGTTTTGAAAAAATAAGCGAAAACCTTTAGCTACATGTATTGACGGCTTTAAAGCTATAAACGAAGCGCCTCGAACATTTCCGATGTCATTTAAGTGAGAAATTTTCAGTTTATATATTTCATAAATTGATTCTTTGTCATCCAATAATGTAAGATTAGATAAAAGGTATTCTGTGTGTGTGAAGGGGATAGAGCCCCGCTTCTGAAAGAGTACTGAATTTATTAATTGAGCAGTCAAACAACAGTTATTTTTTTTTTAAAGGTCTCGAAAATATAGTTTTCTGCAATTTCAAAAGATTGACATAAAGTATTGAGAGGTTAGAAAATTGTTGTTTTGGGTGTAAAAAGGTAGTGTGGTAAAAAATGTAATCGTATAAAAAACGTTATTTTTCTTTTAATTTCACAAGGAAACGTTTTGACTTTTAACTTACAGATTTGATTGCCGATTTTTGTGTGGGTAGTAAGAAACTAAAATAGTTCAAAACTAGAGTTATAGCCGCCAATGAGCATTGAGGCCGAGAAAAAAAAAAAAAAAAAAAAAAAAAAAAAAAAAAACTAATATGAAAATCACGTTTTATTTTACTTCTTAGCTCTCAGTCGAGATAGAGAAATATTTTTTCGCGTAAAAGTGTAGTTTTGTATGCTGTCTCTTTACTACAACCAAAACCTGATAAATAATCTCTTTAATAATAATATCAGGTTTTGGTTTGAACATGAAACCCTGCATTATTTTCCGGACAACAGGTTTTGGTTGTGATAAAGAGATAGCATACAGAACTAAAATTTTAAGTGAAAAAAATATTTCTCTATCTTGACTGAGAACTGAGAAAAAAAATTAAAACGTAATTTTAATTTTTTTTTTCTTGGCTCCTAATGCTCATAGGCGGTTATAACTCTAGTTTTGAACTAGTACAGGTCCCTACTACCCACACACAAATCGGCATTCAAATCTGTGAGTTGCAACTCCAAACGTCCCCTTGTGAGATTACAAGGAAAATAGCGTTGTTTTTTTTTTTTTATTTGGTAATAGTATACATATACATACAGTTCGAGTCCAACTGAGGGCAGAAAATTTTATTTTCTATTTCTTCGCCCGTGGCGCGGATTCAAGCTGGGGAGACCCTCCTGTGGTAGACCCAGTCTCTATAAAGTGGGTACCCTTAACTGTGGAAAAAAACCTGGCGGTTGAGCGAGTATTCAGGCTAAAACTCCTCCTTTCACAACTGCCCCCTTAATTTTTTTTTCTGTTACATAGATAGTTCTGAACTGTGTAATAATGTTAAATATTTAGGTAATTAGTAATTATTTATTTAACCGTTTCAGTGAATTATTGTTACTAAAATTGGCGGAATTCTATATATAATTTAATTATAAGAATAATTATATAATAAATATGCATTAATTAATAATATAAATATTATAGAATAAAATTGATGAAATCATAGAAGTGTTGTGGGTTGAAATGGTTTAGGATAGCGGTAACTGTCAGGATTCATATCTAGACCGTGGGGTCGCAAAGCCTACTCTTTTTTATATTTTTAATTGAACATAAATTTAGCGTTTTGAGTTAGTATCCGAGGATAAGAGCCATAATTTGGTTCACAAGTGAGAATAGGCGAATTCGAGCAACAAAAGGGATACTGATCGTATCCGCTATCGTATTACCCTCTCCCCCTCCACCCCTTCCCCCACTCCCAACTTATAAACTTCCTCTCCTATAAGGCTTTTTCAATTTATTTTACATTTAGGAGCCATTTTCTTTCTGCTCTTCCCTTCAGTACTCGTGTGTATTTCCTGTTCCCTCGGCCTTATTTAATTGTAACCTCCGTGTAGGCTACTTAAACTCCTAGGGGCGGTTTAAACTTTTCGCAGCTTACCTGTCCTTAATAACGTGTACTTTATACACAACTCTATGAGTTGTAAAATCATCTTACCCTATATTTCAATTAAGGTGCGCATTGATGAATTATTTGTCCCTTCTGTGTTGAACATTCATCATTAGTTAATTAATTAGTCTGAAAACATACAAAAATTTCGAAACATCAATACTTTGCTACATGTATTTACTTTGTATACTTTATTACTATTATTATTTTGTAAATCAAAAATACTAATAATCACCTAAGAAGACTAAATCAAAAGGACTTTCTCAATTATGAATTGATATTGATGTTTCTTTTTTTGATCGGTAGGACATACCTCAGAGGTGGTCCAATAAAAAAATTTACTGAAATCAACTTAGTGATTTTTTTAAAAAAAAAAAAAAAAAAAAAAAAAAAAAAAAAACTAATCAGAAATCGCTGGTATATTACCTTTCTCCTGAAATATATCAGGTTCTAGAGAAGAATGAATCTTTCAACAACAGATAGTTCTAAATTTCTATAAATTAAAAAATAAAATAAAAAAGTTGTTTTTTAAAATTAATGCTTGGCATAAAACCATTCATATTTATAGATTTTATCAACCGACTTCAAAAAGGAGAAAGTTCTCAATTCGTCTGTATTTTTTTTTTGGCAATTACTCCGTCAATTATGAATTGATTTTGATGATTCTGTTTTTGATCTGTAGGATATACCTCAGAAATAGTCCTATAAAAAATTTATTGAAATCAACTTAGTGATTTTTAAGAAAAAAAAAAAAACAACCAATAAGAAATCGCTGTTATATTACCTTTCATTAAAAACATATTTCTCCATGTTTCTGAATCTAAATTATAAATTTACATATACAGTCAACTCTCGATTTCTCAAACTTCGATAAGCCGAATTCTAAAATAAGTCAAACAATATCTACTCTCGGAAGTTCATGACACGTGAGTTTCACTTAAATGAGTCGATTTTATACAAAAAACGTGAAACATTGTGTATATAAGTCAAAATCAAAATAGGGCTCAAAATAGTCGGTGCTAAACAAACCAAACAGAATTCAATACAAAATGGTAATTTTAAAAATCTCCACTATTTCTCTATTTATCTCCACACCGCTGTCTCCTGCCATTTGAAAGTTTGTTGCATAGGGAGGATTAAACTGCATCTCTTGGCTGGCACCGACTCAAAAAATAACTTTACATAAATTGTGAATAGATACATAAGTATCGATAATTTCATTAATCGTCATTTAATGCTCTTTGTTTCAAAGCAATTAAAATGTTATTTTTTACTTTTTAGTTGTTTAATGTTGTTAGTTGTTTAATGAAGGAATACAAGTTGTACCATGACGTGTACCGAATAATTCTTTAAAGCACTATGTATAAGTTTTTAGTTTGGATAGATAAAGCATATGTCATCATTTCTCAGATAATGTTCTAGAGAGATGGAGCACTTATCGGTCTCAGCAGTTACGTTTGGTGGAATCGTTCAACATTTTTTTTTTTTTATTTTCTTCTTTAAAACCAATTTATGATGTCGCAAAGTTTTATCTAAAAAAATGTTTCTACCTAGAACATCTAATTATCCAGGTTCTCAGAAAACAATTTGAAAATTAATTGGTTTCCACAAAATATTAGCGTTAAAAAGCATGCTTCTTCTGATTAAAAACAAATACAATTTACCTTTAATATTGCTATTTTCGGTAAATATCTTCTTTTTTCTATTTTATTTATTTATGTGTATTTATGGTTTAGTATTTTATCTTTTTTTTTATTTCTTTTTTTTTTATGGTTTGTTTGAATAATAAAACTGCATATTATAATAGTTTTTATAGCCTATTGCGCTGTATATTTTATTACTTTTTATGAGACATTGTAATGATTTTTATCGCTTATAAAGCTCGGCCTTTCTCAACACAAAGTGTGTAATAACTGTTTATAAATTTTATTGCAGTTGGGGATTAACAGTTTTACAGAAAATATCTAAGCTTTTTTTTTTTTTTTCTGATTCTTTGATTACTCAGCCAGCAAACGTTCTGATTACATGAGTAGATCGTCAAATAATATATTTTTTAAATTTTTAAAAAATTTAACGTAACCCTATATATTTCGGTAATCAATTTCATGTTTTGTTCAAAGGCCTCCTGGAATTTGACAATTTTTAACCACAATTGAAAGTATAATGATTTTCCTTATTTATTTCTTGAATTATTTAAATTAATTATAATTATTATAAATTATTATTTAATTTTTCATAAAAATAATTTTAGATTTGTAAATAAAACTTATAATCTAAAAACAATTTTTATTTTTTTAAACTATACTCTACTAATTATTTCGTCAGATGGTATTGCACACATGCATCTTAAAATATGGCAGTGTTGTGGCTCTGAGAAAAATTCGGTATCTTGTTCCACCGAATTTCCCTCCAGCTGCTACTCGAAGAAATTGGCCGCAACCTTCTTGCCAAGCTGTTCCGATATTCGGTGACACGAGTGGATAGGCCTTCTGATAGCCAATCGGCTGAATGTTTTTTTATATAAGTATGTTTTTACCATCTTTTGGAACTTAATTATTTTTTTCTGTAATTAAAAAAAAAATAATACAAAAATTGAACGAAATTTGAATAAGTGTTAAGTAAATTTTATGATATAATATTAATATAATGTTAATATTATATCTTCCTAATTGTTATATATTCATATAACTCTAGAATAAAAAACAATATTTAAAATATATATAACACTAGCTTTATTTAATTATAATATTTTAGGTTTCGCCAGTATAATGTTTTAATTTGTATAGCAGTGTTTTTAGTGTTAATATGATAACTCATTTCATCAATTTATCGTATATTACACAGATTTAAATATATAAATGTATACAGGGTGTCCCGAATTTAAAAAGCATTACCGTTACAGAAACCATACACAAAAATCATATCAGCGTATCCAACATTAGAATATGTATGCGGCATTGTTGCTGATGCTATACACACAAAAATATCTGAGTAACTAACTGAAGACTGAATTAGGAATTATAATCCTAGAAGGAAGACAAAATGTAAACAACTAAAAGAATGTAAAGGATAACATTAAGTGTTTACATATCTCACTGCCTAGCCTGACGAACTTTGAAAGGTGATACCTGTTACATTTTTGTTTTGTTTCTTTTTTTGCGATTTTCTCTAAAGCTAATAGTCCAGTAAAATAAGGGTTTGCCGAAGAAAAAACTGCGGAACTTTTATTCTATAGGATCTTTATGTTTTTTGGGGTGCTCCGAATCTGAAGTTTGCTACCGCGGCATCCATCTGCTTCATATTCAAAATCGCCATAAAAACCCCGTTATTTTTGTTTTTTATCTATAACTCCATAACGAAGCTTTTTTCGAAGAAAGTCCTGATTAAATTTACTACAGGAATTTATAAATGAAGTTCTAATCAAACCCCGTAAAATGTACATGCCAGCCCGCTAATAAAAACATACTGTTGTAAAATCCAAGTGTTTTTTGGCACATTTGTCGCTCTAACTCCTTAAATATTTGTTTGATCCCAAATTTCATTTTTCTATCTCAAAGCTGATTAAATTCGCTATTAGATGCTATATATGTAAATTACATTAAATCCTGTAAACCACCCAAGCTAGCACGCTAAATGTGTATGTTTTGGCATAACATGTATATTATAGATTATTTAGATTATTATTATAGATTCCTGTAGTAAATTTAATCAACTTTAAGATGAAAAAAAGTAATGTTGTATCGGACAAATAGTTTTAGAGTTATAGCCAAAAGAGTACGACAAACGTGTTTTCTCACTGCGAGAAAAAATCTCGCTGGATATAAATTATCCAAAACGATAGATTGGACGTGAAGGAGTAGTACCTTGGCCACCCAGATCACCTGATATGACACCCATGGATTTCTTCGTATGGGGAACCTTGAAGCAGAAAGTTTATTCGGTGTCAATCAACTCAAGAGAGCAATTAAGAGACCGAATCATAGATGCCGTGCACCAAATATCATCAGAACAATGTTTAGCTGCAATTTATCTAGTGAGTGCTAAATATAATGCTTCCATTGGTGCAAGAGGTCAACATTTTGAGCAATATTTACATTAAAAAGAACATAACATAAATATAAATGTAAATAAATAAGTATAAAAATGAAAACCTGTTTTGTTTCTTATTTTGCGATTTTCTCTAAAACTAGGAAAAAACAAGCAAATCTCTGAAGGACTTTTTGTCTTAGTTTTTCAGTCCCCTATAAGTTCCTGAAGTTTTGCCATTTAAATTCGGGACACCCTGTGTATATATATATATATATATATATATATATATATATATATATATATATATATATATATATATATATATGTGTGTGTGTGTGTATATGTATATGTATTGTATTTATACATTGGGATGCATTTATTGGAATGAAATCTAAAAAATATCCTTTTGAAAAAGTTTAACGCCTGATAATCAGATAAATGGAGTACGTTCATATGCACCTCATGAGACGTTATAAAAAATTGTTAATTAAAAAAATTAATGGATTTTAAAAAAAATTATCAGTTGCGACTGCTGATAAGCACAAATTTCTGTACTACTATCAACGAGGAGCTCCATCAAATCGGCCCAACCAATGATGCCTGTTTTATTCTGACGGTTCACTTCGAGTTTACAGTTTTCCATAAACTCACTTGTAAACATCTTCTACACTTTCAATTTGGATTGGAGCGATTGGATGCGGGAGGAATTCGATGGTTTGGTGGGTCCCCTTAACTCTGTACCGTAAGACCAAATAGGTCTGATCGTCATACAGACGATTTTTTTTTTTTTTTTTTTTTTAAAGGATCGGGAGATTTGTACGTTTGTCGATTAAGTGTTGTAGCAGTCGAAATCGACGCGCAGCTTCTTGTCTTTTCAATCTTGTATGATGGTTCCAGGTAAGTCTCTTTTCAAGATAAAATCCAAGGTTTCTTATTTGTTCCTTATTATTAAAAGGTACACCATTAAAGGACACAAGAGGACATGATGAGGTAGATTTAGATTGAGATAAAGGTTGAGATTCATCTTAACTCTCCAGTTATGACACCATTCTTTAAGCGGAACAATGTTAGAACCGATAGAAGATATACTTGGCTGGAGCGCTTCTTTGATATATTTTTGCAATTAGTAAATTTAATGTAGATGGAAAAATAAAAAAAATAAAACAATTCAATAAAATAAATATTGATTTCGAACTGTCGATATCGGATTGATACCGTCGGCTGTTGATGCCCGTGGAACTCCCTGCTCCTGAAACAGAAGAGCATTGTTTCATTGTGCTCTGAGCTGTAGAATGCACCAAAGGCAGATGATTGCAACGGCTTGGTGGCAATGCAGAGCAAACAATGAACTGCTTCAACCTTCTCAATCACACCAACAACCAGGGACTATTGCTTCCGAAATTTCCTGTTGCTCAATGCTTCCATTGATCAAGTTTTTGTAACGCCCTAGCGGGGAATTGCTGATTGGAAAACTTACTTCCAGCTGCATTATTTATCACCATCCCCAATCAAACAATGAGATGAATTTTTCGTTCTCTCATAACTTTTGATAGAAAGCATATTGTATCAAAGTTTTTTTTTTCGAATTATATTATCTCTCTTGTTAGTCCATTTTAAATTTATCTAAAAAGGAGAGAACATTTTTTAAATGCTATTAAAATTAAACAGCTTTTACCATAGTTACTGACATTCAGTTTATCAGAGTTGAGCAATTTCATCGAACAAATTATTCTACTTAGCGTTTAAGTTATTTTACTTCAATGGTTAATTTTATATCATATTTTCTTTAATACTATGTTTCGATCGCAATTGCGACAGAACTGGTTTTTCACGACATAACGCAATAATTATCTCCTAATATAATAGAATGTGCTTCTTCTAAAAATGCTAATGTGCTAAATTCTAAAACCAGTCAAATCCAATTTCTAGATTTTTAGAAGATTTTCTCTCAAAAGTAGAACACCAATTACGACATTTATCGATCAGGTGTGAAAAATATAATAAAATGGACTTGATAGCTTTGGAATTTCGCGCCTCTTTTGCGATATCCCTATATATATAAATAAATAAGAAGATAAATTTAATTTATTAAAAATAGGGGATAAGAGACGAATTCAAGTTAAGAAAAAAAATAATACAAATGGAAATAATAAAAATAGACTGGATAGATTTGGAATTCCGCGCCTCTTTTGCGATATATATATATATATATATATATATATATGTATATATATATAGATGTATATGACAGATGGAAAATAATGCTAATACTTACCATTGATGCTATCTAAATTACAATTCTTAGGAGAGTAATATACTTTAAAGTTTGTCTCTTTAAACTCTCTTCTTCCCTCCCTCTCTCTCTCTCTCTCTCTCTCTCTCTCTCTCTCTCTCTCTCTCTCTCTCTCTCTCTCTCTCTCTCTCTCTCTCTCTCTCTCTCTCTCTCTCTCTCTCTCTCTCTCTCTCTCTCTCTCTCTCTCTCTCTCTCTCTCTCTCTCTCTCTCTCTCTCTCTCTCTCTCTCTCTCTCTCTCTCTCTCTCTCTCTCTCTCTCTCTCTCTCTCTCTCTCTCTCTCTCTCTCTCACTCTCCCTTTCTCTTCTCTCTCCCTCTACTTTCTCACTCCCTCTCTCACTCTCTCTCTCTCTCTCTCTCTCTATCTCTATCTCTCACTTCCTTAAAAAAGAGCCTAAATGACACTAAGACAGTATAAGATACCAATCTCCCCCCCTTCTTTTCTCTCTCCGCCCCCAATCTCTGTCTCTGTTGAAAATACATGACTGGAATATGATTTTTACTATTACATTGGACAAGGCATAGGTTAGCAAAGGGAGGTGGTTACTGCGGTATGCTAAACATCCCTTTCAAATCAGTTCCGATTCCTGAGAACGGCCGCTACTGGTTTATTCAAACTGCTACTCGGTTACTCTCATGAAGCTGAGTGTGTCTAGTTCCAACCCTTCGAATAAAATTTTCAGTACATTGCAGGAACTTAAACCCATGTCTCCATGTCTGTCAATTGAGGCACCATACTCCATGTGTTGACCTGTAGGGCTGCCTATGAGTGTGAGGGCTTCTTTCTCGATGAATGGTCCTACTACCCGATGTAGAAACTTCTTTGCTTTTTCAAGGGAGGGACAAAATTAATTAAAAATAAAAATGTTTTCTTGGAAACCAAATTTCAAATATCAAATACCTTTTTTTAATTAAAACCTGGCTATTTATTGAAAATTATTAAATACTATAATTTTTGTAAAGCCTTTGTTTTTTGTTTTGCGCAAATTTTTATTTCATCATATTAGATAGAGATTAAAAAAAAAAAAAAAAAGAGGGGATTTCTCTTAAAGAAAATATTTTCTAGAAAATTAAAGTAAATATATCAGTTATACAAGGTGTGTACCTCTTAATTTAAAAATAAAAAATAAAAAAATGGGTGAAACTAGATAAAAAATTAAGGAAAATTCCGCAGAATTTACCTTTCAATTCCAATCCATTGCAGATTGCGATAATTCAAAGACTTTTTGAGGAAACCACGTTTTTTACCATAAAAGCTGTAATATCTCCACTATGTTTTAACATTTTTCAAATTTTGACTCCACTTTCGGAGTTAGCATTAAATTTCTTACAAGAGAAGAGTTGAATTTTACAAACTTGTGCCCTAAAGAACAGCTTGATCTTCACCTTATTTATGGAAGTAACAATTTCTTATAGTACTTTAACGCTCACCGTTTTTCGAAAAAAAAACTATCCCTAAAACTGCAAATCTTACAAAAACTTGCAAATGAAACCAGCATTGATCAAATTAATGATTCCTGATGTATAGATAAATTCACTTTTGAAACCGAAAAAACATGGTGTTTTCGTTTGGCATACAAATCATGTACAAGTGTAAATAAGACATTACAACAGTCACTTAATGGAAATATGTATTTTAAACATAATAAATTCCTGATTGGAATAAAAAACAAAGAAAACATTTATTGTTTAATAGAAAATAAAGGAAAAATGTCAGTAAAGCGACACCAGATCAAAGGATTTTATGTTATTACATTTATTTATTTATTATTATTATTTAGGATTTATTTTACTAGATTTTCAATGTAAGTTTTAAAACCCAATGTTAATGAACATTGACTTCAATATTGCCGCTAGCTTCTGAATGCAGATTGTGTTGAAGAATACCACTTTTTGAGGTGAATTTTATGGGCAGATGAGTTTTTTTTTTTTTTTACAGGGGAAGCCATTTCTACCAATCCGTGTATATCGTTGGTTTATTTTTCAACGGTTCAAAAGTTGAGCGTTGAAGTAATATAAGACCTTCCCTAAATAAGGTGAAGATCAAGCTGTTCTTTAGGTCCCATGTTTGTAAAATTCGAAGTTACGGGTACTCTTCTGTTATAGAAAATTTAATGCTAAATCTGAAAATGTGGTCAAAGTTTGAAAAATATTTTTAAAAAATGGAAATATTACAGCTTTTATGGTAAAAAACGTGGTTTCCTCAAAAAAGTCTTTGATTTATCATATATCTGCATATTTTTTTTTTACACTAAGAGATACTCATCCTCTATTATATCAAATGTAGCAATTGTATTCAGGAATTATTTTAAGTTTGAAAATATGATATTCCACTAATCCCTGTTGAACAGATCCGCAACCTAGGACTCCACTTGGGCAAACGTCTAACTTGGAATCCACATACAAGTCTAAAACAACAAGAAACTGCCCGTCGCACAGTGGAACGAACGTTAGGGCGGAATGGACATTCGTTAATATCTCTCCGCTTCTGCTTCTCCTAAAATAATGCTATTGGTACCGTTTTAAAGCTTTTTGAATGGACTATTAATGATATGCTAATCATGATCAGATCGTAAGAGGAAACATGTAAGAATTCCTGATTTGATATTTCGATGTTGGATAATTTATCATCATTTACTTACCATTTATTGTACCTATATACTACGAGAATATATGCAATAAAATATTCTATGGAATGATAAATACATATGTATTAAATAAAATTACAAAAAAAAACGTAACAAACTAAAATATTTAATTATTAAAAAAAAATAATATAACAATTGATAATTACTTTTGTCAGTTAATATCCTAGGACTAATTGATACATCAAAATTATAATATATGTAGGTGCCTATATACAATTGTTTATATAAATAACGATCAGAATTAAACTCATAACAACATAATTTTAATTAAGATTCTTTTTTCTATATTCCAAGTTACAATAAGTGATTGTGCTTCTGGTAATAAATCACGTTTAATGTTTATTATTCTCGGTCTAAGAGTCGAAATTAAGGGATCCGAATTTATTAATAAATTATTTAAAACATCTCGATTGTTTGATTGCCTCGATGATTTTCTGGCATGAAACAGTCTGAAATTTCGGAATAACTTGTGATTCGCTTCTTGAGCATCTTCTGACAATTGTCCTATAGGTATTATAGCATTTTTGGCTATCAGTGTTCCGTGCACGAGCAGTTTGTGCACGGTGACTGGCATATAATACCAGCCATACAGAGATACATATAACCGTGCTGTCTCTTTTGTGTAGGCTTCAAAGTTATCAAGTTTTATAATTGACCCAGAAGAAATAGCTTGTAATATTATTGCAAAGCGTCTTATTAGATTTTCGTCAACCCCTGTTATAGATGATGAAGTTTCTGGGGAGGCAAAAAATTTCCTTGCAGTATTTCCATCATTGCTTGTACCAAAACCTTGTCTTACGTGGTCTACACAAAGTCCTAACTGAATTTTAAAATCATGTTGAACTTGATTTTTTTTCCTTGCAAGTAACTCCTTTTGCTCTGTTGTTTTTGCACTCCAGGACTTGAAATCTAATCGGTAAGAGATGTGAATTAAGCACTCAAAACACCTGATCAAACAATGCAAAGGGGACAAGCCAAATGAGTAATACTCATCATTAACTATTTCCTTGTTTGTAATAATTTTTAAATTGTTCATTTCTTTAGGTGTTGCATTGCACAAAAAACACCTCATAGCTGAAGAAGTTTCAGTTAAAATATTACATATTTTGCCATCAACCATAGTTAATAACATTCTATAATTGATAGAGATTTTGTCATTTATATAGGGAAGTAAATTATCAATTTGTTTCTGAATGTCTCGAACTAAAGACGTTACAGTTTCATCTGTTTCTTTCGTATAATTAAATGAGATAGGCCTACAAAATCTGGTCGATGACGGACATTCATTTTGCCAGACTATTTGACAATTCTCTGAATTTATCAAATTAATCGGTACTAAACAGGCAATCAAAATGACCGAATCTTCGCTGAAAGTTTCAGATGAAGAATAACGTTGTTTATATTGTGATTGGTTACCCGCCCCATCACATCCCCACTTAATGTTTAACGTTAAACTACGAAAGTTATCATTCCCTATTTCACCACCCACGACTTGTAAAATCCGAGAAGAAGTATGGTCAAGTAAATTTTGCAATACGATTTTTGCTCCAGTGTCACTAACCGATATGGATTCTTCTGGGGGATAACAATCTTTTTTTAATTTTTGGATCTGATAGTAGCTGGGGTAAAGTGATGTATATCCTAATGCTTTTGCATTATTTCTGACGGCATTGTACTGAAACTTATTGTTAGTAAAATCAGCGGCTGTATATAATGCTAATGCCTTTTCGTTCTCTTGGTCCTTTGGATTTAAAAGGTTTTCACAAAATTTTTTGACACTTTGTACATGTTCTGGATGCTCCCTAATAAAATTAACAATGTAATCTACGTCATCAGATTTGAACCTTTTTTTCATGACAAAAGCGAACATTTTCTAAAACTTTCCGTTTTTCTCCGTCTTTGTCTATCAGATAATTGCTCGAATGATTCAGAACAAGATGGTATACTTGCGCTTGTTGATGATGATGATGAAGGTAGGTTCTGGATAACATCTTCAGGAACAATGAAATCCAAATTCAACCAGTTTTCATGCTTCTCCAAAAAACTATTGATCTTCCTATGGGACGAAATCCAGCGAGAGTTCAAACTACTACTGAATTTTCTTAATTTTTCCCGTAAGCAGAACTTTGCGGTATTTGAAATTTGTTCCAGTCCAAACGAATTAATCCATGTTTCCAATGCCAGGTCATAATCTTTAAAACTTATATGATTAAATTGGAAAAATTGAAAAACTTGAACCTATGTCGTTAAAATAACACACACAAACTGAGCATTTTATATGAGGACAAATAAATGTAAACAGACAAACAAAAGACAAAAGTAGGTAAACAAAAGATAACTTGCGAAAAGTTGCGTCAATATCAACAGAAATCATTTAAAATTAATTCTCAAGACCTAGAAAAGAAAAGAAAAAAATCATTTTCTCGGAAAAGAGCACCTAAGAGCTAAATCCAACTAATGGAAAAAAAACTTCAAGCATTCTAGTTATTTACTGTGAAGGTAGTTTTTTGGGCGATTTTTGCAATTTACATTTGAGTTTTTTCTCCTAATTTTCATCGAAAAATCCCAGACGTTTGAAATAATCCCGAGTTTTATTTGCCTAAAATATCTTATTATGGATAAGTTGTTTTCCAGTAGTTGCGCGGTTAATTTAAAGCATTACCTCAAACAATGGATTTTTTTTGCAAATATAAGAGATTTTAAAAAAAAATATATATTTCAATGCAGAAATTTTTCCTATAAGATTTTAGTTATTTCCAATGTAACATTAATTTATCTTGGATTTTGTACTTCAAAAAGAATTTTAAAGTATTATTACAAAAAGATCCAAATAAAAGACAAATTTAGTTGGACAGATGTGCAGTTGTAAATGGTCCTTACTATGTGACCAATAAAATATCCATAAATAGATAAGATTTAAAAAAAAAAAAATAAATTTCAGTAACTAGTCCAGGGGACTCATTACTTGTCTTGTCTTGAAAGACCCATTTAATAAATAAATATATTTTAAAAATGTATATATATAGATTGTTCAAAAAAAAAAAATAATAATAATAAATTAGAGGTTTTAAAACAATACCGCATTGTATATTTTTCTAATGAAATGATTTTTTTTTTTGTTTAATTTGAATATTTAAGAAACAATCTAGACAAACGTTAATTATCCCCCCAAAATTATAATTTTCGCCTTATTAAAAAAAAAAAAGTTTCCTTTACAAAAAATATTTTTTTTATTTTTTATTTATAATAACGAACATTTTGTGCTCATTCTGCTTCTGAAGGTAATAAATGTAAAGCCCATAATACTCTAAGAAATGTTCTAGAAATATCTAAGAATAAGGGCCTAGTTTAGGACCCATCCCTCGAGTTCATTGTAATGATGGAATGAAAAAATTCATCTCTAATGAATGACCGACTTACTTTTAAGTGGTTGATTATAGGCTGTCCTTAGCAAAGGAGGCGTTCCGACTCCCACATCTCCCTCACTGGTCTTAACACCCTTCGAGGCATTAATGGAAAAAAAACTGGTATTCTGGTCGCCACTACAATTTCGGTTGGTATGTGATAAATTGTTTTATAGTTGGATCGTATTTTATATTTTGGAATCTCTCTATAGGTATCAAAATGTTCGTTATAATCAGAGATGTGTCGGTACTATAAAAGAATCTACACAAGAAGATCTCTGGGCCATCTTCTTTTCAGACACTTCAGAGGATTATCGGGAATGGTGTGGGAAGCAAGTTGAAAAATAAGTGGATTTGAGTTGTTATGGAGCTTACTAGGAAATGATAGATATCTGGTTCGGGCTAATTCAGCAACATATGGAACAGTAAGATCTTTACGGATAAGTTTATTGGTGAAGGAGCATTGAGGATTTTTCGTAGGATTTTGGATTGTAAGGATTGGATACGAGATGAATTGGACGGTTTATTGGAGCTCCGTACGTCCAGATATGTCTAATCACAGTCATGCATATTAGGCTTTTATAATTACTTGGTAGCTTTGAACGTTTGTCTAATAGATGTTGAAGCATATAAAATATGTTATTAATTATAATTTAAATAATAATATAATTCAATTCAGATATTCTTATTTACGAAGATTACAAGATTTCAGTTATTGATTAAGAAATTGAAAATTTTACTAAATTGTTTTACTTATTTTAGATGTACTAGATTTGTTTTAATTGAGTATTAGGTTTCGAAAACTAGTTTTCACACGTAATCAAATGAATAATAATCTTTGTTTTTGGATTTATTGCCCTTTAGGAATAAAAAAGAAAGTATAATATATGGTATTATTTTTGATTAGAGAATGAAATCATTTCATTTTCAATGTCTCCAACAAACTGAAGTTTAGCTTGCAGTTAGACTTCCTGTCCTACAGTATTCTTTAATGATATTCCACTAATCCCTGTTGAACAGATCCGCTACCTAGGACTCCACTTGGACAAACGTCTTACTTGGAATCCACATACAAGACTAAAAATACAAGAAACTGCCCGTCGTTGTAGATTACTTCAACATTTACTAGAAAAACGTTCAAAGCTCCGAATTCATTACAAAATATACATGACTGTGATTGGACCTATCTGGACGTTGGGAGTTAAGCTTTGAGGCTCCACACAACCATCTAATTCATCTCGTATCTAACTCTTATAATCTAAAATCCTTCGAAAAATCTTCAAAACTTCTCACTTTGTCACCCATAAACTTATATATAAAAACATAATGATCCTGATTTAGCCCAAACCAGATATCTATCCTTTCATATTAAGATCCATAACCACTCAAATCTCCTAATTTTTCAACTTACTTCCCACATTATTCCCGATAATCCTACGAGGCGTCTGAAAAGAAGATGGCCCAGAGACCTAGTGTAGAATTTTTATTAAATTGCTGCTGATGAGTAGTTATTTTTAAGTTCTGTCACGTTATTTTAATCGTTAACAGCACAATTACTTGATGTATATATTTTGTGCAGTTGTAAATTTAAATAAATTGTTATAATAAAAAAAAGTTTGCAGTTGCATGGGATTGGTTTTTTAATTCGATAAAATGAGAGTTATTAGGAGAAGAATTAATGTATAATAATAAAAAAATAATAATATATCACAGATCTATAGCCAACGTTAGCGGTATCAATCGATTAATAGGTATCGACTCAGGATCATCGAGGAATTTTCTTAAAAATCGATGAAACCGAGAATCAACTTTTGGTATAGACACATCCCTTGTTATAATTTTTGTTTCCAAACAGTTCTATGGAGAACCACTAAATACTATTTTATTTATTCAAATTTAGTGATTTCGCATTAATCGCTGTTGAACAGCTCCACTTCCCAGGACTCCATCTGGACAAACGTCTTCGTGGAATCTATAAGAAACCACTTGTCGCTATAGACTTCTAGAACATTTACTAGGCAAGCGTTCAAAGCCTCCAATTAATTTTTAAAAAAACTGATTTACATGATAATAATTAAACGTATTTGGTCATACGGAGCTTTGGGGCTCAACTAAAGATTCCAATTCTTGTATGATCCTATCCCATCAGAGCATTTCTGGAACTCGCTCCCTTCCAACATTCGCCTTTCGTCCACTCACAATAGCTTTAAATCCTGACTTTTTCTGTACTTGTTAGGTATTCAATCAAAGTCATATTGAAGAAGAAAAGATTTTTTTTAATGGAATATGAATATTCACAATATAATATTGATTTTGTTTAGTATTATTCTTGTGCTATTGTACTAATTTTCTTACCTTATTTTAAACTCATAACCTTAAGATATAATTTGGTTTTCGTATAGGAGAGATATATGCTTTAATGAGATAATAAACAGTAGACATAGTGTTGCCCAACTTTATTGGGTTGCTATAAACACAGCCACTCATCCATCCAATTAAAGACAACAATATAATTTATAATATTTATAATTTATTGTTAGTTATAGTTCTATAATATAATACTTAATCCTAATACTAGACAAACAATAATTTTTTTTTCTTATAAGATATAATATTGCTTTTTATACCGTAATTTAATTTTAATATTTTGCTTGCTTGTACAGTGTCCTTAATTTTATGTACGGCAGCTAGGTCGTCATTAGATTGTTCATTATAATAATTCCCTACAATATCCTTATTGTAAATTCAATGGAGAATATTCTTTGTTTTATAATATTTGTCACTAAGAACTACTTTTTACGAGCGCTTTTTTGGTTTGAATGAAAAAAATCACGTTTGAAACTCCTATTTTAATTTAAGTTTACTTCGCATTATCATTTGATTCATTTAGTTCTAAAATGTTAATTGGGAAAAACTGTAGATTTTCCCAGTCAGGGAGAAATACGAAATGCATTGGTTTATTGTTTATTTGTTGTTGTTTTGTCGCACGGCCAAAAATCGTATTGAGCAAACAATAAGATTACAGACTTTTATATTTTATTTTTTATTTATCAGTAAATTTAATAATTTTTTTTTTCTTACAATAAAGATTTTTTTTTTTTTGGCTCATGACTCCCAATGAAGTTCTATACTATAGATAATAGATCTGAGTAATGTAATAAAATAAGGCCTACTAGTTATTTTAGTTTAAAAAAAAAAATTGTTAATAGTGTAAAAAGTTAGAGAAAGTGTGAAAAAGGATTTAAAGAATTATTTACTACGGCTTTGTTTTTGTTGTTTTCGGTGTTCATTCAAAGGCAAACATTTCACTTTTATGAATTCAACAAAACAGAAAGGAACAAAAGACAGTAATTAAGGAAGCTATTATCGCTCCTTTAGGCATGGAGACAGTCCGCGGGGAAATGTTAAAATGTCCCTTTTTTTTATTTTTGTTTACCTCCTTTACTTTGTATTCTTTAATTTTTTTTTCTCATCTAACTAGATCAAAGATTAATTTCCGGCTTATAAAATTATATTTCTCGGCAGACGTATAACTAGAGCAAAAAATATTTTGGATTCTCAAACGCCTACGACATTCCATTCTATGGTTTTATTTATAAATAAAATTTTACAGTTGTTTGGTAATTTAACGGATTGTTAAAATGACTCTCTCTTTTGGCTGACAAGTGGACTCAGTCTCTCACGGATCTTGTTGGCAATTTTTTTGGAGGTTCCTGGTCAAAAAATATTTGCCATTCCGATGGGCCCTAGAAGCCGATAAAAAAAATAAAATATCATTAAACTAATTTTATATCTCGAGTTTAAAAAATGATATTTACATGATTCTTGCACCGAGATTTTTATTTTTGATTGCGGTTATAAGGAAAAATATATCCGCTCCATAGATTTTGGTTTAGGTTAATTAAATTTAAAAAATGATTAGATTTACAAGCAAACTTCATCTATAGATTTTTTCACACAAAAATCGCTTTTTTCACGCAGTAATCGCCATTACTTTGTTAGGAAATTCATTGAGTGGTATCGCTGGAAAGAGGAGAGCCTCAGCTTTCTTTTGATATATATAAATGCAAAATTCGATGAACAAAAACCTATTTAAAAAATTGTAAAATCCTAAATACATTTTGATACATTTCAAGTCTATTACCACCCTATATTTTAGGTAAAAATATGAAATTGATACGTTTAACCGTCTAAGCGTAATTCACGTTTTTGTCAATTCGAACAAAAATTGTCTGCCATTTGGTCAGGAAAATTTTGAATCTTATGAATTTTTATTTTTCTATTTGGGTGAAATTTCCTATTTAAGGTTTCTTTTGAATGCTGAATTTGAATCCGACGTCGGTTCTTATAAAAAAAATATATTGAACGTACTTCACTTGAAAAATATTAGCTTTTACACCGTAAAATGGGATAGACAATTTTTTTAGCCCAAGAATTCCATTTCAGCACCCTCAAAAACTAAATTTATATATATCAATAAAACAGATTTTTGTCATATATGTTATATATGTCTATATCAGATATTTGTTATGTATTTGTTATATGTCACGTTTGAAAACCCCTATTTTCTATCAACTTTGTTTATTTCGATTTATCATATTTTTTAAATCAATTGTAGTTATTTGATTCTTTTCTTTCTATAATGCAAATTGATAAAAAGAAGGGAAAAGTTGAGAACGATTTTAAAATGTAATCGACAGTTGATTTGTATGTGATACAGAGACTGATGGATATAAAAGTCTATCAGACGAAACTATAGGCATTGCATCGAAGTAGATTATAGATATAGGCGAGATCTATTGCTTTTAATATTTTTTGTTAAATAATCAGACCTTTTTGGACATACGGAGTTGAACATTTTGGCTCCACCAATCATGCAAATTATCCGGTATCCAATCCCTAATCCTACGAAAAATCCTTTTATTCCTTTATATTCCATTTTAATATTAGAGATTATTTTCTGATATTTCGAGAACACAATAGTTTGATTGTGTTAACGAATAGACTCGTAAATCATTTTTGATTTATATAATTTTTTGAATTGCGTGTTAGTTGTCTTGAGAGTGAGAAGGAAACAAGATTAAAAATCAGAAAAATAAATTAAGCAAGGTTGTTTCATAACCAACTGTTATACATGGAAGCAATGTACATATCACACTCAATTCGCTATCCCCCCTCACCTCCCCTCCCAATCCAATAAAGGCGCAGGTATCCACTTTATAAGGGTTGGTATGCCTCAAGAGGGGACCCTACAACTTAAGAGTTAGTTCACGGCTGATATAACAGAAAATAAATTTTCTGCTCACACGGCCTACAAGCTAAAATACTTTACCACAGAGCTATTCGCTGAGTAGAATCAGTATCAGGATAATAATTAATTCATTTAATTAATTAATGTTAATTCATTTTTAAATGAGTCGCCTGTAATGAGATGAAAAATTTAAAAAAATAAATTTGAAATATAACCATGAAAATAAAATTTAAAAAATATTATTTTTTTGTTAGTGGAACGAAAATTTTATCAATGGAAAGTAAACGTTTTTGTGCCTAACTGAAAAAAAAATTCTTTGCTTAGCCGGTCTCATCCGAATAGTTTGTCAACCTGAAAATAGCCCGTCCTTTCTGCGCTCGATGGTCTGCATTACATTAAATGGCGTTTAAAAAGAACAAGAAAACTCAATTTCCCAATAACTCCGTTGTTATGAACATATTTTGGGGATTCTGTTAGGCTTCGATAAAATGATTATCTGAATATATTACAAATTTTAAATTCTTAAACTAAGGACAATTTTTAACTAAAAACTGATTTCATTTTCAGATTCCTCATCTCAAAAAAAAACACGTGGAAACTAAATTTTGTTGAAATCAAAAATAATTTTTTTTTTTTTACTTTTTTTTTGGAGGCTGTCAATTTCTAAAAAAAAAGTAAATAATTTGCGCTATCTCACATATTTCGCCACCGATTAAAACCAAATTTTAAGGTCATCTAGAAGCCGTAATAGTTAAGCCCAAATCCGGAGGTCGCAGGATTTCTCCTTATTGAGATATCTCAAGTTATAGCTGACTTCGGATTTTTTCATTCACATCAGTTTTTGTCCACTAAATTTGGAGTAAACCCAATGTTATATGAATGGATAAAAAGCAGAATGTATGCTGATTCTTGTGATGCTATTACTATTGTAATCGGTTGAACACAGTTGTTATGGCCTTTAGAAATTGTTGATGAAATCTCAACTTCAAAATTTTAACCTCCTCGAAAGGGGTAAGAAAATCAATATTTTTTGATTTTGATTAAATTTCACATACAAGAGTTTCATGGTGCGTTAAATCGAGATTTGACGTCAGTTGTTCATGGAAAAAAAATTCCACTGATTTCCAGTGAAAAAAACATTTCTCTATCTTGACTGAGAGCGGAGAAAAAAAATAAAACGTGATTTTCATATTTTATTTTTTTTCTCGGCTCCTAATGCTCATAGGGGGCTATAACTATAGTTGTAGGTCCCTACTACCCACACAAAAATCGGCTTTCAAATTTGTGAGTTACAACTCAAAAAGTTCCCTTGTTAGATAATGGAAAAACGAAGGAATATTTACAATTGTATGAAGTACAAAAAATGTGTGGAAAAATGATAATTGTAATTGTTAAATAATTACCCATTAGCACATTAATAAAAGTTCTATATTAGAAGGTCCCTAGGCCGTCTTCTTTTCAGACGTTTTTGAGGTTCAGGAATTGAATGGGAAGCAAGTTGGGAAACTCGAGTAGGTACTGTGCTTTCGGAAGTAAATGTGTCTGGTCGAGGCCAATTCAGCAAAATATGAGGCATTTAAATCATTATAAAAAGGTTTATTAGGATTTCATGGGGCCAGCAATATTTTCAATGATTCCCTATTAGTTCAGTAAGATTGTACAGTCTGGTGTGTAAGTTTTATTTATTTATATTTTTTGTTTTGCTTGTGTACTAAAAAAAAAAAAAAAAAAAAAAAAAAAAAATTAGACCCTGAATTTTCTAAAGTTTCAGCAGAAAATAAGCTCTGTTACTAAAACAGTGACTTGATACAGGCATTCTAATTTTCGGAATTCTTTCAGTTAAAAAAACAAAAAAAAACAGCTTTTAATAAAAAAAATGCCGAACTTGTATACTCAACGGATCTTTATGTTTTTTGTGATACTGAAAACGAACTTGAAGTTTGCTAACATGGCAGCCGTCGGCCTTATATTCAAAGTCGCAAAAAAACTCTCAAAAACGTTTGTTACCTATAACTAGATAACGAAGCGTTTTTCGAAGAATATATATATATATATATTGTTGCTAAACCAGTACTTACAAATATATATAAAAACAACTCTGAAATTGGACAAGAAAATTTCCAACTTCCGGTCAGTCCCACTTCTCCGCGAAAACATTTTTGTTACAAGATGCTATAACTCCGAAACTATTAGTCCAATTCAAAATTACTTTTTATCATCTTGAATCGGGTTAAATTAACTATAAGACTATTATATATGGAGTTTTAATCAAGCCTTTATAATACACATGACAGCATGCTATAAAACCCGTACTGTTGATAAAATCCAAAAATTCAAGGTTTTTTTTTTTTTCAATATAACTCGAAAACTATTTGTCCGATCCGAAATTTCTTTTTTTCATCTAAAAGCTGATTACATTTAATGTGAGACACCAGTTTTGAGATGGAAAAAAGAAATTTCGGATCGAACTAATAGTTTTGGATTTAAAGTGAAAAATATGTCAAAAAACTTGGATTTAACAACAGTACGGGTTTTTCCTAGCTGTCATGTGTATTTAAGGGACTTTATTAAAACTGCATATATATTAGTCTAATAGTAAATTTAAACAGCTTTAAGATGATAACATGTAATTTTGTATTAGACATAAATTTCGGAGTTATAGCCAAAGTGTACCACAAAGGTGTTTTCGCGGAGAAGTGGGACGATTTGTGGGCAAGTTAGACAATTTTTACAATATTTCCCAATACCATAACTTTAGCGAAAGATTAATATACAAATACTTTCTTCGAAAAATAATTTGTTGTCGTGTTATAGGTATAAAACCGATAATAACCGGTATTTTGGGTGGTATTTGTTTGCGATTTTGGGTATGAAGCCGACGACTGCTCTGGTAGAAAACTTCAGATTCGGATTCAGTACCTTGAAAAAACATAAGGATCCGTTGAGAATAATAGGTTCGGCAGTTTTTTTATTTATTTTTTTTTTATTTTTTTTTTTATTATTTTTTTTTATTTATTTTTTTAAGGTTTATCATAAACAATTTTAAAAATGAATTATTTTGCTATGAACCAATGACATTGTAGTATTAATATGGCCGATGCTTTTATGTATAAATAGTTAGCTAAAACATCCCGTTGCAACTAATCCCATGCACACTTATTAGTTTATTTACGTACGTTTCTATGTCCTTTACTTTATAAGTATGTTAATGTATAACTGTAAATATAATTATAATACACTTTAACTATAATTAACTTCATGAATTTGATTGAAATGGCCGTTCCGTGGTACCCCGCCCCCAATTCAAGTCTATTGGTCTAAAGATTTCAGTACGGTTTTGTACGTGATATATTTATTAATAATAGAAAATACTTTTAATAAAGACTTTTTTGAATTATAAACAAAAACAAATAAAAAAAAAAAAAACCGAGAAGTTGGCCAGATAATTGACGGGAAGGGAATATTTCAGTGAGGGAACCGCGGAACATTTTATCAACTCTAATTAGAGGTTTCAAAAACTTTTGGGAAATTGATTAATGCCCCTGAAAAATTCTCTTCACGTTTGTAATTAATTTGATTGATAATATCCGTCACTCCCTCGGACTATTTTGCCTGTATTTTTATTTTCACTTTTGTCCTATTCCTATATACATACCTACATTTAGGGGCGGTAGAAAAAGTTTCAACATGTATTTATTTATTTTTTTAGCTTTTTTTTATAATTTACAACTGTATACATAATATGATAATAATACATCTAGAAAATGAGATGATTACTTATCTATTGCACTTAAATGGAAGTTCAAGACTAAAACGACAAGAAAATGCCCTTCGTTACTGACTACTTCAACATTTACTTGACAAACTTTCAAAGCTCCTAATTAATTACAAATGACTCATACATATACATGACTGTGATTAGAACTATTTGGACGTACGGAGTTGAGCTTTGGGGCTCCACTAATCCGTTCAATTCATCTCGTATCCAATCCTTACAATCCAAAATCCTTCGAAAAATCCTCAATGCTCCTTATTTTGTCACCAATAAACTTATTCATAAAGATCTTAATGTTCAATTAGTTCCTGATTTAGCCCAAACCAGATACCATTCCTTTCATAGTAAGCTCCATAACCACTCAAATCCACTAGTTTCTCAACTTGCTTCCCACTCCATTCCCGATAATCCTCCGAGACATCTGAAAGGAAGATAGCCTTGATACCTTGTGTATAATTTTTAATAAAGTGCCACTGAAGTGCAGTTCTTTTCAGGTTTTGACAAGTTATTGTAATCGTTATCAACACATTTACTTAAAGTATATATTTTGTACAGTTACAAATTTCAATAAATGGATATAAAAAAAAAAAAAAAATTCTTTTGTAGAAGGTCCCGCAACCATCTTATTTTAGTTTACCTGCAATAGAATGGGGATCGAGTAGAAGTACTAATGGATTTAAATAGTTTTGGATATATACGAGTATATATATATATATATATATATATATATATATATATATATATATATATATATATATATATATATCCGGTTCAAAATTTAATCAATGTTTTTATTGAAGTGGTTTATATGAATGCAAAAATTTATGATAAAGTTGATAGTCAAGGTAACACAATTAAATAGTTTCAATTTATTTCGGCTTTTTGAGAAATTTTTGTCTTAAAAAAAAATCTTGTTTTTATCCTATATTTTTTTTCTTTTCATACATTGCGTCTTACCTTATCTCTTTTGAATTCATTTTTCGTCAATATTTTTGTTTCCGTCTTCTAGCCCTGATGAAGGCTTGTTAGCCCAAATGTTGCACAGTGGTCCCAAGTGACGGAAATGCGGAAAATATTGATTTGATTGAATTCGCTCATTCACTAATTTTTTCTTGCTTTTTTTACTCTTACAAACCAATATTCTATCATTGGATAAAGTAGAAAATAAAAGAAAAAAATGCCAACAAAATGAGTTCAACGAAAATTTATATATTATATCTGTGTCACCAGTAATGCAAAGTGCAAAAATCGTAATTGTAAAAAAGAAAGTGATCATGCTCTGAGTGACTGTACTATAGCGCTCTCACTCAGCCACCACCGGTATATGCACCAGTGACGCAGTTGAGAGAGATGTGCTGGGATCTCTCAGTACCCAGGCTGGTTGGGAAATCCCTCGGATGTGTATATATTGTAAATAAAGTATGAATGTATTTTTAAGATTTAATTTAATTTTAATTTTAATTTTTTAATTTCTACTATTATTATTGTTTTGTTTTTTAATAAATCTCTATTACTTATTTATTGATTATTTACTTTTTTTTCCCGTTCACTTTATCTATTGTGTAGGTTGAGGTACTTTGTATATGTATTTAATTTTTTTCTCTTACTTTATTTATTGTATTGTATAGTTTAAGATTCTTTACTTATTTTTATTTATTATTCACTTTTTTTCTATCTCTTTTTTGTATATTGTTTTCTTATTGTACATATAGTTTGAATTAAGCCATCCACATTACTTATTACCCACTAATCATTTCTCTTCATGACTATCATGTTTTCTTTTAGTTGTTACTCTTTTTTTTTTTTTTTTTTTTTTTTAACGATTCTTTTAAAATTTATGTACTAAACACAAATTGCACTAAGTTAGTATGTGTAAAACGTGTTAAGTGGTAATTTAAAGTACACAAGGGGGAATAGATTGGCTGAGCGAGTTGGGGCGAGGGTCTATGCGCGAGATGGACGTGTGTTCGAACCCCACCTGGGTGGTTGATCATTTTAATTCTAAAACTTTTTTTCTTTTATTTTTTAACTATTTGTTGATATTTACAACTGTATACAATAAAACAAGTAAATTTGAGCGCAATGATTACAATGACATTTAAAAAACATGTGAATAGCTACTCACTAGTAGCACCTCAATAAATGTATAAGATTAGAAGGTCTTTAGGCCAATCCTAAAAAGTAAATTGGGGATTCTATGCAGATTTTGCATAGAAATATCCTTGATCTATTGTTTTTCCAAGTCAAGGAGAATTTTTTGTTATTACGTTTGTTTGAAACAACCTTGCATTATTTATAAGTGATATTATTATGTGTTATGTATGCCTCTTCCCCACATCTCACAATAATACGTTGAGTTAAATTAGCTTTTCACTGACCACCATCGCAACCATTTTCTTACTTCCGTTATATATTTTACGATCCAATTCATATTCTATCTTTCCCAACTTCTTCAGTTCAAATCCGAAACTCACACCCCTAGGGCACGATCCCGCCCTTCCCATCTCTATATCCCTTCTCCATAAAACTGCTCCATTTGACAAATCCCTTGATTAGTTGTTCCAAATCCTTTCGATATTTTCTTCCAACCTTAGTCGACAAGGCTATCCATATATATGTGTAATGTCCTTATGTCCTGAACAAGTGTAAAACACTGCAAACAGTAATTTACTTTTATTCAATATTATTATTTTTATTGAAAATAAATATATGGTTTGTTTATTTTGTTTGTTTTCTCTCATTGTATCCCCTTAAGATGAGAGTTTTTTTTTCATTGTTACATGCCCCTTGCATATTTATAGGCATACTATACATATTACAAGGTTGATTGCTTTATAATTTTAGAAATACGAAATGTTGTTACTGAATTGGTGTACAATTCATATGAGCAAAAGAAATAATAGAAACAATCAAATAAAGAAAAACAAACTAAAAATAAAGATAAAACAATTTTTTACATAATAATAATAATTATTCAATAACTAACAAACAAACAAATAAAGCTAAGGCACAACAAGATTTACTAAAATATCACTTTTCCTTCCTACATTCGTCTGTCAGTTTGTTTGAGTATATTTGTTTTGTAAATTGCAAAAAAGTAGATTTAAATATAGTTTTAATTCATTGTTCTGTTTTGGGCTATTTCCAAGTTTTAGTATAATGTTCTGCCCTAATGTTGTCAAGTTCTTTACAATCATTAAATGTCGGATATTGTAAATATGTTCATCACGAAGACACATGACAGGTGTTTACCATATAATGTCACAAGGCTTGTAGTCAGTGCTCTGGAATCTTCTACTGTTTTGAGTACATATTTTTTTTTTATTATTATTTTTTTAAAAACTATTTATTGATATTTACAACAGTGCATCAATATACATCAAGTAAATTCGAGGAAATGATTATAATGACATGTAAATAACTTGTAAAGAACTAATCACTAGTAGCACTTCAAAAAAAAGTTCTAAACTAGAAGGTCTCTTGGCCATCTCCATTCAGACGCCTCGTTGGATTATCAGGTATCGAATGAGAAGCAAGTTGGAAGACTAATGGATTCGTGTGGGAGTGGAGTTTACTATGACAGGATTGGTATCTAGTTCAGGCTAAATCAGCAACATATGGAACATTGAGGTCTTTATGGATAAGTTTAGTAGTGACAAAGTAAGGAGCATTGAGGATTTATCGAAGGATATTGGATTGTAAGGATTGGATACGAGATGAATTGGATGGTTTAGTAGAGCCCCAAAGCTCAACCCCGTACGTCCAAATAGGTCTAAGGATAGTCATGTAAATCAGTCTTTTGTAATGAATTGGGAGGTTTGATCGTTTGTGTAGTGAATGTTGAAGTAGTCTGTAACACAATGGTTTGTTGATTATTGGAATAATATTGTATTGTCATTTTATGAAGAGAATATATCATTTGAATTGGTATTAAGATAAAATATCAAATTAATTGAAAATAACAAAACTATCTGCACCAAATTATTTAATACGGACTTTATTTTTTTATTTCATTTTCATTCTTAATGTATTTAATTTTCATCATTGCATCTTAAATATCCCTTACTTTCTTATTATTATTTCTTTCCTGACATTTTCAACATTCACTGGACGAACGTTCAAACCTTCCGAATAATTACTCATTTAGATAACAGTAATAAGAACTTCGATAAGCTGAATTATGAAATAAGTCGAACAAAATCTATTGTCGCAAGTGCATAATTCGTAAATTCCACCTCAATAAGTCTATTTCAGTCAAAAAACGCGAAAAATGGTGTAAATAAGTCGAACTGAAAATAAGGGTTAAAAGACGGGACTTCTAAGACTTACACTTCTACGAATCGCCTCTATATGTCGAACTCAAATTCAAAGAATTTCAAGGGTAATTTGTTTTCCTGTTTCCTGCCATTGTTTAACTTTTCAGTTCATAGGAACACCAGTAACTTACTAACGAAAAGTTAAAACTGATTCGCGAAGTAAAGAAAGGAGTAAGAAGTTGGGCGGTTATTGCTAGTGAATTCAGAATTTCGCGTTGTTCTCTTTCAACTATCCTGAAAAATAAAAAAAGATCGCCACTGGTGGAAGATGGGAAGTCTACTTTTAGGTACCGCCAGAAAAAAAGCGCAGTTCAGTGATGTTGAAAGTTGTATGATTAATTGTTCCGGATTTTTAATTTTCTGTTTCAATGGCTTTATATGCATATACAAATAACATACACATACTATGAAAAATATGCGTAATGATTTCAACTCAAATTTTGTGTTCATTTTTCCCATTTACATGAAGATAAACCGAATGGTAACCTCGATAAGTCGAACTATTTTTGAGGGTAGCTTGAAGATTGACTTATCTAGAGTTGACTGTATAAATACCACCATTTTTATTTCACCACTAAAAATAAAAAAATATAAATAATTTTTTATAAAAAAAAAAACGACTTCAATATTAAACCTACATGTACAAACTTGAACTAAAAAGTAAAAATGACATTTTAATTAGTTCCATACAAAGAGAATTGAATGAAAATCAACGAAATTATCTATACTTATTTACATATTCACAATTTATGATCAGTTATTTTCGGAGTCGGTTCCAACCAAAATGAACGAAATTCGAAAAAAAAAAAAAAAAAAAAAAAAAAAAAAAAAAAAAAAATGGTAATTGTAAATATCCCCTATTATTTCATTACCGCCAAGTTTCATTTAGTTCAAGTTTGTACATTTAGGTTTGATCTTGAAGTCGGTTTTTGTTTTTTCCTTCAATTTTTTTTTTTATTGTATACGGTTGTAAATTTCATTAAATAGCTAGAAAAATAAATATAGTTAAATAATTCATCTCTGAGATTATTTACGGAAACAAGATATTAATTTTTTTTTTTTTTTTCTTTTTAAGGTATTGCTTGTTTTGTGGTAAGTTGACGATTTAAGCATTCAGGCAATCCCATTTGCTGAAATCAAGGGGGATGCTATCCTGAAGAAGTCCCTGCCCCCCTCGGAGATGAGCAAGAAGGGGTAGTCTGTTTTTCTGTCAGCTAAGGGGTGGCGGCTCTGGTATCGCTTTTAAGTGAGGGATTTGGAGGAAATGCTAGGAGAAGATAAGACCACGGCTGAACAGTGGACTCGGCCTAGGAACCAGATCCTCTAACAAGTCTTCTGCTTCTTCTGACCTAACCACTTTTTCGGGGATCAGTGTTTTGATTTAACATAATCCAGGGGGATGAAAAAGTGTGGTCGTGAAAATGAGCCCTAGGGAAGTGTGTTCTGGAAATATTATTATCCCTCCTCTCCCCTCCACACTCACCTGGTAGATCAATTTCGAATAAAAATCTTATTTTTAAATATAATATTTCAGAAATTAAAAAACATTTAAATAGACAAAAGGTAACAGAAATTAAAATTAGATAAATTTAAAAACAGTTATGATAAGAAAGGAATTGTATAAGATTATGTTTGATGATTTTTATATGTTTAGTTTCAGACTATTTTTTATATGATGCATTAGTTTTACTTCTGAGTAAGCCGGATTTATGGTTACTTTCACTCATATGGTAAAATTCTACGTCTTATTATTATTATCTGTTGTACCTGTTACCATTGGTTTGTGTTCTTTTCTATGGTTCAGCGATCCTTCAGTCGAATGTGTATCATTTGAAGACAAATTTTTAATATTATTTATTACAGAATACTTTAACATTTACTAGACAAATGTTCAAAACTATCAATAAATTACAGAAGTCTTATTTAAATGATAGTAATTAGACCATTTAGTCATATGTAGTTGAGCTTTTGGACTCCGCTAAACCATTTAATTTATCTCATTTCCAATCCTTAAAATCCAAAACCCTTTAATGCTCCCTGTTTTTTCACCAATAAACTTATCCATAAAGATCTTTATGTTCCATATGTTCCATAGGGTTAAAATACATCTTATTAACATAAAAAAATAAAAATAATAAATGTAACCTGGGATAATATAAGTAATGACAAAAACCAAATTTCATTGAAGTTATTTACTGAATATTCCTATCTCATTGTTGAATATATTTTTCTCCTATTTGATTATTTGACTGAATACCTAATAAATAAAGGAAGAGTCGGGATTTAAAGGTATTGAGATTGGAGGAATGGCGTAAGTTGGATCGGAGGGAGTTCCATAAATCAGACGCTCTATGGAGGACCGTTTGAATGGTAGTGTGGAAGGGAGTTAGGTAAAGGTCAGAAGGACGGGATCTATTTTTGCGGGAACTCACTTTAATGTTTATGTTTTGATAATGTAGGGAGGTGACTGAGAGAAAAGAGATTTGGAAAGGAGCGAACTAAGGAAGTACTGTCGTCTGAAGTACTGGAAGGAGGGAAATAACTATTTTAATTTTGTGTAGTGGTGAGAAATATGAATGGAAGAATGGCGAATGTTGTATTGGAGGGAGTTTCAGACTTTGACGAATAAATAGCGTCCGGATGATGTAAGCGGAAACTCACTGATAAATTTAATAGTAACTCCTTTATAATGTGTGGAAATGGCTGTGAGGATAGAGATTTGTATAGGAACGAACCAAGGAAGTATTGTCGACCGAAGGAGGGAATTAAACTTTTTTATTTGGTAAAGTTGTGAGAACTATCTTCACGTAGGGGATTCCTAAAATTAATTACAAGCAGCGTAATTATAATTTCCTACATATTTACTTAATGTATATACAGCAGACACTCTATAATTCGCCACGAATGGGGGAGGGAGGGTGACGAAATGACGGAAATGACGAACTACGGAATTATGCTGGTAAAGTAACAAAAAAGCATTTGAAAGTATATAATTGTAATTTGTTTGCAATTTATTGAATATAAAAATGACAATATGAACATTATAAACATTCGACTTGAGTGACAATGGCAAAAAACAAAAACCTTGGAACACAACCACAAAACTTTAAAAAAATGAAGTTATATACAAACATGTACATACATGTATAAAATAGCAGAAAAAAAAAAACAGACATACCGTATTTATTCAATATATACATATCCTGAATTAAAAAGAACAGGAACTCTTTCATAACACATAAATCAGTTCTTATAAAAATCAGATATCTGTTATTGTTTTTTTTTTCTATTAAATAATTTACAAAATGTATAAAAATAGGCGAATGTTTTAGTAACAAACCAAATGAGGCGGTTTAAAGATTAAATAAGTAGCAAGGGGGAAAAAATACATTACATACGTATTTAATTTTGTTATTTATAGTTGCCAATTTAGAAAAATATAATAAAATTAAATTAAAAAAAAAAAAAAAAAAAAACCTGACAAATTACAGAATAAGATGAATTATCGAGTGACGAAATAACGAGTTTCCACTGTATTATGTATACTTTGTATGAATAAGGGCATTTCATGTAAAACGACCCTATATTGTAAATTATAATAATTGTAAATATGGTTCATGTTATCGTCATATCATGAATATAAGAATAGAAAGAATACTTTCTATGCTTTTGCAATTTAGAAAAATTGAAAACGTATCTTTTTCCGGTTAATATAGTCGTGACCTGAATCTATTTTGGTTCAAGTACATTCCCATCTACGTATCTTAAATCTTCGTATCTTTAAGATCAATGTGGTCCGCAAAATTTTAATCGTAAGTAATTAGTTGTAAGAATAGTGGATTGGGTAGCCCATCGTACCTACCGGAAGGAGGACGGAAAAGATGTCCAAAAGACAGGACTCAATTGGAAAAGTAAGTGATAAAAAAAAAAAAGGAAAAGAAAAAAAAGAAATGGATTCTCCGCAGTTGGATGGATTGGTAAGTGGGCCAAGTAATTTGAACCTGGGGCAATTAATTTGGCTAGATTTAGTTCAATGGATCTTTCAACGCCCACCGCTTTAATTGTTCCCTGAAAAGTACCATTGCGGCCTTAAAAGCTATCTTGAATTTTTAGTATTGTTGCCATTTTCATCGCAAAAAAAAAAAAAAAAAAAAAAAAAAAAAATTATATATATATATTAAAATCAGAATTAATGCAAGAAATTTGGGAGAAAGAAGAAATACCAGAAGAATGGAAAACGGTGACGTACAAAATTTTGTCGATCGCTCTGTTGAATATACTAGAACCGCAAATCGATCATCAGATAGGAGAATACCAAAATGGATTTAGAAAAGGAAGATCATGTCCTGAACAAATACTGACAATGAGTTTAAAATTAATCCTGAGATACCACATGATTAGATCGAAGAAAATTTATGTCTCCTTTGTGGATTTTCAGAAAGCCTACGATTCGGTGGATAGACAAACACTTGTGCGGATACTTAAAGAATACGGAGTAGATCAGAAACAATTAGTATAATTAAACAAACTTTAACTGGGACCTACTCTAAAATTAAATTCAGGGGGGAAATTAGTAAACCGTTCGAAATTAAAACAGGGTTAAGACAAGGGGATGGTTTATCACCTATTTTATTCAATATTGTTTTAGAAAAAATTATGAAGACGTTTTGGGAAACCAATAAATCTGGTGTAAGGATAGGAGGTAAGAAAGAAGGTGTGAAAATAAGGTGTTTGGCTTTCGCGGATGATCTGGCACTTTTGGCGGAAAGTGAAGAAGAGGCAGCAAATCAGATAAATGAACTGAAAGAAATAGCAGAAAGAGCCAGGTTAAAAATATCATTTGAAAAAACCGAAATAATGACGAATGACAAGAAAAAAATGGAAAAATCGAGACTAAATATGGTAAAATCAAGTTGGTGAATCAATTTAAATACTTGGGGGAACTTGTGAACTACAATGGGGGAGACTTGCAAGCAACGCATAGTAGAGAGGTAAAATTGGATAGATTAAAGTTCTCAGTCAGGAGTTTTTATAATAAAAAAAATCTTTCCATAAAAGCCAAAATTAGACACTATGAAACAGTCATAAAACCTGTGATCCTCTACGGGGTAGAGACTATGGGATTTACCAATATGGAAATCTTGTTAAGGACGGAAAGAAAGATATTGAGAATGATATACGGACCGAGAAAAGTGGGGGAAGAATATCGATTAAAAAAGAACGATGACCTTTACGAACAATTGGAAAATAGAATCATCAATGAGGAAAAGGAGATTAAATTTTTTCGGACACATGAAAAGAATGAATAGCAATAGATTAAACAAACAAATATTTGATAAAGTGATGAAATTGAAAAATATAAAGGGTTACCCAGAGAAAATGAAAGAGGAAGTTAAAAAATTGGGTATCACAGAGGGAGACTACAAAGATAAGGATATGTAGCGGAGAAGAAGAAGCATGAAAGTAAGAAATGGACGGAGGAGAGAAAGAGGGAAATGGGCGAAAAAATGAAAAGAATTTGGGCAGAGAGGAAGAAAACCTGAAAATGATATACGCGTGGTCCACCGTTGGCCTGTATCGCGATAAATAAATAAATAAACTTTTACCTATATCCTATGAAGGATCTTAATTTTAATACTCGTTAAAAAAGAAATATTTCTGGATAAAATATTGCACTTGCACAATATGTGAACTCTTTGACAGATTTCGCAAAAAGTGCTGTCGTTTTTTATAATTCGTTCATTTTGAATTTAGCGATTTTACATTTACTAGACAAACGATCAAAGCTCCCAATTCATTACTAAAGACCTATTTACATGACTGTGATTAGACCTATTTGGACGTACGGAGTTGAGCTTTGAAGCTCTACTAAACCATCTAATTCATCTCGTATCCAATCCTTCGAAAAATCCTCAATGCTCCTTATTTTGTGACCAATAAGCTTATCCATAAAGACCTTAATGTTCCATATGTTGCTGAGTTAGCCCAAACCAGATACCTATCCTTTCATAGTTAGCTCCATAATACTCAAATCCATTAGTTTCACAACTTGCTTCCCACTCCCGAGGCGTCTGAAAATAAGATGGCCTGGAGATCTTCTAGTGGAGAATTTTTATTAAAGTGCTACTGATGAGTTATTCTTTTCAGGCTTTGACATGTTATTGTAAACGTTATCAGCTCATTTACTCAATGTATATAATTATACAGTTTTAAATTTCAATAAATTGATATAAATAAAAATAAAAAATAATAATTCAACACTGCTTCAACCGATTGCCCCCACTTTAAGGAAGGATTAATTTTTATCCAGTTTCCTTCTATTGCTTCAAAACTCGTCTCGATATGATTCTAGTAGAAACTCTGATTTGTTAGATTATTCTCCTATAAGTACGAACTTAACTTATATGAGAATAATCTACCATATTGTAAGCTACAAAAGCTACTAGATAAATTTGTTCTGTGTTTGTGGAATATACTATTACAATTTCAGTTAACAGTAGTCAGATCTATTTGGACATACGGAGTTGAGCTTAAGAGGTCCACCAAACCATCTAATTCATCTCTTATCCAATCCTTATAATTCAAAATTCTTCGAAAAATCCTCCTTTGTTTTCACAAACAAATTTCTCCATAACGATCTAAATGTCTTATATGTTGCAGATTTAGTCCAAAAAAGTTACCTTTCATAACCCTATAACCATTCAAATCCAGTAGTATCGCAACTTGCTTTTCAATCTATTCTGATGTTGAAGTGCCACCAATGGGTAGTTGCTTTAATCCATTTGACCTGTTATAATGAGCTTTATTTTCACATTTAATATATGTGTTTAATTTTATTTTTAAACTGTTGTTAATTTGAATAGCTGAGAATAATAATAATATGCTTATTTGTAATTATTTATTTTACTTCCCTAAAAAAACAACAGGACTTTTTGAATGACCTGTTAACCACCAGGAGTAAGTTCACGCATTTTAGAAAATATATGTTTAAGCTGAAGCAAGGCTTAAACCTAGTACCTGAAAGGATTTTAATATCATAGATAGTGGTTATTTTTGATTTATCTTTTATAAATTTTCTCCGTACAAACTAGAAACTTCTCGCCGTTTTCAACTATTCCAACATTTACTAGACAAGCATTTAAAAATACCAATAAATTACAAAATACTTTTTTACACGACAGTTCGTAGACCCATTTAGACATACGGTGTTGAGCTTTGGGGCTCTAATAAACCTCCTAATTCTTCTCTTATCCAATTCTTACAATCCAAAATCCTTTGTTAAATCCTCAATGGTCCTTATTATGTCACAATCAAACTTATCCATAAAGATCCTTATGTTCCATATGTTGCTGATTTGGATATACACCATACGCACTCGAATCCACTAGTCTCCCAACTTGCTTCACACTCTTTCTTCGATAATCCATCGAGGCGCCTGAAAAGATGGCCGAGAGACCTTCTAATGTATAGTTTTTATTGATAGTGATTAGTTCTTTACATGTAATTGTAATCATTATCCTAAAATTTACTGTTGAACATAATGCATGAAAATTGCTCCGTGGAATATATGAAGTAAAAGTCGTAAGACATATTTTATTCTCTAAATCTTGGATTCTCGGATATCCAAGCTATAATATATCCTTTTTTTTCCTTTAAAAGGTGTATTTATTTGTCCGTGAAAAAAAAAATGTTGAAATTAAGCATTGGTAACTTATTTTATATTTTTCTTATTGAAAAAAAAAAAAAAAAAAAAAAAAAAAAAAAAAAAAAAATTCGAAAATATGATAGATAAACTTTTACTTTTGTTTGATTTTTTCAATCAATTAGTTTTTTAATACATTTATTGTACTTCTTACGCTACCACTTTTCAACCGACTTCAAAAGCAAAGAGTTTTTGAATTCTTCTGTATTTATTTTTGGATGTTTGTTACGCGATTACTCCGTTAATTATGAATCAATTTTGATTATTCTTTTTTTGATGGGTAGTTCATTCTTCAGAGGTATTCCTATAAAAAATGTATTGAAATCGACTCAGAGCTTTCTAGGATAAAAAAAAAAAAAAAAAAATTAATAAGAAATCACTGTTATATAGGCCACCTCTATAAACATATTTCTCCATGGTGACGTAAGTCTAAATTAATAACAAAAATAATGTAAATATACCGTCAACTCTCGATGTGTCGAACTTTTCTGAAATAAGTCGAACTGAATCTACGGTAGCACATAAAGTATACATAAATTTCATCTCAATGAGCCGATTTCAGGCAAAAACGTTAAACATTGTCCAAATCACAATGTCAAAATGAAAACAAGGGTAAAAAGAGGGGAGTTTCTAACCTTATAGCTCAAACCCAAATTCAAAGAATTTCATGGGTAATTTGTTTTCCTGTTTTCTGTCGTTTACTTTGTCAGTTCATAGGTACACCAGTCACTTATTTGTTATTCACTCGAGTGGTTTGACAATGATTCAAAAAAATTTCAATTACCGAAAAGTTAAAACCGATTCGCGAAGTGGAGAAAGGAGAGTGAAGTTGGGCGGTTACCGCTGGTGAATTAGGAATTCCGCATAGTTCTCCTTCATCCGTCGTAAGGAATAAAGAAATGATCGCTGGTGGAAGACGGTAAGTCTACTTTTAGGTACCGACTGCAAAAAGGGCAGTTCAGTAGTATGGAAAGTTGTGTGATTAAGTGGTTCCGGGTACTTAATTTAAAGATAAGTCGAATGATAACATCGATAAGTCGTTTAATATGTCGAACTGCGTGCAATCCATAGTTGACTAAATAAACAAAAATAAACTACCTTACCACTAAAATGTGAAAATTAATATATAATTAAAAAAAAGAAAGAAGGTAATTGTAAAGATCCCCCAACTAATTCATCACCGCCACACTGCAGTCTCATGCTATTTGAAAGTGTGTTGCAAAGACAGGATTAAACAGCCATTCTTGGCTGGCTCCAACTCTAAAAATAACTGATCATAAATTGTAAATAGGTATGCAAGTATCGGTAATTTCGTTTATTGTCATTTAGTGCTCTTTGTTTTGAAGTAATTACAATATTATTTTTTATTTTTAAGTTCAGGTTTCTGCATGTAGGTTTATTCATAAAGTCCATTTTTTTTTTCCCAAAAAATTATTTTTATTACTATTTGGATAAGTTTGAAAATAGATGTTTGGTTAGTAGTTTTATTTTTTCTATTCACTATTTTATCCTGATAAATCATTTTCAAAATGGGGGGAGGGTATATTTCGACAAAAATAAGATGTAGTTCCACGTTGTGAACCTTCTACAAAATAATTATATTTCATCGAAATATATTCAAATACAGAAGAGACTAGTGCCTTAAGGTTCAATGCCGCTGTCAATGGCTGAAGGCCGGGCCTATTCCGATCTGGCAAATAATATCGGTGAAAATGAACGAGGCTCGGACTGCTTGATTAATTAGTTAGTTAATTAATTCATTGATTCGTCCATTTGAGCGAGAGGGGCAGGCAGCTGTACCGGCGGCCATCCTCGACAATAAATCAGAGAACGGATCCAAATTATGTAACCGTGAAATCTTCAGAGCCATTCGTTCGGGTTTGCTGGGGGAGGAGGGAACAGACAAAATGCCTACTATCGACGTTATGATAATCCAACTAATTTTTTTCCTGTTTTTTTTTTTTATTTTTTTATTTATTCATTAAAAAATGAATTTAAAATATATGTAAAAAAAGCAAAACTGTAATAATTATTATACATATTTATTATTATTATTATTATTATTATTTACAACTGTATTCATTATATACAACAAGTATGTCAATAATATGTAAAGAATTACTCACTAGTAATTTTGGACGCTTGTCTAGTAAATGTTTGAGTTCGGAAACGACGATCAGTTTCTTGTCGCTGAAGCCTTGTAACAAAAAAAAAAATAAAAAAAAAAAAAAAAAGTTTATCATTCGACTTATCTTTAAATTAAAGACCAGGAACCACTTAATCATACTTTTTTACACAAAAATACAAAAAAAAAAAAAAGTAACAAAATGACAAAAAAAAAAAAAAAAAAAAAAAGAAAAAAAAAAAGGGCTATAGGACTAAAAAAATAACACTGGGCTAATCACTCGTAAAAATGATGAAAATACAATGAAAAAAAAAAAAAGTACCTAAAAGTAGACTTACCGTCTTCTACCAGCGATCATTTCTTTATTCCTTACGGCGGATGAAGAACTTTGCGGAATTTCGAATTCACTAGCGATAACCGCCCAACTTCTTTCTACTTTCTCTACTTCGCGAATCAGTTTTAACTTTTCGGTAATTGAAGAAATTTTAAATTTTTGCGAAGCCATTGTCAAACCACTCGAGTGAATAACAAATAAGTGACTAGTATACATATGAACTGAAAAAGTAAACGAACTACCAAAACATGAAAATAAATTACCCATCAAATCCTTTAAATTAGGGTTTGAGTTGTAGATGTTATGAACTCCCCTCTTTTGATCACTATTTTCAGTTTGACTTATTTACACAATGTTTTACGTTTTTTGCCTGAAATTGACTCTTCTAGATTTCCGATAGACTATCTTAAAAGAAAATGTATCCTGGACTTTTTAACACGGAATTTTAATTTAAGTGCTACCTATGAAAAGTTGCTTTACAAGTCAAAGTCATGCCATTAAATTAAAAAAATCCACTAATTTACTTATTGCATTATTGTACATGTAAAAATATCAATAAATTATAATTATATAAGTTTTTTTTTTTTTTTAAATAACAATTTATTGAAATTTACATTCATGTACAATACATCAAGTAAATGTGCTGTTAGCTTTTACAATAACGTGACAAAACTTGTAAAGAACTACTCATTAGCAGCACTTTTATAAAAATTCTACTCTAGAAGGTCTCTGAGCCATCTTCTTTTCAGACGCCTCGGAGGATTATCAGGAATGGTGTGGAAAGCAAGTTGAGAAATTAGGGGATTGAGGAATTTTTCGAAGGATTTTGCATTATAAGGATTGGATACGAGATGAATTGGATGGTTTAGTCGAGCCCCAAAGCTCAACTCCGTACGTACAGATAGGTCTAACACAGTCATGTGTATTAGTCTTTTGTAATTGATTGGGATCTTTGAACGTTTGTCTAGTAAATGTTGAAGTAGTCTGTAACGACGGGCAGTTTCTTGTCATTTTAGTCTTGTATGTGGATTCCAAGTTAGACGTTTGTCAAAGTGGAGTCCTAGGTAGCGGATCTGTTTAACAGGGATTAGTGGAATATCATTAAAGAATACTGTAGGACAGGAAGTCGTGGGTTTACGACGAAGGGTAAAGGTTATTTGGTGAGTTTTTTTTTTTTGGATTTATTTTTATTCTCCATTTTTGACACTATTCTTGAAGGGTTAAGATATGGGATTGGAGTGTTTGGGAGGCAAAGAAGAGATCATTGTTTACTGATAACACACATGTGTCATCAGCGTAAGTGGTGAGGACAGTGGTAGGATGAGTTGGAATGTCATATATAAGTTTTAAGAAACACAGCTCGTAAAGGCAGTGTAGCAAGAAAAAAACAAACGTAAGAAGTCAAAATTTGAAATATAAAAAATATTTTAGTTCGAGCGGACATACTCCTTCCAAAAATTAAACCATCTTAAGTTATATAACGTGTTTTCCTTTTTAATTTTCGCCTTGTCTTTTTTTGTTTTTAATAGTCTTCTTCCGATTGTTTCCCTTCTCAATAGCATTATTTGCTCTTTTGTATAAATATGTATTCCAAATTTTTATGTTAATGAATAATTTAGATAGTTTCCTATTTTATGTATTTATTGCATATTTTACCCTATTTCTTCACGCATATTCACACACACACACACACACACACACACACACACACACACACACACACACACACACACACACACACACACACACACACACACACACACACACACACACACACACACACACACACACACACACACACACACACAAACACAAACACATACATATTCTCAGTTTTTATTGTATATAATTCACTAATTATAAGACTCGACGTATTTGTGATGAAGTTGATTTAGGTAGGAATGCATTTTCTCCCATAACATCGGTCGTTATCATCAGGGCAACTAAATATACATGTAATATATATATATATATATATATATATATATATATATATATATATATATATATATATATATATATAGGATTTGTCATTCTGGGATGTATGGATACGAGATGGATATTTGATGAAAGTTAATGGAAATTATATAAATAAAAACAGTTTTTAGACCATCAAAAAAAAACAAAAAACAAAAGTAAAACCTAAAAAAAACCTAAAAATCAAGCAATGCATTTGAATATATATATATAACATGTATATAACAAAATGGACGATACCTTGCTTCATGATATAAGGCAATTTGTTTTGTTTTTTTAATGTCAGAGCTGGGGGTAGATTTGAATTGATCAAGAAAGTTCAAAAAACTTATTTAGAGAATTGAACAAAAACGATTTGTATTGGGAGGGAAAATAAATAAATTGAAAACATTTCAATAGTTAATAGGTAACAGGATTTTTTTTTTTTTTTCATTTATTGATATTTACAACTGTACAAAATAATATACAACAAGTAAATGTGTTGACAGTGAATACAATAACATGTAAATAACTTGTGAAGAACTACTCACTAGTAGCACTTCAATAAAATCTACACTAAAAGGTCTCTAGGCCATCTTCTTTTCAGACGCCTCGGAGGATTATCAGGGATGGAGAAGGAAGCAAGTTGGTAGACTAGTGGATTGGAGTGGTTATGGAGGTTACTATGGAAGGATAGGTATCTGGTTTGGGCTAAATCAGAAACATATGGAACATTAAGTAAGATCTTTATGGATAAGTTTATTGGTCACAAAGTAAGGAGCATTGAGGATTTTTCGAAGGATTTTGGATTGTAAGGATTGGGTACGAGATGAATTGGATGGTTGGATGGATATGAGTCTTTTGTAATTAATTGGGAGCTTTAAACATTTGTCTAGTAAATGTTGAAGTAGTCTGTAACGACGGGCAGTTTCTTGTCGTTTTTGTCTTGTATGTGGATTCCAAGTTAAACCTTTGTCCAAGTGGAATCCTAGGTAGCGGATCTGTTCAACAGGGATTAGTGGAATATCATTAAAGGACACTGTAGGAACAGGAATTAAAACTAGATCAATTTAAAAATAATTATGGTGAGAAAGGAATTCTATAAGATTATGTTTGATGATTTTCATATGTGAAGTTTTAGAATATTTTTTATATGATGCATTATTTTCACTTCTGACTATGCCGGATTTATGGTTACTTTCACTCAAATTCAAACGTATTATTCAAATACGTCTTATTATTATTATTTGTAGTACCTGTTATCATAGGTTTATGTTCTTTTCTTTGGTATTTTATAAATTTATAACACGACTGCTATGTAGGATTACTACATAAGAAAAATATAAATAGAAAAAAAAATAACGCTTAAAACTCTTTTTAAAACAAATTAACAATCATAGAATTGACAAATTATCATTTATAATTATTTATTTATTGGAATAATCCTTAGTACTTAAACTGATATGAATTTGAATGCATAACTCTATGTTCTTCTCGTTTTTAAAATTATGCACAAATAGTTAAAAATAATTTAAATACTAGAAATTGACTGTAATACTCGTATAATGGGTGGTATAGAAATCCTAAAAGAAACAATCGAACAATAAAAACAAAACAATATTGTTTTTCATGCTCTCTGTTTTTTTTAGGGATGGGGGCTGGATCAGTCCGTGGGAAAAGGACTATTAGTTAATCCGGGAATGGTGTCAATTACTGGAAAAACAGCAAAGCGTTGAATAATAAGTATCAATAAATATAAATAATCTTTCTGATTATTATATATATATATATATATATATATATATATATATATATATATATATATATACAAAAAAACAAAAAAAAATATATATATATATATATATATATATATATATTTTTTTTTTTTTTTTTTTTTTTTTTTTTTGTTTTTTTTTGTTTTTTTTTCGGCGCAACAACCCATTACTGGGTCCTGGCCTCCTCAAGCACCTTCCGCCAGTTTATTCGGTCAAGTACAGCTGCTCTCCAATTCCGTACTCCGAGCAGGGTTCTAGTATCCTCTTCCACAACATCCGTCCATCGAAGCTTAGGGCGACCTCTCGGCCGTGTTCCATGTAAACGCTCATTCAAAAGTTTATTTAGGATCTCATCTCTCCCCATCCTTGCTACATGTCCTGCCCAGCGGAGCCTAACAATCCTCACAATTTTGCCAACATCAGGCCCACCAATCAGCGAGTACACTTCCCGTACATTCTCCAAGCTGAACCATTCTTTACTGGACCGTAAATCCGTCTTAGTATCTTTTTCTCAAACGTTTTGAGGCCCTTTTCATCTGACTTCGAAAAGGCCCAAGTTTCTGAGGCATAGGTTAGCACTGGTCGAATCAGGATCTTATATAATTTTGTTTTTGTAGATCTTGATAGAGAACTACTTCTCAAGTGCCGACGTAGTCCAAAGTAACACCTGTTGGCCGATGTTATTCGCCTCTTTATCTCTGCCGAAACATCATTAATGGCATTGACTTAAGACCCAAGGTACACAAATTCCTCAACTCGTTCGAAAGAGTAATTTCCAATTTCGACTGAACTTTCGTTAGTACCTCCTTGTTTGCCAGCAATCAAATAATTGGTTTTGTTGGTATTGACAACAAGTCCTAGCTTCCTGGCAGCATCATCAAGGGCAAGAAAGGCTTCTTCCGCTGCAGTTTTTGATCCCCCAATAATGTTGATATCATCAGCATATCCCAGGATTTGTACCGAATGATTAAAGATGGTTCCACTGGTCTATACCTTGGATTCTCTTACAGCTTTCTCCAGACCGATATTGAAGAGAAGACAGGCTAGAGAATCTCCCTGCCGAACGCCATTATGAGATCTGAATCCCTCAGATAGATCTCCCTGAATCTGCACCACACACTCGATATTGGCCATAGTGAGTTTTACAAGACGGATGAGCTTGACTGGTACATTGAGGTCCTTCATTGCCTGATACAGTGCCTCACGTTGAATGCTATCATAAGCAGATTTAAAACGTCGAAAAGGGACATGCAGTTCCCTGTCGCTTAAGTCTTGTAAAAAAAAAACGATGTATTGAAACAAAAAAGAAACTTCAAAAAAACAAAAAAGTATAAACATGCATTCATTCTATTAATTTTTTCTTCCCTACTAACGTAATTTTATTTTAATCTGATTGACTTGCCTTTATTTTATAATATGTTTGAAAATAAGAGGTGGAAGTATACATGATTTTTACAGGTCACGCAGTTTATACATTAGTCCCTAGACTTTCTTCTTTTCAGACGCCTCGAAGGATTGTCAGGAATCGAGCGAGAAACTAGTGGATTCGAGTGGATATGTAGCTTGTCATGGAAGGATTGGTATCTCGTTTGGGTCAAATCTGCAACATATGGGACATTTAGATCTTTATGGATAAGTTTATTTGCGACATAATTAGAAGCATTCAGGATGTTGTTAAGGATTTGATACGAGTAGAATCGGTATGTTTAATGCTTTTCAAAGCTCAACTCCGTTTGTGCTAATAGGTCGAATTACTGCCATGTTAATGAGTCTTTTGTAATGAATTGGGAGTTTTGATCGTTTGTTTCGTAAATGTTAATGTAGTCTGTAACTACGAGCAGTTTCTTGTCGCTTTAGTCTTGTGTATATTATTTTTTTTATTTGTAGAATTTTCTTTTTCAGAGAGGAACATGAACTCTCCTAGGCTAGGGGCGGAAGCTCTTTTGATCGTAGGAACAGTGAAAACGATTATTGGTCGGGGGATTTGGTCTGTGTCAATGAATAGAATGGCTTTTGTGGCCCGAGGACACTGACAGATAGCCCTTTCCCTTTTCTTTTCCATATTAATGATCCGCCGGTGTATAATCTGCTTCAATAGGCTCCTTAGTACACCTATCAAAAGTTAGAAGGTATGTTGCCTCTATCATGTTTCAAACTCATTTATAAACTTAAAACACCTAGGGAACGGTTCATAGACTTCAATGGATTGAAGAATGTAAGTTATCAGACATTTAAAATAAAAAATATACATATTGTACTGCGTCAACTTGGAACAATACACTTGTAACTCACCAGGTCTTCCTCAAGAATCCTGTCTTTCACCAATGCTATATTTAATAGAAATTAGCATTTTAAAAATACTGCATTTTTAAAAGTCTAAGTACTGAACTAATCATCAATTTTATTCCACATAAGAATACCATTTTCCACTTCTTCTTTCGAATTCTGTGGACTCTTCCGTTCTTCCTAATACTTTTTCTTCACTTCTGTCTGGTGTTTCTTTCTTTCATCTGGCCGCTGTCTATAAATTTGTTTTTTCATATATATATTTTCAATTTCTTCCTTTTTGTTGAGAAACAAACATTCAGAGGCATATACCATTCTCCACTATAATTAAGGTTTTTTTTTAAAATTAAAAAATCAGATAATGATAAATGCAGTAACCGTTCTTGATTTGGAACTTTTTTAATTTAACTGCAATTTTCAATTTATAAAATAAGCCTCCATTAGACTTAACTAACTCAATTAAATGTAAATATGTAAAATTAACAAAGGTATCTATGGTAACCAGTGAATACTTCTTATCATCATTTTAAAAAAATAATATATATATATATATATATATATATATATATATATATATATATATTTTTTATTTTTTTTTTTCTAAATTTTTGGCCAACGGCGATCTGATTGATTGCCCTGCAAATTGTTACACATCACATCCATTCTGTCTAATTCCTTTGACATTTTGATCTCACTTTTATTAATTTATTGTAGAATCAATGGGACTCAGAATCGTTTTGTCAATGACGGCAGCAGGCATCGAAGAATTCTATTTTTAGGCAAGATGATTGATTAAAATTGCATGTTAGTGGATAAACAAATTCTGCGTCAAAATCTGGTACATTATCGGTTTACTAGATACATACCATCATTAAATATGCCAATGCTACAAACCATATAATTTACGTAAAGACGTTAGAACAAATTAATTAAAAACAACATATTTCAGTCCTGTTGTAAACTCATGAAAAAACGTTGTAATTCAAACTACATATATGTGCTGTATGCGATTCATTTTATGGATTTTAAATCAATGCTTTATTACATATTAATTCTACTTCTATGAAAATTTAATTATTATTTTGAATTATATCTTTATGAACATTAAGAATAGGATGGAGAATAATTGTTAATATCGATTCTGGGTCCTGGGCGTACTGTTCGTGAAGCGAACCATGAATTCCATAAAGTTCCAAGGAACAGATGCTTTCACTTTCAATTAGATCCGCCCTCCCAAACAGATTACAAACTGGAATAGATTTGACAATGTAACATGGTCTAGCATTGGAGAGATATATTTTAATTAAAATATTTTGTCGCCTTATGATAGAGTTCGCCAAGACCAAATGAAATTTTAAAAGAAATATGTTTATTTTGTAATTTTTCTATGTTAACTATTTCAATCATTCTACTGGTCCCTGTTGAACAGATCCGCTACCTAATGTTTGTAGCTGTATATTAACGTAAACAGGGATGAAACCGGTTGGATTAATGCTATTGTAGACTGTGCTAAAATTCGACTAGAGAATAGATCCAAATTAAAATAGATAAATTTTGTTGTTGTTTTTATACTGTTTGACTTTTTCCTTCGAGTTTAACTATATTTGATACAAAAACTATTTCCTCTTCTCCGATTTTATCCAGTAAAATTTTTTTGTTGTAAACACCTATTATACTTCAGAATTAGCATTTCTATTTGAATAAGACAGCTTGACTAAATTGTCATAATTCATTTCGACTTTGTTTTTAAAGTAATTTAGAGCTTTTCTAAGAGCCAGCCAACTAGCATAGATAGATCTAGTCTCAAGCCTCACAAGCCTATTTGGAGTAGATCTCGATGAACTGAATAACTTTTTATAGAAATTAGTGTTCATTTTTTCCTAATTCGTATAAATACCTCAAACTCCCTTAAGCTTGTCCCGGACTATACTTGCACGAATACTGGCTCTCCTGCATGTAGCTAGTACCGCTCTTATTGCTGCATTTTCGCGAGAAACATAATTTCTCGTTTGTTTTAAGAATAATCCAGATCTCGAAAACAGTTCACTCATAAAATTAAATTCATTAACGAATTTTATACTGTTTCCTTTTTTGGTCTACCATTGAAAAGTTTTAGGATTTTGGTTTTTTCAATGTTTACCTTAAGGACATTGGCCAGGCAGTATTTGTCGAAAACATTAACTTCTCTTGTAAATCAGTGTTACAATGGAGACTGATGAACTGTTTCATTAGATTTATCTTCGGGATCCCCAGGCGGTCACACGTTACTTGCAGATATTCTGAGCTTGGGTGGCTCTTTCCTAAATTCCGATGGCAATACTTTCTAGGTACTTTCCTATTCCAATCTCTAAAAACCAAAAAACCTTCCTATATTCTTGATATATTACCTCTGTGCTCTACTATTCATCTCCTAAACACTAGATCCCAACCTTTTAACCTGTATATCCCTTTACACAAAACCGTATATTCCTTTGACAAATCCTCCTTCTGGAATTCCCTACCCACTTCTATTCGTAAAGCAGCTTCTATAACGTCCTTTAAAAAATAATTTATTCCTGTACCTTTTAGACAATCAATCTTTCGCAAATATGTCAATAATCAAATGAATACTTAGAATTACCTTTTTTTTTCTCCATCTTTCGTTTATATGTTCCTATACATACGATTATATTTTATGTTATTATTATTATTTCATATATATATATATTTAATTTATTTAATTGTTTTTTCTGTCAAAAATTTATGCTGTAATTACTGAAACATTTAATTTGTAAATAATAGACCAGACAATTGTAGTTTTAACTGTGCATTATTTTTATTCTTACGGGACTGTAAGTCCCAGAAGAAAGTTCATTTTTTAATTATTTTTTTTTATTTCATTCATTCATTCATTACATTACAATGACCAAACAGAACTACGTTGTCTGCATAAAGATCAATTCTGTTCTCCTTGCAACATTTGTATGCTGTTATGAATGTTTGACATCGGAAACTAGTCTTCGATTTAAAAGTACCTTTAATCCTTCTATACCAGCATTCATATTTCAAATGAGGGTTGAGTTTTTTTTTGTTTTTTTTTTAGGCATTTAAATTTATTATAATATTCTAAAATCTTTATTGATCTAAAAATGACCCGCCCCGGTCGACGCATGTTGCTAACAATTGAACAGGCCTGATACAGACTACTATGTACCATGTTAGGGTTGGCCAGAATTTGATGATCCTGACTTGTACCCGGACACAGCAGTGATGTTCCGGACAGACGGGTTCAGATGTCGCTCAATATACACTCCGCCGTTGCAATGTCTCGGTTATCCGCAATTTTGTATCGCTGGATATTATTGCAATTAATTATTAAATGTGTCCATTGTCCTATGCATATTTGAATATATGTTTTCAAAACAATACACCACCTTAATCAAAAATATTATGCACCTTGAAAAATCGTTTATTTCATTAAGTAATTTTATTTTTATTGTTGCTTATGGAATTTTGTTATTAAATATTCTTTTGGGACCCGATTAACCGACCTGGTTTACTCTTTAAGAAAGAACGTATTATTATATATTAAATCATTTTTTTTATCTAATTATGCTATATTATTAAATTTCAAAATATTTCAAATAAGATAATAATCATTTCAGATAATTTTTTTCCACCGCATAGTTAAAATTAGAAGTGTGACATTCATGATACCATCCCCAATCGAAAGCTAAAAGGCGTCTAAAGGCGTGGGGAGATTCATACCCTCCCCTCTCCTACTCCCCTCCCTCCCCTTCCCTTCTCCCCCCAAACTTCATAATTACGTTTCCCACTTAAAAGTTAATGTCCTTAGGAAAATTAGACCCTTGCAGATATGTCCCTACTGATATCCGAGCATCAAATAATCTTTTGTAAACCTCTTCTGTTAACTTAGTTGTCATTAAATAATTTAAATTACTTAATAGTTTAATTACTTCTTAGGAACTTGAACTTTAAAATTTTACTATAATTTTTGGTTAATGATTAATTTGCTAGGAAATTTTATTTACTATTTATTATAATGACATATTCTAAACGAAAATATTTCATTTATATATTTTGATACAATATGCTGATAAAAACATAACAGAAAGTGCCATTCTTTATTCCCTAGAACTGTAAACATGTTTAATCTTTTTATTGTTCACAACTATGTATTCTCTCTTTAAACTAGAATGTAAACTGTAAGCGTATTTATCAACAAAGGACTACCTGAAGCATTAGTTCATAAATTTTCATTGAAAAATTAAAATGAAAGTGTCTTACTAAACTCTTCTTTTTTAACGAAATGTTTTAAGTATCGTTCAAAGTGGCTTGTAAAATCAACAAAACTTTAGTGTTCTTGGCGGGTAAACTGCCCTGCGTTAGTTTAATTTTTTCTAAAAATATTGTGGTCTTGTTCTAGCAAGACAATGCCTGGACGTATACTTTCCATTAGATCGACGGAAAAAACGTACGTTTTTCCATTAGATTCTTACTTATTTCGATCAATGGACTGTTCTTAAAACGGAAAAAAATCATACATTTCAATAAGTCGAGAGATTCAGGAATTTTTCGATTGACATTTCAATTAGTGGTACTTACATGGAATCAAGCCACTGTCTGAAAGAAATGACAGAAATGCTCCGAATGTTTGTTGGAAAATGATAATTTTTTCTATTCACCTTATCAATACTGCTACTTGACTAAAAATAATGCAAATCACAATTAATTAATATGAAATTATTAATTTATAAAATGTTTGGGCCATAAAGGCATTTAGATTGTTTCCGACCAATTGATTTTTTTTTTTATTTTCTCGGATGAATTTCATTCTTTTTTAGGTATTTACGTTTTCATATACTTTAACCAGGCATATGGAAAGTATTAGGATTGTCAAAAAAATAATTAAATAAATAAATAAAATTAGTATTAGAGCAGAATTACCAAGCGATTTCATATATTCGAAATTTTTAGATTACGTAAGTTAGTTTTATTGGCAGCAGTGGCGTAAAAAAAAAAAAACAAGCGGAGGAAAAAAATAAAATAAAATTTGTTTAATATCCGCCCCTTTTTAAAAAATCTCTTGAGAGATATGCCCTTCAAATGAAAAACTTCAATACATCATATTAATTAAAAATTTTGTAGTTTAAATTTTTTTTTAATATTGCTAGCTTTTATTTAATAAATACTCTTAATAATCCGTTAGACGTAACGAACGCAAGGGGGGATTATGAACCAAATTACTTTTATTTTCCTCGGTAACCTCGTTTTTCAGGCCTACGAGTTTTACGAGTATGTATGCCGCTGCTGCAAATAATACTAATTTCGAATATTTAAATACTGCTTGCTTTTATATTATATATAGTTTTAATAACCATAAGACGTTTCATTTGCCTTTTTTAAAGTATACGGGGTAGTGATGGGTCGTGGAACGGAACTTGGAACTGGTTCCACCCAAGGTCGTTCCAACCGCTTTGTTGCGTTGATCCTGCCGCTCTTGATTCCCCTTCTTTGTCACCCCACTACCCCACGCATGGGCATCTTCAAAATAAACTTTTTTTTTTTTAATTTTTAAATCTACCAATAGAGGTCGGCTTCCTCTTTCGGATTCAGAGAAATGAATCACAGAAGGTTTTATTGCTTATGTAATTAAATATTTTATTCGCTATTTGTTCAAAAGCTGCGGACAAGAGCTGATAACTCCTTTTTTCTCTACCAATATAATTGAAAAATTCTCGCTCAATTGTGCACTATACTTGATCTAACATAAAAAAAAAAAAAAATGTTGATTGAATAAAACTATTTCAAAAGTTTACATTTTTTTAAATAAGCTATTAAAATCTTCTTGATATTATAGTATTTATAAAATTTTAAATTATAAAATAGGAGGAGGTCAACAGTTCGAAGTCATAAACAAGGGTTGGAACAAAACTGCATAGTAAGTATGCAGTAGGTTAGCCAAACTGACGTAGAACGAAAAGTGGAACGGAACGAAAACAGGAACTGGTTCCATTATTGGAACAGAACGTAAAATCTCATTCCACTTTTAAGTCGGAACGGCCCCTCACATAATAAAATTTTAAGCTAATTGATATACAATAAATTCATATTAAAAGGGAAACGTATTGAGTCACATAAAACTTTTATCCAGGAAAAAAAAATCAGTCAGATAGGATATGTTGTGTATTTGTTGTTAAGAAAGTGAATACGAGTAAATTTTAAATACAAATAATAATAAAATAAGTAATTATATGTCTCTCTACTTGTTTATAGCCGATGATTTGGCTGGGCACTTGGAGAGTTGTTCACTCAATATATTTAAAAGCCTGACTCTATCCCTGGTATAAAGATTATCTAAAAATAAAATATATAAATAACAATAAATAAACCTATTATCATTGCATGTTCAATTTGATTTTATAGTCGCCTTCCCCCCTAGAGAAATGCCTTCCTTAAGAGATTCATGGAGTAATTTTTCGCAGAGTGAAGCCGCCAATTTGGTGGACCCCTCACCCCAATTTTCTCAGCTAATATCCCCAATCAACCCTCCTCCCTTCAGGCTCATCTTAATATTTAATTCATTATCCGCCCTTCTTAAACCTTTGTCTTTTGTTTCAATGGTAGCAACCCCTTAATCGAAAGTCTGTTCCGGTTCTATCTGCATTGGAACAGAATTGCCGATGGTAGCAGTTCTTCTGGAAGAATTGAACTTCTGATTGGAATATAAGTCCCATTGAATTAAACTTTTTGTTAAGTTCCTAACTTATTTGGACCGATCGGTATCCAGCTTTTTGCTATTTAAAACTTATATATAATTTAAAGCAAATAAGAGATGAGTTTCTGAATATTATTATTGAATTCTTGGTCTTACTTTTACATTTCCTTATGACAGAGGAATCTAGCAATAATACTATTTCCACTAAAAGTTTTATTACTTTAGCCGACTAGTTGGCTGGCAAAGAAGCCGATTAGTCAACCGACATCATTCAGTGGTAATTCGTGTTACATCAGCAATGTTCAAGGCGCTTCGTTTATAGCTTTATAGCCCTCATTACACGTAGCTACAGGCTTTTGTTTATCTTATATTTTATCCGAGGCGTAATATGTTTTTTTCAAGAATAATAAGCAATTTACATTACTTACCTTAGATAGTTAATTGTAAAATTTGAAAATCAATTATGCCGTGAAAGATTTCGTGTTTATGGACTTTCTTTGTCAAATCTGTGATATATATACACACTAACATACACCCCCGTCGAGCTTCACTCGCTTTCATAATAACTTACAATTAAATATCTTTAACTAATAATTTCAGTTTTATTTGTTTATCGATAAAAATATTGTATTGAATTGTTGATAGGTCTGATTAAAATTGCACTACTTAGGTGTTTGAAGACTACTTTTTGTTATACACATTTATTAAAATTTACACCTGTACGAAATATAATCATCAAGTAAATGTATTGACAAAGATAATAACATGTTAAAACTTGAAAAGAACTATTCATCAGTACCACTTTATTAAAAATTCTACACTAGAAGGTCTCTAGGCAATCTTCGTTTCAGACGACCCGGAGGATTATCAGTAGAGACCGGGTTTTTTGTAAAAATCAAAAAAGTGCAGCAAAAAATTCAAAAATGCAAAATCGTAGTAAAAAACTCAAAATATGCAAAATCGTGTAGTAAAAAACTCCAAACTTGGATTTAAAAACTTAATACATGCAGCAATCCATTTATTTACACAAATATGCAAAACTTAACCAGCCTTGATTAAACTTAAGGACATTTCGAAAAACGTATTGTTTTAGAGTTAATTCAATCTAAAATACTTTAAAAAATTGGGAATTAATAGAAATATAAAATATCTTTATTAAAATTTCCTTTTACGTGGAATCAAAATATAATTAAATGTTTTTGAAAAATAAATTAGTTTTTAAAAGTTTCGTGAAAATGTACGAAATTATAAATTTCAAAATATTTTTTAGTAAAATTTACCGTTTGTCACTTAATACAATGTTCTTTAGCAAAGAAAAGGAACGTTCTACATCTATGGACGTAATACGAGTAGGACAATTTTTGTAGCATGCAATCGTGGATGGATCCTGATTATCAGCTTCTATTTCCTTTCCGTTGATATAATAATTTAATTTTTTTTTTTAACGAATGTGGCCGTAGTTGTTCTCAAGGATTTACTCAAATTTTGAAAACAAACATCTTCCCTTTTCATTTTCAATTTGTTTTAAGCTTTCTTCGAGAGTTTCAAACAAATATCAACTCCAGATATTCATTTTTTCATTGTTTCAAGTTTGTAGAAACACTCGCGGACGTTTTTGGCATTTTCAAAGTTGATAGTTTAAAATCTTGTCAACAATTATCCAGCTCTTTGTGCTAAATCAGAAGTGGGGAATGAAATGGGAAGCGGGGAGTAAAATTTTCTGAAGAAACGTCATAGTTCTAGGAAGTACGCCGATCCTCAATGTTTGCCTAAATCCTCAAAGCTCCCAATTCAATACGATCATTTAAAAGTAGTAGGTCACAAATATTTTTAATTTAAGCGACTTTTTACTTTCAATTTAAAACTAATTAACCTATTTAATGTAAATAATTGTTATAAATGTTGCCAAATAATCGTAAGTAAAATTTTCAAAAAATAAATGATTAAGTGAATAAAATTAGATGAATTTGGTTCAATTGTGCAATGTCGTGCATTAAAACCCGAATTCGTGTAATTAAGCTCAAAAAGTCAAATTGGTGCAATAAAATTTAAGAATAAGAATCCTTATTATATAAATGAGATAACTACTTGGGTTAGAGAGCGCTAAACCAAAGCAAACTAAATGTGCAATAACACAGAAATCCGGTCTCTAATTATCAGGAATGGAATGGGAAAGAAGTTGAGAAACTAACGGATTTGAGTGATTATGGAGCTTACTATGAAAGGATAGGTATCTGGTTTGGGCTAACTCAGCAACATATGGAACATTAAGATCTTTATGGATAAGTTTATTGGTGACAAAGTAAGGGGCATTGAGGATTTTTCGAAGGATTTTGGATTGTAAGGATTGGATACGAAATGAATTGGATGGGTTAATGGAGCCCCCAAAGCTCAACTCCGTACGCCCAAATAGGTCTAATCACAGTAATGTATATGAGTCTTTTGTAATTAATTGGGAGCTTTGAACGTTTGTCTAGTAAATGTTGAAGTAGTCTGTAACTACGGGCAGTTTCTTGTCGTTTTTGTCTTGAAGACTACTAAAAGTGAAATTGGGCATCCAATTTTTAATTTTAAAGTGCGAGTTGGTAATCCAGATGGACAGCGAGTATTAAGAAACTTATGCGTATATTGGACTCCATTTTTAGTGCTTACTAATAAAGGCGCATGAATCATATTTTTAAACACAATATCAAAAATAAAAGAATCGACATTTTGATTTTGTAATAATTCTTACATGGCAGAAATAATTTTATGGATTTCATTTGGTAGGGTTTTAATGTCTAACCATAAAAACATATAATAGTGTGGCAAACCTTTTTTCTGGCACTTGAAATTGTACATGTAAATTTTTATTACTTTTAATTTCAGTATTGCTAAATATTCAGAGAACTATAAAAATGATGTAGTTAAAATTTAGTGCAGATGGGTTAAGTAGTTTTGTAAATTCTATTGCGGAATGCTGCTATGGTCTAAACAATCGGTCGGTTTTCAATCTTCACTGGATTTCACATTTCGTACCACAAATTTAAAAAAAAATTAAATAATTTATTTGAAAACAATTCAATTTTATTATAGATTTCAAGCTCATTATAACACCGTAACACTTCTCAGGTGGCGCTCCCCACTTATAGGTCAATTTTCATACATCACTGTTGTCCACGTAATAACGCTTTTTTAATGAACAATTAATTCAAAATCAGTAGTTTTATCATTGCTAAACCTTACTGGAACTATAAAGTGATGTTAAACTTTGGTACAGAATGGTTCAATAATTTTCGCGGTTAGTGAGGACTATGAATACCTTGGTCACTTGGTGTCTTTTACAAACAAATCATAAAAGGATATGGATAACGGAACATTTATAGGATGGGCAAAGTATTGGTCGTTGAAAGTAGTAATGATAAATGATTTCCCGAAAGAGACGAAAAAGAAAGTTTTTGATACCTGTATACTTCCTGCCGTCTCATTTGGCAGACAAACTTTAACCCTAAAGAAAGCCCAAACAATAAAACTGATAAGCTTTAAAAGAAATGGAAAGAAGTATGATTAAGATAAAGAGGAATGAGAAGTAGTTGTGTCATCAGAAGACTAGACTGAAGGACGTAATCGACTATTTCAAGAAACAGAAATGGGAATGGACAGGGCACATTTTGAGAACTGATAAATGGTGGTCAATGGAGGTGACTCTTTGGACATTCTAATGCTACAAAAGTCGAAGAGGAAGACGAATGAAAAGATAGAGAGACTTCTTTAAGAAGAAGGCCGAACCACTATGGTGGAGAATGGAAAGAGAAGTGGATCCATATGGCGAACTCGGATTCCAATAGGCTGGTCACCTGGGAATGTCCAGAACTATGCTGTTTGAGGGAAGGCCCATGTTCAAGCTCATAAGAAGTTTATTAGTAAATATGTTAATAGTTGTGGAGTTATTTGTAAATATTATTTTTTATTGTATTTATTTTGATTTAAAATTTATTTTGTTAAGTTATAAACATAATAGAAGGTTTATTATGTATTTCTATTATCATTATTTTATTTTTTGCAAATAAAGTGGTGATTGTATTCTTTGGGGTGCTTTCACCAACCGAAAGTTTATAAGTTTAGTGTTTTCCTGATTATTGTTGTTGTGTCCAAAAAATGCTTTTTGTGCATCTTCTAATTTCAATAGCAATATTATTTCTTGTTTAAAAGAATTTATTGTAATTTTTGGAATTAGTCCATTACAAGATAATGGACTAATGGAACCGGAAAAATGTTAACTTTTTCCAGCCTGTATATAGCCTTCAGCTCCGCTGATAGATCCTGATACCTGGAAATCTTTGGCATTATTGTCTTTTGGACATTATCATCTGCCGGTATAGCTTCTTCGAATATCTTTCCGGTTCCTTTCTTCATATCGAGCAACAGGATGTCTGGCGACTGGATGGTCAGTTAATGTTTGCTGATCCCAGTACAGCCTATATCCACCAGCTGCCAATACATTTTTCGGCTTATATTTAATAGCACCGCAGTATCAATCAATCCATATTTTCTACCAATTTCTTGGTAGATTATTATTATTATTATTTTATTATTCGCACATAAAGTGGTGAATGTATTCTTTCGGGGGTTTTCACCAACCGAAATTTTATAAGTTAAGCGTTTTCCTGAGTATTGCTGTTGTGTCCAAAAGTACTGCTTTTTGTGCATCTTCTAATTTTCCAAGTAATATTCTTTCTTCGTTAAAAGAATTTATTGTAGTTTTTGGAATCAGTCCATTGCAAGATATTACCACCGGCAAAATTTTGACTTTATCCAGCTTGTATATAGCCTTCAGCTCCGCTGCCAGATCCTGATACCTGGAGATCTTTGTCATTATTGTCTTATGGACATTGTCATCAACAGGTATAGCTACTTCAAATATCTTGCCGGTTCCCTTGTTCATATCCAGCAACAAGATGTCTGGCTTATTGTGAGCGACTGGATGGTCGGTTAATATTTGCTGATCCCAGTACAGTCTATATCCACCAGCTGCCAATACATTTTTCGGCTTATATTTATAATATGGCACCGTCTTGTCAATCAATCCATATTTTTGCCAATTTCTTGGTGGATGATTCCTGCCACATGATTATGTCGGCGGAGGTATTCCGATACTGCTAACCCAGTGCAGCCCGGAGCCAAGTGCTGCACTGACTCAGGACTTTGCTTACACACTCGACATACCTCAGGGATATCCTCCCCGCATATCCGTCTCCGGTAAACATTAGTTGGTAGTGTTTGGTCCTGCATCGCCATCACGAAACCTTCCGTCTCCGGGAAAATATGGTCACGTACGAGCCATTTTGTGGACATTTTTAAGTCGATTGACTCCTCATTTAATGAATTATTAATTATCATTTAATGAATTATTATTATTATCTCTCCTATTCTCGGTTTTTTATTATTATTTTTTATTATTATTATTATTATTATTATTATTATTAATTACAACACCAAACCAAAACTGTGATATTACAAAAATAGAATGTTATTAATTTTATTATTGAGTATTGTAGAAGTAATTGAATTTATTTTTTGTTAATATGATAACAAAAATATGGTTTCTCTTACTGATTTAAATAAGCTGAATAAAATATTAATTATATGTTATTTTTTCTAGGTAAGTGATCTCCTTATTTGAGGAATGTGTGGAAGTAACAAGAATATTATTGTAAGTAATTTTAATAATATTTATGTCCTTAAATTATTTAAATATTATTTTTAATTATGATTTTCATGAAATAGGGACCGCAAAAACTAACGGGAGGATGTCTGACTTCAAAACAAGTTCTGCTAAAAAAAAAAAAAAAAAAAAAAAAAAAATCTAATTTGAAAAAAAAAAAGTTCACGTTTTAACACCGGTATCTAAAACCATAAAATAAATTGAGGTTCACGATTTTTTTTAAATTTTAATGTTCTCAAGAAAAAGATTAAAGACAATTTAAAAACTAAAGAAAAATTAAAAACAATAAATTCTTTGATTAAAAAAGCATTCCGCTAAATAGATTAATAGAAAAAAAAACAACAAAGTAAACGATTTTTCAAATTTGTATCATCCAGCCATCATTGTTGGAAACAGATTGTAACATCGGAAGTGGGTTAGTCCGCTGCATTCCCATCACTTACGTAAAATCAAAGCTTCGTTATTAAAGATTTAGTTTTTCCCCATTCCTTTGAATTCAAACAAACTTATAATGTATCTGCTAATGTTTTATTAGCATAAATATCCAACGACAGACTCAGTTTGACATCTTGATGGAGTTAGAAATAAACCATTAGTACAAAAGACTGGTTACGAGAAAACGCACTTAGCTCTAACCCCGCTTTGAATAATTGAAACATTTTGGGAATTAGAAGTAATTACAGTTTTAGATATTTATATACGTTTCAAATAATAAATAAGGGAAAGTAGACAGCTATTGATTGTTCCGATATTTATTGAAAACCGAATTCCGAGAAAAACAGATTCTGAGAGCGATGGAGGCTTTTGTACATACAATTTCCATTGCAATGATGCTAACTTCCTAATGAATTCTTCATTGCGATTTGACCAAATAAACCACTATTCCGGAACTTAATCGCCATAGCCGCGATACAAGTTTGTAGCAATCTTCGAACCGCTAGTGCTCAGTATGTCGGGGGCTGTTTTTAAAATTTCCCGCTTAAGCAATTTATTTATTTTTGGTGGACACCCGTTCCGTGGTGTGCCAAATTCTTTATATCTTTTTATAATTTTAGATACTGTACCAACGTTTTTACTTCCAATTACCCTCACAGGATTTCCTTGATTTTTTAAGCAAACAATTAACTCGTGAATGGTTTTTGGCACTTCCATCATGATTGCTAATCACAGACTAAAAGGATTGCTAATCATAAGACAGGCGAGTATAATCTGTTGTTATTGTTGAAATGTTTTGTTTTCTTTCATTACATATGAATGCCTAATGCAAATGCCTATTTTAGACAGAAGGAGCATGATCGTAAGATTTTGGCAAGTGTTTTCAGACTTTTTTTTTTAAAAACTCTATTTTTTAAAGGTCTCTTGACCATTTTCTTTTAGGATGCCACAAAGGGAATCGATAGGAAAGTTGAGAGTAGGGATGGGTATTGTGATTTTCTTTATATGGAATGCTATTTTAAATATTCTAATCACATTACGCTGATCGTTTTAGTTAATTTAGCTAACGATATTAAACCACAGATCCACGAAACTCGACAGACTCGTATCACTATTCCAGATCGATTCTGATGCAGTTAACATAAATTTTAATATTTATTTAGTTATGTTATTTTTTAGGGAATTTGTCCCAGAATAAAATTTTTTTTAAAATTTCTATATTTAGTTAAATATTAATATTATGAGGTCAAAAATTTAATTCCAAAACATCTTCATCAATGGATTGTAGAAAATGTTTCCCAAAAACATTGCACCCAGTTGAAATGCTTTACTTTTTTTTTCCCTCCACATCTGTTGTTTAGATACTTAAAAGCCTCAGGTCGACTCTATACCCAGGTAGGTACCTTCGGCATATTTGTATAAATAAAAAATGAAATACGTCATTACAAGATCTAATGCAAATAACTAGTAATTACGATTTCACCTGACACCTAAAATATAATCACACAGTAGTCAACTTTAGAAGGAGCAGGTAGAATTCTTCACACGCATAGCAATTTATTCACTCCTTTACTTAAGATGATAATGTAAACCTTAATTGAAAAATTTAACTTGAAAATATATTTTTTTTTACGGTATTTTAACTTATTAACTAAATGTTTATTATAAATAATAATAATTAAGAGGCTATACAAAATATCTGATCTAACTATTTATCACCATAAAAATAATTATTTTAATTTTCTCATGCTCATAGAAGTAGATATATTTATAGTATTTATAACTTAACGCCCGCAGTCATCCATGGGGGACCTTAGTCTCTGTTCTCCACTTGGACGCCCAACCACCGCAGCCGAGGTCTGCCTAAACTTTTTTTCACTATCCACCTGTTCTTCCAATATCTTCCTTGAAAGCCTTTTCTAATACATACGATATACATATTTCAACAATCCTTCCCTTCTTGTTACATGAAACCAAATATGGGTCATCATACAGGTCGTTAAGTTTTAATTTTTTATGCATTTCGACTTCGGTTTGGCCATATAGGGTAAATCACTAGTTATGGTAACCTGACCAGTTATGGGCAGGCTAAATACAATTTTCGCAATAATAAGGGTCTAATACATTTATTTGTGATATCACCAGGAGAAATATTTCTGAAGAGGATTTAAGATTCATTTACTTAAAAACTTTCCCTCCTATCCCTTTCCAGTAGTCATTAAAAAATATTTTCCTTGAATAGTTTCCTGAAATACCTCTTTTTTTTTAGTAAGATTGCTTTATTAATTTTTAGTTTTTGAGTTATATTATTTTTCATTAGAATTCAGGCTTCCATACAAGCTCTATTATGTTGGAATATCTGATTTTTATAAACAATAATTTTGAACTGACCATAACTGATGCATAAAAAACAACAACAAAACATTATGGTCACCCCTTTCTGTATTTTCAATTTTTATGGTGTTTAATGTTCTTTCTGGTAAAAAGTAAAAAAAGATTTATATTCATTTGATTATTTTTTTTTAAAATCTGAATTGATATTTCACTGATCCCTGTTGAACAGATCCGCTACCTAGGACTCCACTTGGGACAAACGTCTAACTTGGAATCCACATGCAAGACTAAAACGACAAGAAACTGCCCGTCGTTACAGACTACTTCAACATTTACTAGACAAACTTTCCAAGCGCCCAATTAATTACAAAAGACTCATCATATACATGACTGTGATTAGACCTATTTGGACGTACGGAGTTGAGCTTTGAAGCTCTACTAAACCATCTAATTCATCTCGTATCCAATCCTTCGAAAAATCCTCAATGCTCCTTATTTTGTGACCAATAAACGTATCCATAAAGATCTTAATGTTCCATATGTTTCTGATTTATCCCAAACCAGATACCTATCATTTCATAGTAAGCTCTGTAACCACTCAAATCCACTAGTTTCTCAACTTGCTTCCCACTCCATTCCTGATTATCCTCCGAAGCGTCTGAAACGAAAATGGCCTTTAGACTTTCTAGTGTTGAATTAATAGACTGCTACTGATGAGTAGTTCTTTTCAAGTTTTAACATGTTATTATAATCGTTGTCAATAAATTTGCTTGATTATATATTTTGCACAGTTGTAAATTTCAATAAATGTATATTAAAAAAAAATAGATCTAAATACTGCATCCCTTCCAAGTAGTGATCATGTTTGACCTTACGGCTCTTAAGTGACCATTACTAGTCAATATAGTTAGTTATATTCTGTACTTCGCGGATGACTTCTGCTGTTTAAGAAAACTTGAAATATCGAATGCTGGTAATAACTAAAAATACATTCCGATTTTATTTTGATTCCTTAATTTTTTAGTTGTTATGATTACCATATTGTATGTCGTTACTGCTTATCCAGAAAACTCAAAGAGAAGTGTTTTTATTCGTTTTCAACTATCATTTCATGACGGTTTTTTAAACTTATAAGCAACTACAAAGTTTGTGAATGAGTGTGTCGAGTGATTTTAAATATAAATTTTACTTTTTGGTTATACCGCCTTGTATTAGTATTTAGACTATTTTTATAGTTCTAGTTATTGATTAATTAATAGTAATTTTAAAATTATCATAAGACATTATTTTGCCGCATAAGCATAATTAGCCTTGGCTTAACTTGTACAACATGCCCATAACTGGTATTTTCAGCTCTTCGTAAAAAATTTTTAAAAATTTATTTGAAAGGAAGCTTTAGTGTATTTGTCAATTTTACATTAAATAGAATAAACTTTTGTGAATCTTACAATAAGTATATAACCAAAGATGTCATATTACAAACTGTATCGACAAAATTCCCTTTTAAATCGACGTTTCCTTAACTGTGGCTATAACCAGTGATTTACCTTATTTCTCCAAGAAATGTTCTGTTGTATATTGATATATTCTTGTATACTTTTGTTACATTCTCGGTCAATATCTTACTGCATACCTACTCGTTGAAGGACTGTCAATATTCTTACTTTAATCTCTTGTGACACGTCTCGATTTAAATGAATTTTCACAAGAGGCTAATACCATTTTGCCATTTTAAATCCTTTTCATTATCTCTTTTTCAATTTTTTTTTTTAAACATTTTTTGGATAAATTCAACTTAATTTGTTTTGTTTTCGTTTAAGTAATATAATTTTCTTTTGAATCGTTGGATTCGCTTGAACAATGTCTTTATACCCGCTACTTGTTGTATGCATCAATATGATAAACCAAATTTCATGATATATGTGGTGGTTATAAGTGGTTGGTCGTTATAAATGATGTTTTAAACAATTTCTACTTTATAAAAATATACACAATTTTTTTTTTTAATTAACCTGTAATATATGGAAAGTGTATCACTTTCCTTAAAGAGAAATTCCACTAGCAAATAGAAATTTCTCTAGCAAAGGATAATGGTTTGGATCTCGCGGAGTGATACCAGGAAAAACAAGGAGGGCATTAGTGTGGAGGCGAGGTATATTGCGATGATGGCCGAAAATATAATCTTGGACTTCCTGGGTGTTATCCAAAACCACATACCACAGAAATTCCGCAAGCTATTTGGAAATAGAAATTTCTCTAGGAAAGGATAATGGTTTGGGTCTCGCGGAGTCCAGGAAAAACAAGGAGCTTCTTGGAGGACCTTGGTGTGTAGGCGAGGGGTATTGCGATAATGGCTGAAAATATATTCTTGGACTCCCTGGGCATTATCCACCACTACATACCTTGTTTATAGGACGGACTAATGAATTTATGGTTATTGCATATATGTGTGTACCAATTTATTTTCTGTGTGTCTGTTAAGTTGTAGTAATATTAATTGTTAAAAGAAAATAAAAAAAACAAACAAAAAACATATGAGACATTTAAATATTATATATATATATATATATATATATATATTAAACATTGTATTGAGTAATTATTACAACTAACCACAAATGTGGGCAATAAGTAATATACATGGCGTATGTTTACATTCACGCATTATGTACAATGAGAAAAACAAAACAAAAAAAAAACTATGCTATACATAAACAATATAAAACATACTAGATACAAAACTAAATTTAAATTTAATTAAATTTAAAATTAGAATAAAAATTAAAATAAATAAATTATAGTAATAATAAAAAATAAAACAAAGGTAAAAATACAATTATACTCTATTTACAATATACACTCATCCTAGGGATCCCCCCACCTGACCGGTCCCTCCACTTATGAAGGGACAAGTCAGGCACAGAGAGATCTCATTTATTCTCTCTCAGCTGCATCACTGGTGTAAAAACTCAGTGGAGGCAGAGTGAAAGCGCTATAGTCATTCACATTCACTCAACGCATAAGTAGAGAAGCTGGACATTGCCAGAACTCCAATAAAAGTAAATTTTACAAAAGATTTCAGGGCCACTGCTGTTTTAGTGTGCGAGGGGGTTATCAGGATGTGTGGAAAAGGATAATGATTGGGCTAGTGGGTTGAGATGAAAGGAGGTGTTGCGATGGAATTTCGAAAATTTAAGGGGTTTAAGGTCGAGGACGTATGGTACATTGAGTGTTTTGTTGGAAACGTAGTAGTAGTAGCATTTACTATAATCCGGAGGATTTTGGATTGGAAGGATTGAATGCGTTTGTTATTCAACTTGCTTTGAGGGAAATATAATAAAAAGTAAAATGAAATAAATAGGAAAACAAAAAAAGAAAAAGAAATTCATATCTTAGAATTATACCCAAATTATGAATATCATGAATTATTGTTATATAGAAAATTGCTATCTTTAATTAGATAGATAAGTATGCTGCGTATGTACTAACCCAATTAAGTTGGGCAGCATTATGTTTTTTTTTTTAAATTTTTATAAAGCAAATCTCTCGCTAGTGAAATAAAAATGGATAAGGGAAAGGAATTATAAAACATTAGGTAAAAAGTGATACCCGTGTCCAAACGTATTCAATTTATTTTTATATAATCAAATACCTATTGATTTCTCACTTATTTTAAGGAGACTCTTATTCCTTAGTAATCTTAGCTACATAACGGATTACTTAGCAGTTTCAAACCCTTCTCAAGTCAAACAAAAGTCAAGCCGAATGGACTCAGCAATACTTTAGTAAATCGCTAACTTCTGCGGAATAAAGCCTTCTTAAGAGAGGAAACTTAGGGACTTGGCTTAAAATCAAAGGCAGACCCCGGCATAGAAAATCTCGGAGGAAAACTGAGCGGAGGGACTAGTATAAAGTGAGTTTATTTGTCAAGGAGAAGCGACAAGAAGGCAAATAAACTCGAGTTTGATTTTCACCTTTACATCGTAGGTGAGTTCAGCACTTAGTCCAAAACTTAAACCCGGAACTTTAATGAAAATTTCACTGAAGTTCTCCTTTTTATTCGCAAGTCGTTTATTTATATTTTGTGGTTTGGCACGGACATATGGAGTTTTCAACTCTTTTTAATGCAGATCAAACAACGCTTAAGGTATTTTTAACTATCATTAAAGAATAAGAAAGTAATATTTTTTCTTTTACCAGTAACCCCTTAAGACAATACAATGTATTAATGATTACAGATAAATATATAAATATATTTTGATGGACTTTGAGAGGAAGATGCGTATTTTATGCGTAAAATATTTACAGGTAGGAAGGTTGATCAGCATGGAGACGTAAATTAACAAGCAGGTCTAAGATACATTAAAGGTAACATAAATAATCCAGATTATGAGGCGAATTCGATCGAGATGAGCCAAACATTTTGCTCTGTTGAAGACGATACATAAAACAAGGCACAAATAAGAAACTAACAAGGAACACACACTCAGTCTCTCACGGATCTTGTTGGCAATTTTTTTGGAGGTTCCTGGTCAAAAAATATTAGACACGTATTTTGCCGTTCCGACCAATGGGCCCTAGGAGCCGAGAAAAAAAAATAAAATAGCATTAAACTAATTTTTTTTTTATCTCGAGTTTAAAAAATGATATCGAAATAATTCTTGCACCAAGTTTTTTAGTTTTGATTGCGAATTTAAGGAAAAATACAGCCGCTCCATAGATTTTGGTTTAGGTTAATTAAATTCTAAAAAAAATGATTAGTTTTTCAAGGAAACTACCTCTATAGATTTTTTCCCACAAAAATTGACGTCAGATTCTCATTCAGCACCCTCAAAAACAATAAAAAACGATTATTCAACAAAATAAAAAAATATCATTTTTTTCTCCCTCTTCCAGGAAAATGAATTTTTAAACCGATTATTGGTTACATACCTTTAAATCGCCATTACTTTGTCACGCATTCACTGGTTGGTATCGGTGGAAAGAGGAGATCCTCAGCTTTCTTTTGATACATATAAATGTAAAATTCGATGAACAAAAACCTATTACAAAAATTGGAAAATCCGAAAATCATTTTGATTTTTAACTTGAGTTTGAAACCAGATAGGATGATCAAACCAACTACATTTCATGTGTATTACCACTCTATATTTTTTGTGTAAAAAGATAAAGTTGATAGGCTAACCAGTCTAAGCGTAATTAATGTTTTTATCAATTTAAATAAAAGTTGCCTACCAAATGGTAAGGCAAATTTTGAAGCTTACGAATTTTTATCTTTCTATTTGGATGAAATTTCGTATTTAAGGGTTCTTTGAAATGCTGAATTCGAATCCAATGTCAGTTCTTGTGAAAAAAATATATTGAACGTTGAACTTCACTTGAAAAATTTTAGCTTTTTTACCCTGTAAAATGTGATTGAAAATTTTTTTAGCCCTATAATTCCATTTAAGCACCTTCAAAACTCAGGAAACGTATGTAACCTTTAAAGGTATGTAACTAATAATCGCTTTAAAAATTTCATTTTCCTCGAAGAGGGTGAAAAAAATGATATTTTTTGATTTTGTTGAATAAGCGTTTTTTAATGTTTGTTAATGGGTGCTGAATAAGAACCTGGCGTCAATTTTTGTTTTTAAAAATCTATAGAGTTAGTTTGCTTGAAAAACTAATGATCTTTTTAGAATTTAATTAACCTAATCTTGGTGCATGAATCATGTCGATATCATTTTTTAAACTCGAGATAAAAAATAAATTAGTTTAATGCTATTTTATTTTTTTTCTCGGTTCCTAGGGCCCATTGGTTGGAACGGCAAAATACGTGTCTAATATTTTTTGACCAGGAACCTCCAAAAAAATTGCCAACAAGATCCGTGAGTGACTGAGTGTGTCCTCCCCTTGTCAGTTTGGATGTGGTGTTTGATCCACATTGGGTGTGAGGAACCGGATGGCAGCAGCGCAGGTATAGAACGATCGGTGGTAGCTAGAACAACAACCTGCGATTATTAACTATTATAAAAATTGTTAGTTATCTGAATTATAACCTGAAACGGAAAAAAAAACAAAAATAATATCATAAAAACAATTTTGGTACTTCAAGTGATAGAAATGTGTAGCAACTAAGAATTATGTTTTTGAAATTTTTAAAATTATGGAAGTAAAAAACATTAGTAGCTACCTAACTCTTCCGGCGATTAGCTTCTACGTCGTAATCTGAGCCAGCCTCTTCCTATTTATCTAGATGACTTGCAGTGTTTGCGTTGGTAGTCTTTTTCGATTTGTAAGTTGTTCGTGACCCAACTATTTTATTTACACCTTTTTAATACTACAAACTATATCAGGCTCTCCAAATACGTCCTTTAGTCTATTGTTTGTTCTTAAGCGGAAACTGTTTCATTCGTTGTTTGGCCCATATATTTTCCTTTGGATCATTCTCTGTTATATATCCATTCGTTTTTCTTGTTGCTTGGTTACTGTCCATGCCTCGGTACCGTAAATTACAACTGGACGAAGGACCGTCTTATATACTCTTATTTTTAGTTTTATTGGTATTTCTCGAGTTTGAAAAACCTTTCCTGAGTGACCAATAGCATTTGTCCGGAAATACTGTATTGATTCTGAAGTGTAAAAACGTTCTTGTAAGGATTGTTTGAACATCTCTGCATGTTAACCCGACAGGCGTTGTATCCTGGATCAAAACTCAATGTATCGGTGCCAAACCACAAAAATATTTAAAGAGTTTTGCACAATAAATGACGTAATCTCCTACGCATTATCGTCTAATATACTTTATTCAACCTTGAATTGCATGATACATGAGTGGGGTTAGCCTCGCTACTCAAAGGGTATAAAATTTTTTTTAAATAAAAATCCTCCGCTTGCCCGTTAAATGGTTAAGGAGTTAATATCAGGCCAAGCTTAATAATAAATTTAATTATACTTTGTAGAAGAATTTAACTGACAAGGGGACGTTTCGACTTGTAACTCACAGATTTGAATGCCGTTTTTTGTGTAGGTAGCAGGGACCTATAATAGTGCAAAAATAGAGTTATAGCCGCCAATGAGTGTTGGTGGCCGAGAAAAAAATATGAAAATCACGTTTCATTTTTTTCCTCAGCTCTCAGTCAAGGTAGATGATTTTTTAACGTTAAATTGTAATTTTGTATGCTATTTAAAATAAAAATGCTTTCGTTATCCTCAAAATACGACCCTGTTTGATTTCACATATAAGGTTTTTTTGGTACGCTAAAGCGATATTTGAGGTCAGTTTTTCATGAAATAAAAATTTCCAAAGATTTACTGCGGATTTCATTGAAATTTTGTCATTTTTTTTTTCGAGTTTGTGAGCACGTTTAAGCCGGGTATTATCTTGAGCGTAACGAAAATATTTTTATTTTAAATAAAATATCATGACTGAGAGCTGAGAAAAAAAAAAAATCTTTCATATTCGTGATTTTCATATTTTATTTTTTTCTTGGCCCCCAATGCTCATTGGCGGCTATAACTCTAGTTTAGCACTAATATAGGTCCTTACTACCTAATCCAAAGTCGGCATTCAAATCTGTGAGTTACAAGTCAAAAAGTCTTCTTATGAGATAGTAACTCAAGAAGTACTTTCATCTTTATGCGCTTCCAGAGACAACACAAGAGTCAATGTATGAAATGTTTCGTTAAATACCAATGAGAATTATGTTAAAGTAGACTAGGATTACTAAGTATCTCGCCAGTTCCAAAAGGGAAACATTGAAGTGTATCTATAAAGCACATTCTAGGGGGGAACGTATGCCATTGATATATGCATTAGACAGAGAAGTAAAAGCAGAGGAACACTGAACTACTCCGGAGGTAATAGGAAGGGAAGAGATAATAGGAAGATTTGGGACTTGGACAACTTGGTAGCGGGCAGAGATAAAGGATTAGAAACCCATCTGATGGCGCTATTGGAAAAGGAAAGGTTGCCGAGTTTAGATAGGAGAAAGGAGTGATCTATAGTGTCCGAACCTCTCCTGATATCGAACGGGGTGGGGTTTTAAGAATCAACATATAATTGTTGAAAATTTCTCTTATATTTTTATTTATTTTACTTATTAAATTATATAATGAAGTATTAATAAATTCAAGGTTAGAAATGAATAGGTATGACATTATTGGAAGACTGGGAATCCAGTTCAGGTCATATAAGCGACACACGGAAGGTCCAGTTCCTTATGGATACTTTTATTTTGGCATAAAAAGGTATATTCAGGTTTTTGAATTTAAATGAAATAATAGAGATGTTAAGTCATAGTGTTTGTTTAGCAAAACCTATTGAAAGAATCGGAAAAGAGCTCATCGGGGTGAATCTTCCGACACGATAGGTTACTTTGGTTAGGTACGGGCAAAGCACACTATGTCGGCACAGAGCGGAGCGCATTTGTTAAAAAATCTGCTCCGATGCAATCCGAACCGCTGGCAGTGCGCACTTGCCTTTACAAAGAAGTATTTTTGTAACAAGAATGTTAACACCCAAAATTATTACTGGAATGTACTTCACAAGATAGTGACAATAACTAATATCAGCTATTGACTCTCCTTTGATATAATCTCCCCGTCAAAAGTATTGCAACACCTAAAATTCTCGAGATCTTCCTGGTTTTTACCTTAATCCATACTTGGTTTATATTCATATTAATATTATTTATTAAACGTGAGACATTAAGGATTAGATACATCAATGTTTTTCCCTGTTAAAAACAACCGATGGAATTTCAGGTTATTTTTTTCAATTTTCCTTCATTCCAATGTTTATCATTCGTTTCGTTATTAAAAGTACGCCAAGACTAGTGGAATCAATCATTGCCAGACGGGGCAATACGTCTTATTAAATATAAATTTAAAGTTAAAATTGTAAGAAATGCAAATTTTAAAAAGTAAGTTTCCAACTTTTATGTTTATTGAAAGAAGTATCGCAATTTATTAGAATAAAAATTGTTAATATCTAGTTTAGAAATATTTATTATAGACTTCATAACCTTTCTTTATTATGAAAAAAAATACGTTTTTTTAAAATTCAAATATTTTAAAGTGTTGCGATACTTTTGACTGGGAGTTTATTTTAAAATACGGACAGAATTAATATTATTTTAATACTTTTGAGTTGTAGGATTTTAAAGTGATTTGTTTATTTCTAAGTTATGGAAAGAACTATCTGAGGTGTAAATAACTGCCTAATTTACCCGATATTTTATTAGATACGTTTCGATGAACAGTGGGCAGTGTGTCATGAAAGAAAAATTTTAGTAGACGTACGGTTTTTAAAAAAAGATATCGACCATTGTTTGATCTAGGTGTCGGGAGACACTTCTGGGGTTCACCTATTCTCTTTAAAGTGGGTACCCTTAATTTGGGAAAAGGTTCACTTGGATGACATTGTGGTCAAATCAACTTGCATATCTGTCGATTAAGTAATAGTACAACCTTACTCGTCACTGAACCGTTTTGTAATATCAATGTAAATATAAGGCATGGCATTTTTTTTTATGGATAATTGAAAGTAACACCATTCTAACCTTACACATTCGGTATGTCTTTCCTTCTTATAAGAAAATTGAGACTCGTTTGGTTTTAATACAATGGTATATTAAATCAATGAAATTTATGAGGTTTTATACATGATATGACTTTTTATGCTTTATTTTTTTAAAAGGGATAAACTGTAAAAAAAAAGGATGGGTTATATATTACTTTAAGTACCTCTGTACTCGGTTGTAATATTGATTCTTCCGACAGTTTTAAAAGAAAAGCCATGTAATGTGAAAAGCTGTTGGGAAGGTTGGGGGGGAGGGGAGTGGATTCCACTGTATCTCCATAGCCTGCAATATCTTCCTTCAAAGAGGTATTTCAGAAAAAAATCTTTCTCTCCGGCTTTTATCATGTATGAACACCAGTGTGACTTGTGGTACAATTATTCGCTGTATTCAGAAAACTGAATACCTAAAAAAAATTATTAACTTACAAAAACAAATAAATTATCCCTTTCTGTGCAAACTATTTTTTTTATTTTTTTATTTTAGCACTCCATATTTCCATATCAATCAACTGCCATTATGCCTTTGGTTAAAAAGTAAAAAAGTCCTTATTACTCAAGAAAATTATAGAAAAACTGAGGTACTCAGGACCTTCGATGTTGTCTTGTTACCAGGTAGTTTGTCAGGGAAAGGGATATTAAATTTTCTTCATATACATGTATTTACAATAGGGCCTCTTTTAACCGAACCCTTCTACTTTTTTATTACATTTTAGTATTTTTTTTTTTTTCACTAACCTTTCTGAACAATATTTAGAAGGCGTTTTCACTAAGAAAATTAGTGATATTATTCTAGCCACAAAGTTTTATTAACATACTTAGTAATGTTACCTATTCATATGATTATTGCTTACATAATAAGTATTATTTTATTATTAAATAGATATTATAATATATTATTACGCAAATTGTCCTGCGTTATTTTTTAATTCCATTTTTAGGTAAACCAATGTTTTAACTTTGCCTCCTCTAAAACCTTAACTATTCGTGCAAAAATAATCTCTTTATTATATATAAAAAGTACCTATTTGTCAAAAGAATTTTTAAAAATAGAATGTAAAAGACAAGAAACTGCTCGTCGTAACAGACTACTTCAACATTTACTTGAAAAACGTTCAAAGCTCCCAATTCATTACAAAAGACTTATTTACACGACTGTGATTAAACCTATTTGGACGTACAGAATTGAGCTTTGGGGCTTTACTAAACCATCTAATTCATCTCATATCCAATCCTAAATGCCCCTTACTTTATCACCAATAAACTTATCCATAAAGACCTTAATGTTCCATATGTTGCTGAGTTATCCCACACCAGATACCTATCCTATCATAGTAAGCTCCTTAACCACTCAAATCCGTTAGTTTCTCAACTTGCTTCCCGATAATCCTCCGAGGCGTCTGAAAAGAAGGTGGCCTAGAGATCTTTTAGTGTAGAAATTTTATTGAAGTGCTACTGATGAGTAGTTACATGTTGGTTTAAACTGGAAGTCGTTTTTTTTTTTTTTTTTTTTCTCTAAACATTTTTTTTTGTATGTTGTTATAACTGATGAATGTTTGACCATCTAAAACTATTCTTCGATTTAAAAGTACCTTTACTTCCTGTCCTACAATATTCTTCTGTGATATTCCAATAATTCCTGTTTAACAGATCCGCTACCTAGGACTCCATTTGAACAAACGTCTGGTCCATATATCATTGAATCCACAAACAAGACTAAAACGACAAGAAACTGCTCGTCGTTACAGACTACTTGAACATTTACTAGACATACGATCAAAGCTCCCTATTCATTACAAAAGAGTTATTTACATGACTGCGGTTAGACCTATTTGAACGTGCGGAGTTGAGCTTTGGGGCTCCACTAAACCATCCAATTCATCTCGTATTCAATCCTTACAATCTAAAATCCTTCGAAAAATCCTAAATGCCCCTTACTTTGTCACCAATAAACTTATCCATAAAGACCTTAATGTTCCATATGTTGCTAAGTTAGCCCAAACCAGATACCTATCCTTTCATCGTAAGCTCCATAACAACTCAAATCCGTTAGTTTCTCAACTTGCTTCCCATTTCATTCTCGATAATCCTCCAAGGCGTCTGAAAAGAAGATGGCCTAGACAGTGTTCTTCTACTGTAGAATTTTTAGTGTTACTGATGGGTAGTTCTTTTAAAGTTTTGACAAGTTATTGTAACGTTATCAGCTCATTTACTTATTTTATATATTTGTATAGTTGTAAATTTCAATAAATTGATATATATAAAAAAAATTGAATAGAATAGAAAAATAATTTTATCGTGGGACCGACTCCCTTAAGAATAAGAAATAAAATTAGCTACATCTAGTCAGAGACATAATGAATAAATAAATGAAAAAATAAAATAAAAAAAAGAACAAGTATTAACATAAAAATGATAATTTATACATAGATACTAATTAAATACATAAACAGGTAAATGAAAAAAAACATTCTACAAATGAAATCATAAATAGATTCTTTTGATCGAATGCTTATTATATACAAGAGAAGGACCTAAATGTTATATTCAGAGTCAGAAAAAAATTTATTGGTATCTAATTTGTGCCAATAGTTACTGAAAGTGTTCCAGAAAGAACAAAAGAAAAATACATACAATATCAAATAAATGAAATTTTGTACAAGTTGTTTGGTATAACTTTTTACAGACAACGTCTTGATTAGTTAAACCAATCTTTTGGTTCCTAGATTCATTTTTTTCCCCAAGGGGCTAGACTTTTATACAGCTCAACGCATATATGCATTTTTTTTTTATTTTAATATTTATTGAAATTTACAGAACGTAAGGTATATTAAGATCTTTGTAGATAAGTTTGTTTGTGACGAAGTAAGGAGCATTTAGGATTTTTTTAAGTATTTTAGAATGTAAGGATCGGATACGCGATGAATTGGGCTCCGGGGGTCCATTAATGGATATTGATGATGTTCTGAAGGAAACTGTTGGGTCAAAACCGTGCACTAGTACTCGCAAACTTGCCAGGGAGTGTGGTGTGTCGAATCATACTGTTAGTCGCCATCTTCTCTCCTTGGGGAAGGTGAAACAGACCTGCTCGTCCACACACTTCCCTTGAACCAAAGAAAAGTTCACAGAACTTCATGGGCTTGAACTCCTGCCTCATCCAACATATGGTTCAGACCTCGCACCTTCGGATTACTACTTGTTTCGATCCATGGCCAATTTTCTTCAAGGGAAATTTTTTTATAATTTTGCGGAAGTTGAAAATGCTGTCCTAGAGTTCTTTGACTGCCATCCCAAGGAATGTTAACGTGGCATCGAGCCATTGGCTAGCAGATGGGTAATTACGGTAGATAACAATGGACTATATTTTGAGTAATGATTGTATTTTATAACAAAGAAATACAAATATTTGTTTAAGAAACGGTCATTTTTTTTATACATCTCATTAATTGGAAGCTTGGAACGTATATGCTTTATTAAATTTGTTTACCGATAGTAAAACTGTTAAATCTTACCGTGTTTCTTGCGGTTAAAATTTACTTCAATTAATTATAATATTAGTTTTTTACCTTTCTTCATAGTTTTTTTTTCTCACTATCAATACTTGGTGTATTTTGCGGACCTTTCAAAGTTCATATTATTAATATTTTAATCTTCAACTGTCCCTTTAAAGGTCCATAATTATAAGTGTCCATAATTGCTTCAATATCCCATACTTGACTAGACCAGAAACCTGTTCTATTATTCTAGAATCTATATAGATTCACCCTTGCTTCTTCATAAGGTTGCTTTTTATTCTCATTCTGATATTATATAAGAAAATGGTAAGTTTGCCGTTACAAGGTCTGAGGACATTATAACATATGGACTGTCGTAATTTTCATGTTCTACATCAAATATTGAAATTTTAAAAAATAGGTTTTTTAAATATTTTTGTATTTAACTGTCAATATATTACTATAATTATTTATTTTTTTTGTAGAAACCGAAGCAAACAAAAGCAATTAATTATACAAAGTAAAACAGAAGAATTTTAATGGAAAACACACATTCTTACGTTCCGGTTTCCTCTTCGCACCCACGGGCCGTGAAGGTCTTTTCGTCCTTTGTTTTTATTTTTGATTCACGCATGGTTTGTGACCTGGTCTACTGATATTTGCGAACCTGTTTCTTTTAATTAAACAGTGGAAACGATATTAAGGAAGCGAAAAAAAAAATAAATAAATTGTGCGACTTAAATTGTTGGGATGAAAATAAAATAAATAAAAGCTTTTTATTGCAAAGAACGTGACAATAAATTATTTATGTATGATATAATATATTAATAAAGTTAATATTACTTATTAATTTAGAGCACTGGTATAAAAAAAATATATATATATATATATTTTTAAATGTAATACAAAAAATTAAACACGTTGATGAATGGGGCTCTGAAATTAGGATTTATGCGGAGTTAGTACAAAGAGATGAAATGGTCATGTAAATTTGTTGTTCTTTAGTTTTTCCTTATGACTGGTTGGTTTTTCTGTTCCTACTGGGAACATATTTAAAATAAGGCTATTGGAAATATTTATCTGGTTATTTAAACCAAATTCTAGAACGGTTTTGAACGATTGTATTATTTCTAATGATTCATAAATATTGAATTTTAGTCTATTTTTTATATTATTAGTTTAATATTTTATTTATTAAGTTTTACTTCCAAATCTTTGTTGACTTTATAGTGTTTTTTTGTTTTTTTTTTAAATTGAAATGTATAGGGGAAACATTTGCTTCCTGTGCCTTCCTTGATCGTTTCGCAGAAAAAAAATGTCATCAAAGTTGTAGAGCATTAAATTTACTTTAATTTAATATATACGTTTATTGCACTTGAAGTAAATGTTTGACAAAAAGTGAGGTAAAGAATTTTTTCTTTGTTGAAAATTATTGATTTTCAATAACGTATATCTCAAAAACCGTTGGAATTTTGACCAATATGTATAGAATTGATTTTGAAGGAAATTTGATTAGCTTTAATTTTTATTCTGAACATATTTTTCTAGAGTGCGCAGTTTTCGAGACATAATCGAAAAACCCCAAAATAGGACCTTCTCCTCTAACCATAAGCTCACACCCCAGTACGGGGACTTTTAGCATGTTTAACTTCTAACTATTCCTAACGAAGCTATGAAGTAAAAATTAATCATATATTTTAGGCACTCTACGATGTGTTTATTGATTGTTCTATGTATGATCTTTTTATCCTTGATTTGCTAATCTAGTTAGCTTCACGCTCATTGTATTTTATTTTACATACACCGCTTTTTTTTTTAAATGATCTATTCATTTAGATCTATCTTAAGGTGAAGGGAAATAAGGGGAATAATATGTTAATAATTCTTTTGCAATTAATCTGAAGATATCAACGTTTCTTTAGTAAATGTTCTAGAAGTCGAACACGACGGGCAGTTTCTTGTCGTTTTAGTCTTGTATGTGGATTCCAAGTAAGACGTTTGTACAGATGGAGTCCTAGTTATCTTTAAATCTAGACTATTTTCCACTTGATGTATTAGTCTCACTCCCGAGTCTTTATTGAATTTATCGTTATTTTCATATGTATGTATTGCAATATTGGAATTATGCGTGTTATTATTGTATACCCTTATATGTTCTTATAATTCTAGATTTATTGATTGTGTAGTATTTCCCATGTATTTAGCTTCACAGTTACTTAGTTCATATACGCGACTTTTTCGTCGCGGGGTTTATTCTGTCTTCTGATTCACTTCTTCAAATTAAATATTCGAAAAGAACTGGCTAATGATTCATCAATCCTCATTGCATTGATCCATCATTCCATCATTCCATATCATTCCATCTGTTTATGGAAGTCACCCCTTGTATTCAGTAACAATTATGTACTTCCCCACATACACTTGATTGTAATTCAAACAATAAAGTTACACGCTACTAATAGGAATGGAGCAAAATGGTGGGATCTATGTGTGGAGGCTAAGTCCCTGTTTACTGTTGTTAACAAGTTCCCCAAGTTGCGGATCAGTTTCGAGTCAACACGACCCCCAGCTCCGCCACAGTTGGTTGGAAAAAATAAAACATTCCCAGCTCGTCCCTTAGTATTGAACTGGCATCTGCCTTGTTTATCCCAATGGATGTTACAACACTGTAAATAATATAGATTTGGCGGTCTATTTTTAGAATTCCGAACAATGCCATATGAGGTATTTTTGTGTGTACTTTCCTGTATCGGGTGGGAACAATAAGGGCTGTCTCCAGTTGGTTTGGTTTTATCTTAATTTTCTTTGGAAATGAACATATCATTTAGAAATGTATTTCGTCCAATTTAAAAAAATAATGGACGTGTAAGATAATGCAGTAAATATTTTTACCTTTCTTGAGGAAAAACTGTTAGAGATCGAAGCAAAAGTCTGATAATACATGGTCTAGAAAACAAGAGTATTAATTATATATAATTGTGTTTTCTATTAATTTCTGTCCAGTACTTTCCAAATTCTAAAACATGTACATCACCGTGGTAAAATTGATACCTATAAGATTCAGCGGCTATTAATTGGCGTTGACCAATTAAATTGTGTTGTTTCTTCAGCTAGATGGACGTTATTAGCTCTGTTAAATTTGTGGTATTCTTTTAACTATATTTTCTTCTCTGGAGAATGGAACATCGTGATCCACCTTAGTCCATGGAACAACGTCCTCCTGGAAAGAGACCCCATTTCATCATATATGTGGGGCACTTAGATTAGCAAGAAAGGGGAAAACATTGTAATGTTGTAATGTAATGGCCTTGTAAGAGATAATAAAGGCCATTAACTCTTGTTACCTTGGATGAATCATTGAAAGTGGCAAATGTGAACTAATTTTCATCTTCAATTCCTCTAGAATGATTATCGAAATTATTTCTAGATTGATTTTGGATGAATGAGCTTTTCAATTTTTCCAGATAGATCGATGAATCATCGTGTTTCAACGCAGTGACAGAAGTAAATTGTCTCTCAGTGGATGTTTAACTTTCAACGCTTTGAACCTTGGTACACGTAATTGCTTTTGTTCCAATAATTTTTGTTTTTTTAAAATTTTTAGATGTTGCAATTTTGTATAAATGGCAGGATAACCATATGGCTTGCTACCTAGAGACATATCAGAGGCTGGAATGTTCAACACGCTGAGTATGGAACAGCTGAATTCAAACCGATTATCAATCGCAGATATCAAAAATAAAATCAAAATATTTCATACTGAAATATAATATGTAGTCTATACCACATCACTGGGTGAAACTGAACGGTACTCTGAAGAACGGATGAAATATGTGAACACGGACGATTGTTGATTTGGTTGAATCACTTTGGATGAAGTACTCTCGTTCATCCAGTTTAAGGAAGAAGCCTTCGAGTGGCTGAGTGTGCCTCGACGCTAATAGTCACTATAGAGGAAATCGAAAGACTTCAGGGTAACATAAACACCTCTGGTGGTCATTTAGTCATCCAAGGGCTTGTCTGACTAGCATACTATATTGTGAGCGATTTTAAAAATATCTCAATACAGCGTTATCATGGCCAATGCTTTTATTCATAAATGGCTGGCTAAAACATTTATATTTTCTTTAGTTTATTTAGAATGTTGATATATGATTTTTAATAAAATTTTAACACGCTTTTAACTATAAAAAACATTAACTTCGTTGAAATGTGCGGTTAACCCGACCTTTTGGCGGTTCCACCCTACTCCTATTAAAATAACAAAACACTCAGATTAGAATGACTTTTTCATATCCTTACCACTCCTCATTTTAAATTATTTGAATTAGAGACGGTACTATTTTTATAATCTAAGTTATTTTTCTCCAGATTTTAGTGATGATAACTTTTGAAAATATTATAAAACTATGGGAGATGGGATGGAGTATAACAGTTAAATTGATGATTAAAATACCATTTTGCTTGATAAATTTATAGAAATTTCGCTAATTTGAAGTAATGATAGATGATTGAAGTTTTGTTAATAACTATGCATTATTTTTAGAAGGCAGTGGTTCAGATAAATTTAAACTTGTAGGTTTTTTGATTTGTATAGTAGGGAACATATTTTTGGGTATTCAATAAATGTTTGAATTCAAGCGCATATTATATTTCACTGAAAAGTAAACAAAAACATTTTTGAATTATGTTCTTATTTTTTTTATTGGCGCTACACCTTCCCCCAATCGTCCCGATCAGCAGCACGCTTCAAAGATATCCCAAAGTCCTCTGAGACGCTATCATAACAGCTTCTTTTTGGTCTTCCTTTAAGTCTTGTTCTATCGATAAATTAATATATTGCTAAACATAATATGGATTAGGGAGGTTCTACGGTACCTTAGTTATGACTGCTAAATTAATATCAAAAGTCATGATTCTTGTTCATCCAAGTATGCTAATCGACGCTTAACTGGAAGGTGTAAGACGAGCGCTGTGAAAATTTTTGAGGCGTGAGGAAACTGGTTTTTCTGTTACTAAAGACAAGAACATGAGCCGACCCTATCTCTCTGTGCAGTGGAGCTTAAAAGAACAGGAACCTCAGAACCGAAAGAATACAATTTCTAGAAGGGCACTACATCTAAAGAGTTCATTAGAACGCTGGCTTAATGTCCCATTCAAATTCCTCCCGAGAATATTTTCCGAATACCTGCTAGAGCTGCCCTAGGGAAATCTTCTCACCGCCCCTGGAATCGCTTTTCCCTCCCGTGTCCGTTTTATATACGCGTCGGTATGTGCGCGTGGGGGTACCGCCGCAATGGAAGCATACCCTCAGCCCTGCTTCCGGCTATGGTGTGATTAATGCGTGCGATCTCCGCTAATGCTCCCCTCTCGTTCAAGGTAAATAATTACCTTTGTAAAACACTGGCATTACCGGGAAAAGATAAATGGAAAATTATTTTCGTACCTTCATTGAAAACGTGCTTTAATTCGCGAAATTGTGAAAAATTATCATTAGCAGTTGCTTGTCTGTGTTTTATTTTGTTAGGCTGCTTCTGTAGCACAATTTTTTTATTTTTTACAATGGAGCGTTGAACCCAAAATATAAAATAAAACATTTAAAACACTCAACAGGAGATTTTATTTTTTATATAAAACTTTACGTCAAAAATAACAGTTTTTTTATTATTGTACTACTATAATGAACTAATGTAGGACGATAATTAAAACATAATAAATCTACTGCGGTATTACTTGCGAAGAGGTACAACTTTGTTGCCCCTTTTAACAGTTACTGTTCGGTAACCTGTTACTGTTATATATAACCGACGCGCATTCTAGCGGTAGTCTTTCGGAATGAAAACTTCAATGTTCAAAATTTTATTATATTCAATAAATAAGAAATTGTTGTTATAATATTAATTATACATGGTATTCCAGAAGTAGAGAAAAAATGTCCAGAAAAGAAATTAATAAAAGTGTTTAAATGTATTATTATTATAAACGGTCACTAAATGAAATGAACAACAATTTATAATAAAATGACAATAGTAAAAAAAATGTATTGCCATAAATAAATGGCAAGGTGTGAGTATGATTTAATTGAAAACTGATAATATTTATTATTTTAGTAATTGTAGAATAATATATGAGTATAAGGTATGTATTATATGGTTTAGAGTTATATAGAGTAATGAATAAACATTCTGTGGTCGCTTTAGCTAAACACATGCACAGGGTGTTCAGCATAAGACTGTAACTTCGGGAGTTGATTTTGGGCATCATTTGCAACAAATAATTTTATATAAACTATGGCTCCTTTATAATCGGTTTATACACATTTTTTTTTATTATTATTTTTTTTTTCAAGAAATTACTACTTTCTGAAAAATAATTTTCTATATTTACTACTAAACCTACTAAAACTAATGCAATTTCAATAAAAATTAAATCTTCTTTAATAAAACTTTATTCATTTTTCAAAATTGTACTTTGTGATCCAAATTTAAAAATAAAATATCAAGTTTCTGATTTCGTTCCTAAACATTGAATAATAAAACATATGTTAGAAACGCGCATTACTAAAAAAAAAAAAAAATATTCAAACTAAATATTTTTCCCAAAAATATTATTCATTTTTGAAACATACACAATCCAAAAAATAAAAATAAATAAATAAACACATTTCGAATGGTATACATATACGATGAAAATTAATATCAAAATTGCTACTAAATTCCGTTATAGATTATATACAAAATTGACATCTTGAGAAATGCTAGGAGAAAACTAAGCAATGTTAATGTAATCACAATTAGCTATATATTTTAAAATGATATTTGCAATTCAAGAAACCTTTAATATAATTTAATAATGAATTCCCCTCGTTTTTGTAATCTTAAGCAATGTCAATATCAATTTTGGTAATGATTATACGATAGGTGTTTTTTTTTTTTTAAAGAAAAATTTTGATCATAACTTTAAGCCACTAAGTTAAATACAGGATGTGGACGTTTTGAAATCTAAATAAACTATTTTAAAGAAATTTTAATCTTTATTCTAACAAGCATATTGATAATCTATATAATATAAGCAGTTTGTGAAATATGGAAAATTATTTCTCAAAAAGTAATAATTTCTTGAAAAAAAAACACGAAAAATATGAATATAATTATTTGTATAAAGCAGATGAGAATCGAATCCCAGTTTATATGGATTTTTTTTTATCTATCACTTACGCTAATCGGCTTCAAATTATTTTTAAACAACACTATTAATATTAAGACCATCGGGATTTTAAATGTTGCCAACTTACAAAATCTGTTAAAGCCGGTTGTTGAGCTTTATCTCAGCAGCCATAGAGCCAAAACTTCGAACGTCATGGAACTTTTGAGATCTCTTATAATTTAAACTAGTTTTAGTTATAAGAATAGATATTGCATGAACTAGCATAGACCGTTCTAATATACTTATATATATATATATATATATATATATATATATATATCTATATATATATATATATATATATATATATATATATATATATATATATATATATATATATATATATATATATATATATATATATATACATATCTTAATCTATCACAGAAGTATTAAAATTTTAATTACTACAATTGTTGATGAACAATTTTTGAAGCTTATAAGCAGAGGCGGAACTCTTGGACTGAATATATTAATCTACTTTACTGGCGGTAAAAATATAATTTTAAAAAATGAAGAAGTCTAACCAATAATAATATTTGCGTGGTACTAAGTGGCCATAAAAAAAAAAATAATAAAAAAAATAAAAATATGTATTGTTACGTTTATTTAATCGTTATGACATTAATTTAACATATTTAATAATATATTAACAGTTTCAATTAAACAGATGAAATGTAGTATTTGATTTCTTATTACATTTTTCAAATCCACATTGTAATGTTGTAATTTTTCATGAACAGTAGAGTATCACATTTTAGCAACATTTCTTTCACATCGAGTTGTCTTAATAACTATTATACTATATAACTATAATACTATATATTAAGATATATAATACTACTATTTATTATTTATCAAATGTATACTGTATTGACCTTTACTGTAAAAAATCCTGAAAGGTCTTTGGTTCAGTTCTTGGTACGGAAATATTGTTTCAAGACCGATGTGACATGTCAGCAATGACTCTCAACCGCAAGGTTTTTTCACAAATTTTAGAGTACCCACTTTATAGGGACAGGATGTGCCCCAGTTGATCTCCAGACTCCACAGCCATTTTACGGCTGAAATTACATAAATATGTTTGCCTTTAGTCAGACTTGAAATATAGTACTTATTTATATATTTTAACAAAGTTTGATCATTTCAAATAAAAATTGTTAAAACAAATTTTTATTTTGTCTCCATTGTGATACATAATGTAGATAATGAATTCTACTTGCTGCTAAATGAACTTGTTTTGCGATTTAAATACTCCAATGGATCATTTTTTGTTATTGAAATTTATTTTTTAATCGAGGATTATCGATAATCAAGAGTCCATTTCTTGTTAATTATATTTTATTTTAATTGTATTATACTTATGCTTGAAACTTAATTACTTTTTATATGATTCAATGTATTTTTATATATATTTTTTTATTATTATGTATATAAGGGATTGGATTTTTTGAAATTTCACATTGATAAAGTGTAAGGTTTTTGGAAAAGATTTTAAAATGTAAATTTCTCCCTGACTAGTAAAAACAATTGATCATGGCTATTTCTATTCATAAAAAATAGAATAGAATCGTACGATTCACTTTTGAACCTATCATTATTCTTTGTATCTCATCCAAATCAACTTTCGATTACATTTTAAAAACCGTTCTTAACTTTTTCTTCTTTTGATCAATTTAAATTTTGTTATAACAAGAATCAAATAAATTAAATTAATAATTAAATTAAATTTACAATTAATGATTATTCGAAAAAAACAGATTTGAGAGAAAATAGGGATTTCTTTTCTATTCAAAACATGTTCTCCACTGAATTGAAGTTTCCGTCATATTTTCGTTCTGATCATCAGCAACAGAACTAGGGCGTCTCAAAATGTTATATTTTTGAGGGTAAAAAAGGGTTACAAAGAAAAACTATAGGCAAATAACGTATCCATGTAAAAAAACTTCGAGAATTTTTCGAAGGATTTTGGATCGTAAGGATTGGATACGATATGAATTGGATGGTTTAGTGGATCCCCAAATCTCAACTCCGTACGTCCAAACAGGTCTAAACACAGTCATGTAAATGAGTCTTTTGTAATTAATTGGGAGCTTTGAACTTTTGTCTAGTAAATGTTGAAGTAGCTTGTAACGCCGGGCAGTTTCTTGTCGTTTTAGTCTTGTTTGTGAATTCCAAGTTAGATGTTTGTCCAAGTGGAGTCCTGGGTAGTGGATCTGATCAACAGGGATTAGTGGAATATCATCTTTTAAAACTAATCCTCGGATTCTCATAAATTATAAATCGAAAAAAGAGAAAAGAATTTATAACTACTCGAACTCCAATTAAAAATTAATGTTTATCAGTACTAAAAAAAAAAACCCTTTATATTCTTAAATCGATATGTGGTACTAGTTTTTTAAAATATTCTATCCATATTTTTCTTATGTATTTTATCTATATTCATAATATAACAAAAAAAGTAATACCGATTTTTGATTTCCTTCCTTCTTCGAAGGCTTGGGAATCGGAAGAGGGGGCGATAAATTATTTGTGGAAATCCTATCAACTAATCGATGAATAAGGGGAAACTGTTTGGAAGTAAAAAAAGTAGCCAAAGAATAATTCAAAGACTCCCACACAGAAATCAAGATACGTCAATAATTGAGACTGTCCAGTGGAATTTGTTATTAGTGTTCAACTTTCTCAGCATGTCCAGTCATCCATCGATCCTGACATATAAATGTCCAAGTTTTATTTCTGTTTCTTCGTTTTAAAATGGAGTCGAATGAGGAATAGAAAACTATTTTTATACATTAGATATGGAAAAAATATATGTATATGCAGTTAGTAAAAAAATGTTTGTGTAAACCCATTATTGCAATATTTTTCTTTTCTTTTTTTTTTTTTTAAGTTGCTTAGTAGAGAAGAATATAATTAGGGATGCAGTCAAAGAGAAACACTACGTCCAAGTAGAAACACTTCAATGCTTGCCAACGTTTCGACCTGCCATCCAAGTCTTATTTAGGGCCACCGAACGACAATGTTGAGGAGACGAACGATGACTCATCGCAAGTATTTCTACTCGGTCGTGGTGTTCCTCTTTGACTGGATCCCTGATCATCTTCTTCTCCATCTGAACAGTCAACTATACTTTTATCATTAAGTTGCATAATTTGGAAATTTTATTTATGGATGTAATTCAAATGAATGTGCCAGATCATTCACATCAAAAAAAAATTTTTGTTGGCGTAATTCTGGAATCAAATCAATTTAATAAGAAAATGTATGCCAAAAAAGACAGTGTACACTATTCATAGACGAGAAATATCCTAACAAAACTTTTTAATCTTCTGGAGGGTTCCTGTCATTGTACTCTTCTGAGCTATTTTTTGTCTTTCAAAATCTGTTGCCGTGCAGAGAAGTAAATTTAAAAATATATTTTTCTCATTACGGAGTCATAATTTTATGAAAGGTATAAATGTTTTGGGTCAAATAGGCAAATTAACTTCTGTAAATCACTCAATAATTTAAAAAAAAATCATCAACAGGTTTGAAGAGGCTGGGAACGTTCACATTCTGCTGAGGTCTGGACGTCCAAAAAAACTTTAAATGGTACATATTCCACTAATTCCTGTTGAACAGATTCCACTTGAACAAATTTCTTACTTGGAATCCAGGATAACATTCAAGACTAAAGCAACAAAAAACTGCTCGTCGTTACAGACTTCAACATTTACTAGACAAACGTTCAAAGCTCCCAATTAATTACAACAGACTTATTTACATGCCTATAATTAAACCTATTTGGGCGTACGGAGTTGAGCTTTGGGGCTCTACTAAACCATCCAATTCATATCGTATCCAATCTTCACAATCCAAAATCCTTCGAAAAAATCCTTAATGCTCCTTACTTTGTCACCAATAAACTTATCCATAAAGACCTTCATGCTCCATATGTTGCTGGGTTAGCCCAAACCAGATACCTATCCTTTCATAGTAAGCTCCATAACCACCAAAATCCATTAGTTTCTCAACTTGCTTCGCACTCCATTCCCGATAATCCTCCGAGGCGTCTGAAGATAAGATGGCCTTGAGATCTTCTAGTGTAGAATTTTATAGAAGTGCTACTGATGAGTAGTTCATTTCAAGTTATTACATGTCATTGTGATCGTTATCAGCTCATTTACTTGATGTACATATTTGTATAGTTGTAAATTTCAATAAATTGATATATATATATATATATATATATATATATATATATATATATATATATATATATATAAAAAGTTAATGTTACCATTTTACATTTGTAATCGCTCCACTAAACCTTCCATTACTTCTCGTGTCAAATCCTTACATTCCATAATCCTTCGATAATCATCCTTACTTTGTCAGGAAGAAACTGATGCATGAAGATGTTATTCTACCATATGTTGCTTGTTTAGTCTAAACCAGATACCTACCCTTTCATAGCACTCTACGACCATCCAAATCCATTAGTATGACAACTGGCTTCACATTCTATTCCAAATAACCCTCTAAGGCGTCTAAAAAGGAGATTGTTTCGGGACCTTCTGCTATATTACTTTATTATATAGAACTTTTATGAGTGCTACCAATGGGTAGTTGCTTTACGAGCAATTGACGTGTCATTTTTAGCATTACTATCACATTTACTTGGTATATTTTTATTTTTTTGATATATTATTGTTAGCATTTGTACATATTATTAAAAAACTAGTCAAAAAAAAAAATAAAGAGAATATTCGCATTGAAAATAGATAATAAATTTTCTATAAATAGGTCTGAGTATCAAGAATAGGAATATTTTAACAACGATTAAACTAGTTACTCGTATTATATTATAAGTGATTATCTGTTGCAAATGTATAATATAATGTATAAATATAAATTTATTTAATTAATGTAATGTGTTTTAGCGGACATGATTCATGAATCGATCATAAGTAAAACTGCCTTACAAATCGTTTAACAGGATTAGATCTCCACCGTACATCCGAACGAGACGGAACAAAAGCGGACTCAACTTTTCCGACCCAGTTGTTAACGAAATACGAATACTTTCCGCCCATTCATCATGATTAGTTCTATTTTAACTGAGAAAGCCTAGTATGTCATTATCCATTCATAATATTTTCTCCCAACAAGACAGAGTACTCCTTGATATAGACATGTTGTCACTTTGACTATTTTTAAAAAGGTTACCACTGCAATATATTTTCTTGGTCTAATTTCCAACTATGAATACATAAATAGACTGGCGGAAAAAAAATTGCAACTAAAGCCATTTTTCATTTTCTTGGCTATAACTTTTTTTTTTTTTTTTTTTTTTCTATTTCTCTGAAATTTAGTTTATTAGAATGCTAGTGTTAAATTGACAATAATTTCTATTTCTAGGGGTCAGAGCCTAGTTTTTCATTAAATTGTGGATAATTATTTGAAATGGAGTTATATGGTTTAGGAGCTACATGTCTTCGGTTTGGTCGTCCGCATTTTTTTATAACTATTTACTATATACAAGTAAATTTGGGGGAAATGATTGCAATGACATGTCGATAACAAGTAAGGAATTACTCAGTAATAGCACTTCGATAAAAGTCCTACAGTAGAATGTCTCTGGGCCATCTTCTTTTCAGACGACACGGAGGATTTTTGGGAATCGAATGCGAAATAAGTCGGGAGACAAGTGGATTCGTGTGGGTAAGGAGTTTACTATGAAAGGATAGATAATTATTTTTGGCTAAATCAGCAATATATAGAACATTATGATGTTTACGGTAAAGTTTGTTTATGACATAATAAGCAGCATTGAGGGTTTTATTGAAGGATTTAGGACTGTAAGGATTGGATTCGAGAAGAATTGGAAGGCTTAGTGGAGCCACAAAGCTCAACTCCGTGTGTCAAAATTAGTCTAATTACTGCCATGTAAATAAAACTTCTGTAAATATTTCGGAACTTCGAAAGATTCTCTAATAAATGTTGCAGTGGTCAGAAACGTCTCGTAAATGGATTCAAAGTAAGTCGTTTGTCAAGATGAAGTATATTTTCCGGACAACCTAATATTAAACCAAATATTTTATAAGTAGCAAATAACTCATTAATTTATAATTTTAACAATTATTCTATACTAACCATGCTTACCTCGAGTAAAACGAAAATGTTGCATCCATAGATAGGAAAAATGGCTCTGAATTTTCTGACTGCTATCCTATCCGAGCCGGAGTTCCTCAAGGCAGCGTTTTGGGTCCTGTCCTTTACATCCTCTTCACTGCTGATATTCCTACCACTCCCGACATTTTCCTTGCAACCTTCGCTAACGATACAGCGATACTATCATCCCATAATGATCCCAAAACAGCCTCTTCTAACCTACAACATCACCTCTCAAATATTGAACTATGGTGCAAAAAATGGAATAATAAAAGTTAATGAATCTAAATGCACCCACATGACTTTTACTCTACCTAGTAGTTCCTGCCCAACTGTCCTATTCAATAAGGTCCCATTACCCTGATCTGATACAGTGCGATATCTTGGTTTCACCTTAGACAAAAGACTCACTTGGAACCCACATACTAGACTTAAAAGACAAGAACTTAACAGAAGATTCGGCCAACTATACCCCATACTATGCAAGACTTCAAAACTTTCAATAGACAACAAGCTTTTAATTTACAAGACTATCCTAAAGCCTATCTGGACCTACGGACTAGAAATTTGGGGTTCAGCAAAACACTCGAACATCAAACGTATCCAATCCTTCCAATCCAAATTCCTGAGAACCATAACTAATGCCCCCTACTATGTCTCCAACAAAACCTTACATAACGATCTTAGTATACCTTTTGTCCTACAATCCATACCTGTCAAATTTTTAAATTCCATCAAAAACTTTCCCATCATCCTAATCCACTAGCACGATCCCTATCTAGCTCCACTCACCCCTATAATCCTCCTCGCAGGTTAAAAAGGCAGTGGCCTCGAGATCTATTATAAAATACGACATGGAGTCCTGGCAATGACCAGCTTCTCTACTCATGCTTTGAGTGACTGTGCTATAGCGCTGTCACTCAGCCTACATTGGTATTATCTACACCAGTGACGCAGCTGAGAGAGAAGCGCTGGGGTCTCTCAGGACCTGGCTTGTCCCTCCATACGGTACAAGTCTCGTTGGGGGATCCCTCGGATTTGTACATATTGTAAATAAAGTACAAATGTATTTTTAAGATTTAATTTAATTTTTTATTATTTTTTATTTTTTTATTTCTATTGTATTATATATTATACGGAGATTATTAACTTATTTTATTTTATTATATTTTATTTTGTATCTTTTCTTTGTATTTATTTCTTGTAAATATTGTGTGAATGGATCATAAGCCATCCATATTACTTATTGCCCACATCGAGGCAGATTGTAGTACTTTCTTTAAATAAATGTTTTCAAATAAAAGATAGGAAAAATGTAATCATGATTAGATATTTGACCACAAATTTCCTTTTTGTATCATGATTAAATCTTTCTGTTAGTTTTTGAGTCAATCAGTGATTTAGTTGATTGAAAAATCAACTGAAAAACAAAACAAAAACTGTTTAGCCCGTTTCTAGTATATTCTTAATACCTTTTGCATTTAATACAACTGGAAAATTGAAATTGACAAATAAAACCCTGTAATCTAATTGAATGTTTCATTAGGGCATCCGACAGTTAGAATATCGAAGAGCGTTCGTTATTCATTTCTTATTTTACTATTTAGTATTATTACAAAGTCTGTTTGGTCAACAGTTTAATTTATTTATCATCGATAAAAGGCAAAGGAAAAAATGAAGCACAATAGAAGAGATAAACTAAAAATTGAAATAAAACTGGAAAACACCGAACAAAAGTAAGACGTCAGTAAGCGTCTGTAATAAATAGGGGAAATCTGAGTTACTTATCTCTGATCCAACAGGAAAATTTAAGCTATTGTTAAAACAATTCTATTATCTTCAACAGTTTTGTTTCTCTTAGTAACAATAAGTAAAGAAATCGATTTTCACGGCTCGTTACGAGTTTCTGGGATTAAAAGCATAGTTATATCCATCTTATTTAATGGTATCATTTTACATTCTGAAATAAATTGGATTATACAATTTCAATTTAAAAGTTATTATAATTAGAATAAATGATGAATATATTATTCTGAGGGATCATTACATACGATTTTACTATTGCAGGGCTTTCACAGTTCTTTCTTTATGTGTCACCTAGTGAAGGGCCGTTCCGATTTAAAAGTATAATGAGATACGTTCCGTTCCACTATTGGAACTAGTTACAGTTTTGACTAACTCAATACCTACTTACTATGCAGTTTCGTTCCATCCCTTGTAACTTCGAGCTGTTAATCTGCTTCTATTTTATAATTAAACATTGTATAGGTACTATAATATTAAGAAGATTTAAATACCTAAGTATATTTATTTTTAAAAATGTATACTTTTAAAATAGTTTTATTCAATGAACATTTTTTTTTTTTTTTTTTTTTTTAAATGTTGGTTCAGGTATAGTGCACAATAGAGCCAGAATTTTTCAATTACATTGGTTCCGAGAAAAAAAGGAGTAATCAACTCGTGTGCACAGCTTTTGAGCAAATAGCGAAAAAATTGATTAATTACATATGCAGTAAAACCTTGTGTGGTTCATTTCTCTGAATCCGAAAGTAGAAGCCGAACTCTGTCGGTAGAATAGAAAATTTAGAAAAAGAAAGCGGTTTATTTTGAAGATTCACTTGCTTGGGGTGGTGGGAATCAAGAGCGGCGGGATCAACGCAACAAAGGAGTTGGAACAACCTTGGGTGGAACGAAACCAGAGATGCAATCCAAACTCTACTACACCGGGGGTGGAACTTGGAACTGTTTCCAGCTTTGAACCTGTTTGGAACGAAACGAGATATCTTTTAGCGTTGGTTTTCGTCCCAGGTGGAACGAAAAACTTGGGCGCTTTGTTTGGTTCCAAACCGGTTGAAAGCTGGAATCAGTTCCAAGTTCCGTTTCACTAGTGTCACCCATTACCAGGGCTACAAAACGTATAATATAAAAAAAAACAAAAAAAAACTTGAACATGTTGAGGTGAGCATGAGGAATCGGCAAATGATTTTATTTTTCTGTTGAAATTTGATTTACTTATAAACTATTTTCGATTCCTAACCATGCATCGTCAGCTCTAAAACCATACTTAAATTCTAAACGTCAGCAATTTGTTATACATATATATTTTAATTTAAAATGTAACCATTAGGTGTTTATAGGCATAAATTTGATTTCTTCTTACATTTTAAAAATAGTATATACACTGACAAGAAAAATATTCCACCAAATTCAATTTTCTTAGCTGAAAATTTTTCCCTCATTTTTTTCTATTTTTTTGGGGAGGGGGGACGTCCCCATTTACTTTAATGTGTTATGATTATTAAGTAATTTGTTAAATAAAAGTAAACAGTATTTAAATAAGTTACTCCGAGAAGTTTTTAATTTATTGGATTTATTCCAACAGACAATGTATCGATAAATCCGTCATTCCCTTTCATAACCTGACCAAACATACCCGAATTATTTGAGGCTGTAGCCAAAAATACCCTCAATGGGCTTGTACAACAGCTAATTATCTTTTGTTTACATTTCGATGTTTCCATGCTTATGTTTATACAGTATATGAAATTGCCTTATTAATGTTTTGGGTAGAGTACAGCGGTGGGCTCAAGCTTGCTACGGTCTCTCAACAATAAAAAAAAAATTACGAACTGCCATTACAAGGATATAGAGTCTTTTCAGCGAAGTTCATTGCTTAAAAAAAAAAAAATGATGAAAACTATCAATGGCAAATATAAACTTGGACTAGCACAAAAATACCATTTCAATAAAATATCTTATAGAAAGATCCGTCAAATGAGGGACATTGATTTATTTTTTTATTTATTTATTTTATTTTATTTTTTTACAAATATTGTGAACCGCAAGGAGTGAGGTTTGAACTACTTAGTTTAGTAGTGCCCTAAACATCAATTCGATATGATTGGATATATTTGTCTATTTGGATAGACATAATTATTATTATTTTCTTTTTATGATATATTAGCTTTGAAAATAGATAAATATTTTTGTTTGGCTTAGTCGTAGTCCAGTCAATAAACATATTGTAAAGTACATGAAGTATGCGATTATTTTTGATCGTTTCTCAGAAAAAAATTCATACTCAAATATGTAGAGCATTAAATTTACTTTAATTTCATTTATATTTTTTTGAGACTTGAACCAAATGTTTGACAAAAAGTGAGGTTAAAAGTTTTTTTTTTCTCGAAAAACCGTTGGAAGTTCGACAAATACGTATTAAATTAATTTTATAGGAAATTTAAGTAGCTTTAATTTTGATTCGAAACATATTTTTCTAGAGTCCACCGTTTTCGAGATATAATCGAAGAACCCAAACATTGGACCTTTTCTCTCCCTCACTGTAAGCTCACCTCCGAGGGGCGGGGACTTTGAGTATGTTTACCTTCTAACTACTCCTAACGAATCTATGAAGTAAAAAAATAATCGCATATTTCATGCCACACCCCTCATTTCAGCACTTTATTGACTGGATTATTGCACCCAGTCGGGAACGAAAAACAATGTCTTGTATCTTTAGTCATATCTGAGGATTTCATTTGTACAGATGAAGTTACAATTAGCGAATCCGTAATTAAAAATAAGTGGAATATCATTGAAGATAAATTCAGATGTCGTAAGAAAAAAATATTTTAACCAAAAATCAAATATTTCTAAACGTTTCTATATAAGATACTGCATTTTAGTTTCGACTGTTGATTAGCTGAATTCCAATATTAACATGATGAATAAATTTGAATGAACTCTGAGATGAGAGTTGTCGATAAGGAAGCTAAAAGGTAAAAGGTAAAATAAAGGTAATTCGGTTGAAGAAACAAGTTGTTTGCTGCTCACATACTGTAATTAGGTTACATGGTTTAAGCTACTGCAATCAACTGGTTCATTCCATCCCTCTGTTTATTTTCTTAAACCACCTAAAACATCACCTTCAGTCTCATAGCGTTGTTTCTCGAATCGATTCCGTATAATTAAGTTCAATATTAATCTAATATGATCAATTTTGAAAAACCTATCGTTTTGAAATTGCCACCATTCGTTGAACGTTCTAAAATAAAAAATCTTCAAAAAGAAAGAGAATATATGAAAATTAATTTATAAAGATGAAATGTATATTATAGTCAGCGTAGAGGGTGTTGCAAAATATTTTTTATTGTAACAGCTTATATATAAGAATTAATGATAAATTGTATTTTTCAAAATTATAAAATGAAATATATTGTATGCGAGTCCTGCTTCTCTGAGCTACAAACCGAATGTTACCAAAATATTTATTTATTAATTTAAATTAATTATTTAACAAATTAATAACTTAAACACCAATGCTTGTCTTAACCAGAACTTCAGGATATGTTAAAAATCATGCAACGGATCAAATTATTGACTAGTCCTAGTGAAAAGCAAAAGTAAAAACAAAAATCATGTTTTCATGACTTTATTTATTATTCTCAAGATTGTTGCTCTAACAACGCCGTCATCGGAGTAAAAAATACATATATGTGTGCGAAAGACTAAGAAAAAGGCAAACATACCGGGAAAAAATACTAGTTAATAGAATAAAACATTAATTGTTTTTTTGTTTAACATTTTTTTGATATTTACAACCGTATACATACGAGGTGTGATCAAAAAGTTCTAGGAATTTTTATATACTATGGGAATGCAATGTCTCACAGTGATGCGGTTGGCAGCATTGTATTGCCTGACTCAACAGGAACACAGCTGTGTTTGCAGATGAATCATAACATCACTGAAAGTTACATTAGCACAGTTTGTTTGAGGTTAGTTTTATAGAGTTTGCCTATTTTATGAAAATGAATGTGAAAGAAGAGCAACGTGTTTGTGTGAAATTGATCAAAACGTTTTCTGAAATCTTTTTGATGTTACAAGAGGCTTTTGGTGAAGAATGTCTAAGCCGATCATGCTGCCATCAGTGGTTCAAGAGGTTTAAAGATGGCCGAACATCCACAGACGACGATGCTCGTTCCGGACGCCGTTCAACGTCAATCAATGATGACAATGTTGCGAATGTGAACGCTCTCGTAAGATCAGACCATCGACTAACAATCCGTGAAATGGCAGAAGAGTGTAACATTTCATTTGGGTCATGTCAGGAAATTTTAACTGAAAACCTTCAAATGCGTCGTGTTGCAGCAAAGTTTGTGCCAAAACTGTTGACTGAAGACCAAAAACAACACCGAACTCATGTTTCTAAGCAACTTCTTCTAAAGGCAAATGACGACGAAAGCTTCTTGAAACATGTCATTACGGGAGACGAGACATGGGTTTTTGGTTACGATGTGGAAACAAAAGCCCAATCATCACAATGGACATCAAATGGTTCTCCAAGACCCAAGAAAGCACGCCAAGTAAAATCAAATGTGAAGGTCATGCTTACGGTTTTCTTTGACTGTAATGGTGTTGTCTACTATGAATTCCTTCCACAAGGTCAAACAATTAATCGTTTTGTTTAACTTGAAACCCTCAGAAAATTGTAACTTTTGTGTAAAAAACGCAATGACTGTCATTCCTCAACCCCCTACTCACCTGACCTGGCTCCAGCCAACTTTTTTCTTTTCCCGAAGCTCAAGAGGCACCTGAAAGGACGAAGATTTCAAACAGTTGACGAAATTAAAGAAAAAAAACAACGGAGCTGCTAAACACCTTTACAAAAGAAGAGTTTTCTGGGGCCTTTGATCAGTGGAAACACCGGTGGGAAAAGTGTGTAGCTTCCCAAGGGGAGTACTTCGAAGGAGACAAATTTGAATAACCTGTATGTTATATAAATAAATGTATAAAAATTCAGTCCTGGAACTTTTTGATCACACCTCGTATATGTACAACAATTAAATTTGAGAAAATTATTGCAATGACTTGTCAATAACATCTGAAGAACCGCTCACTAGTAGCACTTCAAAAAAAAGCCAAACAATTCTATATGAGAAGGTCCTTCGGCCATCTTCTTTTCAGACGCCTCGGAGGATTATCGGGAATGGAGTGGAAAGCATGTTAAGAGGCTAGTGGATTTGAGTGGTTATGGAGCTTACTATGAACGTATGGGTATCTGGTTTTGGCTAAATCAGCAACGTATGGAACATTAAGATCTTTATGGATAAGTTTACTGGTGACAAAGTAAGGAACATTGAGGATTTTTCGAAGGGTTTTGGATTGTAAGGGTCGGATACGAGATGAATTGGATGGTTTAGTGGAGCTCCATCTGGAGTGAAAAAATAATACCGAAAAAGGTTGTCTATATACCAAACGTAAAACATACCTTAAATCAAATTTAAGCTCCGTAAGTTTCACAAAACCTTGCAATTCTTCCCGGATCCATTAATTTGAATCTTAAATCCTTCGTTGGATCTATAATGTCCCTTATTACTTTACAAATAAACTTATCCATAACGATCTAAATGCTCTAAATGTAGAAGATACATATATATATGTATATGCCCTATATAAACCAGATACTTATCCTTATATAATAAGATCCATACCTACTCGAATGCACCAGTCTCCCAACTTGCTTCCCACTGAATTCCAGATAACTCTCCGAGCATTCTGAGAAGAATGTCTGGGATCTTCTATTGCGGGACTGCTACTAATAATTAGTTTTTTGTTATTTTTTCACAAGTTGTTGATATGTTGTGATCGTATTTAGTTATTTACTTGGTGTACATAGTGTAGAAAATAAGATTTTACAGTATTCAACAATAAAGCTTTTAAAATCGATAACTGGTATTAAAATTTGTTTCTATTATGTGAACAGGAGTTTTTTGAATTAACTGATGATCATTAGCAAATTAAAAAATATTACAAACAATTTTCGCTTAACACATCTGTGAGCTAAGGAACCGTCCTATTGTTTATAGTTATAAATATCTATAGTTATAGATTAACAATTTAAATCGAATGGGGAAGACAAATATTTTAAAAATAGATTATGCTAAACATAGATGAACAGATATTAGTTAATAGAAAAAAATATACAGATGTTTGTAACACAAAATTACTAATCAATATAATTTGACAATTAACAACAGGGAAATATTTTACAACTTTAATATTTACAGTTTAAATTTTGTTAGAAGTTGTAGTTAAATCGGTGGAAGGGTTGGAAATCAAAAATATCCCCACCCTGGGGACGTTAGGGGGTTGAAAGCTGCCTCCGGAATTGAAAAGAATTTAATCCGGGTGAAAAATGTCGGTTAGGGCCCTGCTATAGGACGAATGACTCGGGCCTCGGGTTCATAGTGCACTCCCATATATTTTACCAGTCACCTTCTGATAAATAAATTAGGTGTGACGTATACTCTTTTCCTTTATTTTTTCTTCTTTTTGTTTACCTTCTTGGCAATTTAAGATGTTTTAAAATCTCGTTAATTCCAGTGAGCCAGTGAAAACTACTTTTAAATACCTTATTTGTGGACTAATTTCTTTCCATTATGCGTATAATTACTTTTGACTTTCCTGTGGCATATACAGCCTGTATTATGTAGGTACTTTTAAATCGAGGAAAAACCTAGCGGTGGAACGTGGATGCTGACCGCCCAACCGTTGGTCTGAAAACAATTTTTCCTTAGCTAGAACTGAACCCAAGACCCTTTATATAAAGATTTTTTTTTTTTTTTTGCGAACCGGCCAACAAAGGTCCACGCAGATATCATGTTCCACTTCCTATCACATGCTCATTCTTTCTTCTCCTTCTTTTATCCTTCATTCTATTTGACTGTTGCAGTCTTCTATATTCCGTCCTTCGCACATGCTTCGGTCTCTCCTCCACAAGAACCCTGGTGTTATTAAGTCGGTTCCGAATCTCAGTCCATGCAGTCTACACCAGTGATTTCCAGTCTCCTAAGCTCTTGGAATCTTAGCGTCACCTTGGATAAGAAGGAATGTTTCAAGGGATTTAGTTTGTACGATATAAGGAGGAATAGAATTTCAGAGGTTGATTAAGTGAATAAGAAAGACGCGATGGAAGTTCATTGGGATAGGATGTATAGCCCCAAAAGACGGAATGTTGCATGAATTGAATTAACTGCGGCTATTAACTGAAACAAATAATAAATATAGCGTTAAGGTTGCTTAGCATAACTATTCTGGCTATTCAGGTTGTAAATCTTATCAAATATTTGCATATTTAACTTTTTAGGATCCATCTCGATCATGCACCTGTTGAAACTCTGTCGAATTTTCTTCATAACTGTTGTAAGAACTCTGTCATTGCGCATATTTCACTATTAGATTTCAGTATGTTGCTCCACTGTAATATTCTTGGGCTATAAATTCTTTTAAATTTTTACTTTGTTAATATTTTATGCAGCACGATAACATTAACTGCACCATATCGTGAGAATTGAGCCGTAGAACAAAATCTATCCTATCTTCATTGTTTCCAAACACTTTTTTTATACTTTCCGTAATTAAAGTAAAGCGTCGATTATCCGAACTAATGTTGTCATAAAAATATAATGTATAAACAGCATTTTCCGAAAGTCCACTTTTCGCTTTTTTCATATTTTTACGACTCAAATGTCTCACTATAAAGATTATGGTGATTGATTTAAAATTATTTTTGATTCCCGTAATTGTTGATTTACCAAACCTGAAATCGATAGTCTGACCCGATTCACTTTTTTTAGCCACGTAATGATTTCCATTTAGTCTTTAAATCAAAAGAGCTCTCTTTTCCATATTGTAAGCATGGATGATGACACGCAGTTTTTAAAACAAAAAGTGATCAAAAAGGCGATGTTTACCTCACAAAGAACGATTGAAGACTTAAGGTGAGATCTATTACCAACCAAATGATTAGGAAGATATTTAGAGAAACAAATGAAATGGTCAAATTAAGTGTACAGTTCTCAGTAAACAAAATTGTAGGAACGTATAGAAGTTCATTTTTTGCAGTTCCTGTGAAATAAATTGAGCTTCCCTTAGCATGAAAAAAAATATTTTATCTTACATTTAATTTTATTTTAATTTATGAAATAAAATTTAACAAAGATATGTAAGGGATTTCGAGCGAAGCGGAAAGTGAATTTAATGTATTCGGTTTAAATATAAAGTAATATCATATTTGAATATTTTCTTTTTAAAGAAACAAGCAGAGGTCAGCGATGCGGAACGGTAGGCGTGAACTCTCAGCCAATCAGAAGCCGGCATTCTCTATAACTCAATTATCTGTCTCGACTCAGTCAAAACAAAGCCTGCTAATACCAGTTAGTCTTGTGCCGTCCGCTTCTGTGTTGAGGTTGTTTCAGTGTTTGAAGTGTCTTGAAAGTGTTTATTTCTGTTTGTTTTAGTGAAATGTGTTAATATTTATAATTACTTAAAAAATTCAGTGTAATTCAGTGATTTAAAGTGTATTGAGGGAAGAAGAATCTATGTGTACCTTTCAAAGAAAAAGTATGTAGGTTAATTGTTTTTTTATGCATATATTCATAAATTTCATTTTATGAATAGTTAGGTCATTATTATTCGTTTTTTTAATTTTTCTTTATATAAACATTTGATCTATAATGAATTTATTATCAGATAAATGATATTTTTAAGTTTTAAACAGGGAAATTTTTTTTCCGCCATCTTTAAAAAATGGAAACAAAATAATTCCATATCGACTATCATATTAAAATTTCTTAATTTGTTAGTCTTCAGAGAAAAGGTTATTTTAATTATTAAAATGGTTGAAAAAGAAAATTTACAAAATAATTTTAACTCTCTATCTACAATGTGAATTTATATTTATAAACCACTATATCTAGAAAATTCACATAATATTCTTTTTAATATGAATTCTCCGTATGTTCATTCAAATCATTATAAAATGATAATTACAGATTGGAATTTAAAGGTGAGAATTGAAATCCTTTATTGCAGAAATCAAGTAAATTTGAAAAACTAAAACCTATTATATTCAACAGCTTCTGCTCCGCCATATTGGTTTCCAGCTATATCAAAGCCTCATCGTTTCATATAATGAAAAAACTATTTGTTACTTAAATACTAAAATCATTTTAATATTTGTTTACATTTAACATTTTACGGAATATTAATTAATACTTCACTAGTTATTAACGAATGAATTTTTAATGAAGATTTACTATGGAACATATAAATTATTAACAATAGCTGATTTAATTGCAGTCAATAAACATTAAATAATATGACGAATATTGAAATTTTAAAACATCAAGAATTATTATTAGTGAATATAAAATTCATAATTTTTGTTATTTTATTTTCATTACAAAATAATGGTGTTGATTTGATTCACATTGTCTTCAATTTATGGAATTGGAACTGGAACTTTTAAGGATACCGATCGTAACTGTTCCATTTTAAGGTCAGGTTAGTTTCCATGTAACTGGTATCAAGACTATTTCTAACTTATTTTTGAAGATTTCTAACAAAAAATAAAATATTTTGATTAAAATAGTTTTATTTCTAAAATTAATAATCTTTGCTACTTTTTTTTTTTTTTTAATATTCGAGTTTTGAAATACAATTATTTATCACATAACGTTTTTAGTTACATATAACTGTTATATCTAAAAACTATGTTTTACGTTTACTATGATTATGTTAAGATTTTGTTACTAAACCATCGAATGATTCTAAATAATGAAAATACTTAATAAGGCTATCAAGAAAAACAAAAAATTTTTATTTATAAATTTTTAGTACTTTTTCGTGATATGAACTATTTGAGATATGCTAGAAACTAGAGAAGTTTGATATAATTTTACCGGGATAGTGTTCTAGAAACGATATTCTTGGCTGAAGAAGTAAGGGGGGGGGGGGAGAGGAAGGCGAGAACTCCCCCTCAATTAAAAGGCTATGTTAGATAACTGAATTATCTTCCACTTACTTCCAGCTGTATCTTTTTTTTTTTTTTTTCATAATTATTTACTAAGACTTGTTCAAAGTGGTTTATTTGATATAAATATTTAGAAACCGCTCCTTATTTAATCATTCCTGTCTGAATATTTTAGATAGTAGTAAACTTATTTTAAACCAATATTTACGGCAGTCGATAATTTTTTTTGTTTTTATATTGTATGCTTATTCATACGACTGTATGGTTATCAACTCATTTTTAAAGTAACATGAAATATCTATTGTGTTTAGTCCCACACACTAATATGCCCATGTAAAATTTTAAAAAATATATTAGAATCTTTCATAGTTATAATTAAGTAGAAATGGACTACTAGGAAAACGGTTTTTTTTTTTTTTTTTTATTAGTCCCCAACATCTAAACATTCAGCACATTGTTATTCCGCTTTAACTTATTGTTGCTACACTCTAATATTTGCTAACCTCCTTGCCAGTTGATAAGTAAAGCTCATCCTGTCAACTTGTAGTGAAATCTAAAATATTTTCCAATTAGTGAAAAATTAAGTTTTGTTCGTGAATATGGAATGAGATCGCAGAACTGTTTGGTGTGCCGAAAAAAAAAAAATTGAACATGCGTGTTCAGAAGGACGTGGAAAAATAAAGAGATTTCGAGCTTGTGATTACTCTGAGTTAAAAAAATGTCTCCGAAAATGGCTGCAGCAGTATCTAATGTAAGTTAAAAATATACCTATTAGTTGAACGATGATAAAACAAAAGGCCCAGTATTTCAAAGTTGTTTGAAAATCTCTTTTTAAGCGGAACTTGAAAATGTTTAAGTGGGATTGAAATCCTACCGCCAAGAGATTCCACTTATCCAGGTTTGATATATATATATATATATATATATATATATATATATATATATATATATATATATATATATATCTCGATAAGTAATATATATAATTAGAAACTCATTACAGTCAAGCATGGAACAATGAGTGAAGAATATTCCTGCAGTTGAAGATGGAAGAGAGGTGGAAAGGGAGTGGGACTGCCTGAAGCAGGTCATAGCAGATTCAGCGGACCAGTATTGTCAGAAGAATAGGAGAACCGATAACACCTGGTTTGATAAGGAGTGTGAAGAAGTAGTGGCGGATCAAAATGCAAAGAGAGCAGTTTTCTTGAGCCGAGATACTAGACGTAGTAGGAATGAGTACAAAGAAGCAAGAACTAAAGCAAAAACGGTACTTAAGAAAAAGAAGAAGCAAGCGCTACTAGAGAAGGTGAAGGCAATTGAGGACTCTAGAAGGAGTAGTGACACAAGGAAGTTTATTGAAGAAGTCAAAACTATAACTACAGGCTTCAGCAATCCCATAACAGTGGATCAGACGATTGGTAACCCGCCAGAAGAGGAAAATGAGAGGGAGTCGTTGCCACCTGATACCATTGATATTCATTTAATTTTGGATAAATTAAAAAACAACAAAGCACCTGGTTCAGATAGCATCCCAGCAGAATTTCTAAAGGCAGGAGGTCCGCAACTAATAGAAGAAATTATAAAGATCATAGAACAAGTGTGGATCTCGGAGACGATGCCACAAGAATGGAGTGAGTCTATCATTGTACCAATTTTTGAAAAGAAAGGCGGTTCGACTCAATGCAAGAACTATAGGGGAATCAGTCTACTAAATACGGGATATAAAGTGTTCTCAATTGCCCTGTATAACCGTCTAATCCCATACGTGGAATCGCAGCTTGGAGAGCACCAGAGTGGATTTAGGGCTAATCGTTTAACCATTGACCAAATATTCTCCTTTAGGCAGATGACGGAAAAAATGAATGAGTTCGGTAGCTGCAGGTGGCTACTCTTTATAGACTATAAAGCTGCATATGACTCAGTCATCAGAAAAGAATTATATCGTGCTATGAGAGAGATGGAAATCCCAGCTAAAATGATTCGACTCACAATGTGTACAATGAATGACACGACAGGCAGGGTGAAGATTAGCTGAAAGTTAGGAGACTCATTCTCTATAAGCTCAGGACTGAGACAAGGGGATTCTCTTGCCCCACTACTGTTCAACATAGTCTTTAATGCAATTATAAAAAGAGCAGGACTGATATCTCAAGGAACCATATTTAATAAAATGACACAGGTAATGGCATATGCTGACGATGTTGTCATTGCAGGAAGGAACCGACAAAACATCAAGGAGGTATTTGCGGTACTTGAGATAGAAGGAAAAAGAATGGGTCTCCAAAAAAACGAGGATAAAACAAAGATTCTCACGTTAAGAAGGAAGAATCCAGTGCACCCGCAGAAACACTACATAATGGGAAACTATAGATTTGAGTGCGTTAAAAGTTTTTAATACCTAGGATCGATGATCAACGACTCCTTAGATGAAAAAGAAGAAGAAGTAAAATGTCGAATAATGGCAGCTAATCGATCCTATTTCAGTCTATCTAAACTATTTAGAAGTAGACTGCTCAGTCGCACAACCAAACTCAGACTTTATAAAACACTCGTCCGATCCGTCCTGACATACGCATCTGAAACCTGGACATTGCGTAAAGTATCAGCTGAACGTATTGACAGGTTCGAAAGGAAGATATTGAGACGCATCTATGGACCTGTAAAGGAGGATGGTTTGTTTCGACTCAGAAAAAACAAAGAACTGTACGTACTTTATAATGAACTGAATGTTTCCCAATATGTGAGAATACGACGAATTAAATGGCTAGGACATATAATCAGAATGGACGAGGAGAGGACAGTCAGAAGACTGTATTACGAAAGCCCCGATGGAGTAAGGCCTCGTGGGAGACCGAAGGGAAGATGGAAGGACAGCGTCTCCGAGGATCTGAAGAAAGCAGGAATATCCATCAGACGTGCCCCTGACAGGGAAGACTGGGGAAGAGCCGTTGAGCTGTCCAAGGACCGCTTCATGCGTCTGTTGCGCCGAGAATGAATGAATATATATATATATATATATATATATATATATATATATATATATATATATATATATATATATATATACAGGGTGAGTATCTCTTAGTGTAAAAAAAAAAAAAATGGGTGAAACTAGATCAAAAATTTAGAATAATGCCGCAGACCTCACCTTTCTATTCCAATCCGTTGCAGATATACGATAAATCGAAGACTTTTTTATGGAAACCACTTTTTTTTTACCATAAAAGCTGCAATATCTCCATTTTCTTTAAATATTTTTCAAACTTGACCACATTTTCGGATTTAGCATTAAATATTCTATAAGAGCAGAGTACATGTAACCTTGAATTTTACAAACTTGTGACCTAAAGCACAGCTTGATCTTAACCTTATTTAGGGAAGTTACGTCTTTTATTGCTTCAACGCTCACTGTTTTTCGAAAAAACTATCCACAAACCTGCTAATCTCACACAATCTTGCAAATTTAATTTTAAAAGTAATGATTCTGTTTCGATTTCATTTATAAATTTACTTCTGAAGCGGAAAAAACATGTTCTCATTTAGCATGCAAATCAGTGATCAGTGTAAAAAAAACATTATGACAATCACTGAATGGAAATGTGCATTTTAAACATAATGAACTCTTCATTGGAATAAAGAGCAGAGAAAAAAATATTGCTTAATAGAAAATAAAGGAAAACTGTCAATAATGTGACACCATATCAGAGGATCTTATGTTATTATATTTATCTATTTATTATTATTATTTTGGATTTATTTTATTAGATTATCAATGTAAGGTTTAAAACCGAATGATAATGAACGTAGATCTCAATTTTAAAGTTGGAAAAATGTTTTTGCTATTTTTACAGGGGAAGGCAATTTTACCTATCCATGTATATCATTGGTTCATATTTGTATCTAGTTTCACTCAATTTTTTTTGAGTTTCACCCTGTATATATATATATATATATATATATATATATATATATATATATATATATATATATATATATATATATATATATATAACAAGAATTGAGTATCTCTATAACATTTTTTTTAATCAAGGACTGATAAATATTTACTAGAAATTGCTTTAACGAACTTTACACCCTAAGGTTTCCTCTCTCTGGCGCCCGAACAGACATCTTTGATATAGGGATGATGTACTAATGCTAGGGGTTATAAAACTAGGCAACCATTAGAGAATGGTTATCCATAGAGGGAAGCGAAGAATAATACAAAGATACAGCAAACTATTGAAATAGAATCCCCGGCAGTTCATCCCGGGTGCGGGCTTCCCGCAAACCTACCAAGTATCGGCTATTCTCTTTGTTGTCCACTGTTTATCTCAGCTAAAGCTTTAGCTCAAATATTTGAATGTTTGTTTGCCTTTATCCACTGAGCCCTTTCTCCAGCTAGCTGATGCAGGGAGCCTCTCATTCTATTTTAAACTAAGCTAAAATAGCATTTCCGTCTTCTAATTGTTTAAAAAATGAATTATTTCCAATCCCGTTGGGAGTATTGGAGAGTGGCATGACATCTTTCTAGAAAAGAAAAAAAAATACTAGTTCTAAATTCTAATAAACAAATCAGAAGAATTTGTTTGAACTGAGCGTGCGGTCGGTATTTAAAAAAAAGAATGAATAAATAATTTTTATAATAAATAATAAATAATAACTCAACATTTCGCCAATAAGGTTAGAGAGAGGAAAAAATAAGATTGAAATAAATTTTCTGGCATTTGCAGATGACTTTGTTATACTTTCTGAAAATGTTATATTTGCTGTAACCCAAGTAAATGTTTTTATGTATGTAAATGTTTCTTTCAGTAAAAATAAAAGAATTTCTGCAGAAAAAACAAAATTTTTAACAAACATTCAAGATGCTCCAAAATATCTGAAAACAGATATTGGTCAAATAGAGAGGGTAAAATAAATCAAATATTTAGGAAAAATAATCCAAGAAAATGTTTTGGAAAAATCTGCAATAGAGGAAAGATTGCATAAAATGGAGAGAGCATATGGTATTACCGAAGATCTTTGCAACAAAAAATGTCTATCCAAAAATGTAAAAATAAGGTATTACAACACAGCAGTGAAGCCAGAATGCCTATATGCAAGAGAATGTCTGGCATTAAACTATAATTTGGATAAATTAGAAATACCAGAAAGGCGAATCATGAGGAAAATATAAGACCCACGAAACACAGTAGAAGGTTGGAAATTACGAATTAATACAGAAAATATATCCGGGGTAATGAGAAAAAGAAGATTGATGTTTTTTGGTCTCTTATATCGAATGCCTGATAGTAGATTGACAAGTAAGATTTTTAGGTATCTGTGGGGTAAGAAATCAATAACAAGCTGGGTCAATGAAGTAAAAAGGGATTTAGAAAAAAAACATTATAAAAATAGAAGAAATAAATAATAGAGACTTTCGGAAAAAAGTATTGAAAATAGAGGGATTCCAGGGCAGGAAGGTGAAAAGGACTAGTGCAAAATGGTCTAAGGGCAGAAAGAGGAAACATGGTGAACGGATGAAAGCATAGTCGAAGAAAAGAAAAGAACAAGGAAAACATAAACAATTTCAACTTTATATGCTGTTCTGACAAATATTAGTTCTCTTCTCTATAATCAGACTCTATAAACTACTTAATAAAATCATATTAATTTTTATACCAATCTCTGTTCTGTTATTTAAGGACACTGCTAGTCTGCAAGTGAAAGTATAAACGTTCTTATAAATATATTATTTTATTCATTTGTTTTCATTTTATTTATTTGGCTCATCTAAGAAGTGCCGAGTTCCGAAAAAAAAAAACAAAAGTAAACTATATTAAATTCAGTTTTTTTTCCAAAGTGAAAGAGTTTAATGAACAAATCTAGTTTTCTTGCTCCATTTTCCCGCTAGTAAAAATATAGAAGATAACTTGAAAGATTTAATTTTTGTAATTTTTATTTAAATACATTTCTTATCTAGAAAAATACCTAAAGCTTATATTTTTATTTTTTCATTTTTTCTGAACGCTTTACTTTTTCGAGGTGGCTAATATAAATTCGGATGCTGAACTTCAAAAACATTAGTTGAAAAAAATAAAGCAAAATAATTTAACGTAGTTTCTATTGGTATGAAATTGATTTATTTATTATTTTTTTTATTTTATAGCTGACGAAAAATTAGGACTTTTTTTTAGGTAATAATAAATAGGTTATAATAAGCATAAAAATCAATCAATAGATAAATTCTCTCATTTTTTATTGGATTCTTTTTTTAACTAGTTACGACTATAAAAATTCGATTATTATAGTTTGTAAGGTCTTAAGATTGTGTGAACCTCAAAATTCTTCCTACTCAGTACCATAACTCTACTAAATAATACGCCAGACTTTCTCAAATCACTTCATAATCCACCTCAGTCCTCAAATAGCTCTTATGTTTGTTTGCCATTGCAATAATTTATGTTTTCTCTGTTGTAGTTTGTCTGGTGAACTCCAGAAGAGACCGAAAAAATTAATCGCTTCATATTTATTTTTATTAAATCAAAAAAGCTATCTCAATATTATGAACTAGGATTTTTTCTAATGTCCGGCAGGAATATATTGTTGTTATCTTTCTATTTTAATTATTCATAATAAAAAACGTTACCATATTATATATCCAATTATTTTAAGCGAGAACTAAATAAACTTTTATATTCTGTGGCGTACCTACATGGAATGGCGATGCTCTGCTTTATTGCAGAAGAGTCGCAGGGTTAATATTCACGCCACTTTTTTTTATCTCATTTCATTCTTTCAATTATCGAAGTATACATAATTATCATTGCTGCTTAATTTTAAAATTACTTAAACTATAATCTTACGTAAAAATATCTCTGTTTAAACAAGATTCATCTTTCACATCTCTACTTCTTGAATTCCTCGATGGAATTTTTTTTTAAATATGTAAAGAATGTATATGTGTACGGTTGTTTTTATAATCATTGCTTTATTAAATTAATATTACATTTTTCCTCTCTTCAGGGCAATAAGTCATATGGATGGCAAGCGTCCATTAATTAATTATGTTAAATAAAAATAAATTTAAATTAAATTATCAAAAAATAAACTATACCTGACAAATAAAAAAAAACTATAATAAACAATAATTTAAAATGAATTAATAGTAAATTGGAATAAAGAAAAACAAATTTAAATACAATCCCACAGCTTAAAAGCTTGTCCCTTGTCCGAACCGTTGCACGCTTCTCTTTCTCCGCTATATCTCGAAAACGATAAAAAAAAAAAAAAAAAAAAAAAAAAAAAAAAAAAAAAAAAAAAAAAAAAAAAAAAAAAAAAAAAAAAAAAAAAAACAAGGAATAAAACTAAATTATAGAGAATATTATTATCTACAAGTTTTGTAACCATCTTGATTGATGGCCGATGGATAGAAATCGAAATATTTGAAAAAAATAATTTTTGTGACCTTTGACATTGAATATCTAATTATGCTATCGTCCTGAGATCGGTGAGTTTTTACCACTTATTTAGAAGGCCAAAACAAAGGTATATGCAAAAATTTAGCTTCATTGGTTCATTTCCAAGGTGAAATCCTTATTTGGCTGGGATATTACTGTAGGACAAGCCCCATCCAGGAGATCCCATTGCTACTCCCTAAGCCGCGTCACTAGTGTCAAAATCTAGGATGGATATTTAAAAAAAAAAATTAGTTTTTTAATTTATATGTCTGCTGTTTTATAATCTGGTTTGTTTCTTATAAACAGCCAGACATCTGTACTATTATCATTTTAGGGGATGACGTCCCTGAATAAAGATTGTTTCTCATTCATATGAAATTGCTTCTCACATTTTAGGGTGTTTTTGTAAAAGAAATAGGGCCGAAGAAGGAAGGTATTGTGTGAATATAAATAGCTTTTGTATTCAAACCTCATATCTCACTCTCATGTGTGCCTTACTAGCACCTAAAAATTTATATAATAAAATGATAAAACTTTTGATAAAGTAAGCGTTATAATATTTTTAAAAGGTATGGTACCCTTTTCCTTCAGGAGCGGTAGTTTTCTTAGTTGAAGTCGTAATTTCTTATCAGCGTAAGGAGGTTTTCTAAGTCTGAAGCTAGAACTAAGTTCCTTATCTAGAACCGTTTAGACTTCACATAATCAAGTTTGTTACTAGGTCAACAAATTCTCCAGTAAAAGTTAATTAACAACAAGCTAGCTACGTATGATAGTGATTGATGCTTGGCGGTCGGAAGGCTTACTTGAGAAAACGGTTCTAAGCAGTCTTGTATTGTTAGTGGTTTGTTGCGTTTAAAGTTTAGACCGCCTTTTGTGGAGTAGCACTGTTCCATTCGCCAGATTGGGAATGCTTTAATGACTATTCTCTCTAATAGTCCCTTCAGTTCGAAAGTTAGTTTACAATGTCGGCGTTCTAGGTGACGCGCTTGTTTCTATCTGTCGCTTCTCGCTCTCGGTAAACTGTTTATCCACTAATCCAAGCCTCTTTCTCGGAACAATTATTAGAGCCTTCGCAATTCCAGAAGTCCTAGAGGACACTTATTCAGGGACCGCAAAGATGAACCTAGAACTGATACTACATTGATACATTCTGTTGCAGATCTCCAAAATTTTCGATGGGTTGAATAAAATATTGTCTACGTCTTGTATAAAAAGTTCCAAACTATTACAGATCTACAGCAACCCTCTGATATAAATATATTTATTTATTATAAAATAATTGCTTCGTATAAGAAAAATCACTGTTTTGTTTTACATGTTTAAATTGTACGTGAACGCCTAGTAACGTGACCAATAAGTGATTAACGTGTCCAAATAAACGATGTTCTAGAGGGGAGAAATTGAGATTTTCAATAATATCCATGGAGAGAAAGAAACGTAGAGGAATTTCCATATTTTTATCAATGTTTGTGGTCCAATCTTTTAAGCTGTCATTGAAAAAAAATCAGGCACCAGGTTTTATCTACATATTAAATTGCAAAATTATTTTTTTTTTTTATGTTTAAAAATTTATTTTAAGTGAATTTTCAGAACGGAAAATTATTATTAAAAATAATAAAAACAAATTTATATCTTTTTAAGGAATATATATATATTTTTAAATTTATTTAATTGAAATTTACAACTGTATATGCAAATATATTATACATCAAGTAAATACGATATGATAAAAAATGACACGTCACTTGTTTTTAAAGCAACTACCAATTTGTAGCACTTATAAAGGTTCTATATAATGAATTATATTAGAAGGTCTCGAGGCCATCTTCTTTTTAGACGCCTCGGAAGGTTATCTGGAATGGAATGAGAAGTAAGTTGTGATACTAATAGGTTTAAATGATTGTGGAGTTTGCTATGAAAGGATAGATACCTGGTTTGAGCTATGTCAGAAACGTAAGGAGCATTTAGTATTTTTCTAGGGATTTTGGATTGTAAGGATTGGATACGTGATAAATTGGATGGTTTAGTGGAGCCCCAAAGGTCAACTCCAAATAGGTCTAATCACAGTCAGGTATATGAGTCTTTTGTAATTAATTGGGAGCTTTGAACGTTTATCAAGTAAATGTTGAAGTAGTAGAAAACGACGGGCAGTTTCTTGTATTTTTAGTCTTGTGTGTGGATTCCAAGTAAGACGTTTGCCCAGATGGAGTCCTAGGTATCGGATCTGTTCAACGGGGATTAATGGGACATCATTAAAGAATACTGAAGGACAGGAAGTCATAGGTTTACGGCGAAGGGTAATGGTTATTTGATGGGATTTATTTTGATTTTCCATTTTCGAAACCATTTGTGAAGGTTTAAGATATGGGATTGGAGTGTCTAGGAGGCAATAAATGGATCATTGTTTACTGATAACACACAAGTTTCATCAGCATACGTGGTGAGGATGGTGCTAGGATGCGTAGGGTTGTCAGCTGTATACACCGTGTAGAGGATTGGACCTAGGATACTTCCTTGAGGAACACCTGCTGCTTGGTTAAAGAGAGAGGAATAGGAAAAGTTATGATTAACTTTAAAAGTTCTATCACTGAGATAGGAGCGGATAATAAGGAAATATGTAGAAGGTAAGAATTTACGGAGTTTGTAAAGCAGTCCTGGGTGCCAGACACGGTCAAATGCTTGTTCTACATCGAGGAAGGCTCCCGTGCAGTACATTCCGCGCTCCAATGAGACAACGTCCACAACACGATGACATTGCTGGATTGTGGAATGAGATGTTCGGAGAGGAATAATTTTTAAAAATAAAATGCAGACATCCCCTAGCGCCCTCCCTCAGTGAGTCCAATGTGCTCAGATGAAAGCCAAAAAAAATTATTTTAAGACCATTTTCAACCATCGAAACCAAAAAAAACTGGAAATAATTTGGTCTATGAAATTCTATTTTCTTTTAATATAGCTAAATTTTAAAATGAATCCTTATTAAAGCTGAATTTAATATTTTTAATATCTCTTCAAGGTGTACGGGAATGTCACCTAGGTCCTTATCAAATTGTTAATTAAATTTGGGTTAAGTTATATGATTATGTTTGTTTTCATTTCTTATCTAATTGGTTCGTTAGGTATTTGAAATTTTGATATGGCCGGATTGTGGTTGCCAAAGTTCAGATTTTCAGATTTTATTTATTTATTTATTTTTTTTTTTTTAAGTTTCACATCGTAAAAAATAAATAAATAAATAAGATGATAAGATGTGGATTTGATGATATCGTTGTAACCTTTAGCGAATACACCCATTGTTAGATCTTCAATGAAGTTCTGTAATAGATCCTGAGGCCATCTTATTTTCAAACATTGAAATCTATTAGAAAAAAAATTGAACGATTAGTAGTGTAGAATGTGTTTCTTGTTTCGTCAAAATTATTAACATAAGTCCATTACGGATATTTGAATTAGTGACATACTAAGGAGTATAGGGTGTTTTAGTAAGGATTTTTGATTTTAAGGATACGATCTTTTTATTAAATTCTAATAAGTATTTAAATTAATGTTAAATTGTAATGTAACATTTTTGTTTTATTTATTTCTTTGATAAATTAAAAATTAAAATTAAATCAATTATGTTCTTTGCATTATGGTCTTTACATTTAGATGTCTGGTTAGTAAACGATTTCTTTAAAAAAGATATGTATTTTTTCTCTCTAAATTTCCTCATTTACGACTTCAAGGTGATGAGTAAAACATCCAAAATAAATTTTATCGTAATCAATTTAATCTTTCTTAAAAAAAAAAAATTAATATGTTTAGAGTTTTTTACCTTCCACTGGTGGCACCAATTTCCGTAACACGAGCCGTCGCGCGTTGTACAAAGTACAACACTCTGTTTTTTATCCGTTTTAATTCTCTGAAATAACTCTTAATTAAATCTGTTGCATAAAATATGTTGACCAATCTACATTTAAAGTAAAATATATGTACAGTATATTAGCTGAGAGAATAATATTTTGATCGTAAAAGAAAATAGTTTTATGATTAAAAATAATTTAAACAAATATCTTGCTTAATTTTTATTTTCAATATTACAGCCATTGATTGATTATCCGGTTCTTTTTCCTTCCTCCTCTAGCAAAATTTGAGGAATATATTTCAATTTTATAGGTTTCCACCAAATCAAAACAGTCCAAATCATTAATACTTCGCTCAATAAGATAATTAAAAGTAAAAATGCTAAATAATTCTTCTTAAATTATATCGAATCCATCTGATTGCCGAGAAAGGGACGAGAAAAAAACGAAACGAAAGCGGTCGCTTGTTATACTTTGCGCAATACTGTGGACAAAATATTTTCCAATCAGGAAACTATCCCTCATATCACAGAGGAAAATTACTGGTGGGAAATAAAGGAGTATATCGAGGAACAGCTAAAGCTAATTTTCCAGAAAGATCATCGGAAGCGTGAGGGACAGAGAGAGAGAAAACAAGTCGAATGTTGTACAAAATACATCGGCGCGACTGGTGGAAGGTTAAAAGATAATTTTAAAAAACTACAGTGTTTTCATGCATTCAAGATTTTTTTTACGTATGACATTTCTTAATTACAATCATATCATATATTTATATAGCACACGCACACATAAACACACTAGTGATGGGTTATGTTACAGACACTTTGAATAAATAACACTAAAATGGCTAATACCCGAGGGGGTTATAAGAGACGAACAGCTTTCTATTTTGTTGGATTTATCGGCAAACCATTATGCAGATTGAAGGGAAAGAGCTATCTCTTGTTTTGTTACTTCCAAGTTTACATAGTTTATCGAAAATAGAACAGTCTACTCAAAAACCCTTTTACCTTGTTAGTTATATCACTCTTAATGTATAATAGGAACCTCAATTAAGGGGGCTGTGAATTATAACGCATTGGGAAGTTCTGAACCATGTCTTGATAAGTTTCATTAGTCATTAAATGAAAATTAAAAAAAATTCTTCATACTAGTTCACGTGTTCCCTTAAGGGTAAAAATACATAATAATATTGCGAAATTGTCTGGTTTCATTGATTTCAGGCAAATATAACAATATATATAAAACAAGATAAAGTTGTAGAGAGTAGGTGCCTTGATTCCAAAAGCCTATTCTCGATTTAATCGATTCTAAGAGCTAAGTATCGAGAATCGATTATTCAAAGTCGATTCCTAGGAACCGATTAGCTGATGCAGTTTATGTTTGTAGATCGTAATATTATTTCTGAGTTTACGGTAATATTTTAGTATTTATAGAGAAAAGTAGTTAAAAAAAAACAAATGTCGGTACCGAAACCTCACTGGTAGAAATTAGAAGTTAAAACTAATTCATGTACTAGCAAAAAAATCAATTTACCTTAGTAAATACAAGAAAGATAAAAAAATAAAATAATAATAATCACTAAATATCACAGAGAGAAATTACATTTTTTTTCTTTCGAATATTTCTATTCTTGATTAAGATTTCTTTTTTATTTACTAGATCTAATTATGTATTAAATCCTCTATGTACACTTATAACAACCTGAGAAATATAAAAATCTTTTAATGCTTAAATTTAGATAAAAATCTCTTCTGAAGACTATAGAGCGGTGATGATAGCTACGTGAGAAATTTTTATTGATTCTGGAAGATTGTGAAGGAGTGGGAAGTATTCGGCCTATGAGGTATGTCTTATCAATTCTTTATCGCCTGGCATCTGAATGAAGTTGTTCATTCCATACATTCTGAACATTTGCTCGACACACACCCCTCCACTTACACCACTCACTTCTATTCTTATAACCTTCGTACGATTTTTTATTTTTTTATTTACAAACTTTTTTTTTCTTTTTTTTGTATCCATTTATTGAAATTTACAACTGTACAAAATATTTACATCAAGTAAATGTGTTGATAATGGTTACTAGTGGATTTGAGTGGTTATAGAGCTTAGTATGAAAGGATAGATATCTGGTTTGGGCTAAATCAGCAACATATGGAACATTAAGATCTTTAAGGATTAGTTTATTGGTGACAAAGTAAGGATCATTGAAAATTTTTCGAAGGATTTTGGTTTGTAAGGATTGGATACGAGATGAATTGGATGGTTTAGTCGAGCCCACAGTCATGTATATTAGTCCTTTGTAATTAATTGGGAGCTTTGAACGTTTGTATAATAAATGTTTAAGTAGTCTGAAACGACGGGCAGTTTCTTGTCGTTTTAGTATTGTATGTGGATTCCAAGTAAGACGTTTGTCCAAGTGGAGTCCTAGGTAGCGGAATGTTAATTAAAAATTAATATTTATCAGTTCTAAAAAAAATAAAAAAATTATACTTTATCCAATATTCATTATAATAAAACGTTTAAAAATTTAATATAAATAGATATGCATAATTATTTATTGAACTCATTCATTGGTATAAGTGATAAGTAGGTGATAAGTGTAAAAGTTAAAAAAAAAAAAAAAAAAAGTACACAACAAACATACTTTTGGAATTTTCGTTAAACTCAATATAATAATAGATCCTAAATTTCTAAAATATATTTATTTTCAACAATTATTTTTTCTCTATTTTATATTTTAACGTCATTATTGTACATAGAGATATTGTATGCTTTTAGATCGTGCATATGGAAACCATAAAACATTAAAATGAAAACTAAAAAAAAAAATAAAACGAAAATATAAAAGAAATTCCATGCAGTTGGAATTTACTTTTAATTAAAAAAAAAAAACCTATTTAAGGTTGATCAATTTGAAAGAATATATTAAAATTATAAGTTAATATTTTGTTTTTAATTTGTGGTTATTTTTGTTAAATATAGGCTGTCATTTAAGAGTATATTTATATTTATTATTATTGAAAATCTAGTTTCAAATCCCGACATATAAAAACGTTCAAAGCTCCCAATTCATTACAAAAGACATATTTACATGAATGTAATTAGACCTATTTGGAAGTACGGATTTGAGCTTTAGGGCTCTACTAAACCATCCAATCCATCTCGTATCCAATCCTTACAATCTAAAATCCTTCGAAAAAGCCTAAATGCCCCTTTATTTGTCACCAATAAACTTATCCATAAAGACCTTAATGTTCCATATGTTGTTGAGTTAGCCCAAACCAGATACATAGTAAGACAGAAACAGATTTCATAGTAAGCTCCATAACCACTCAAATCCGTTAGTTTCTCAAATTGCTTCCTCTCTCTATTCCCGATAATCCTCCGAGGCGACTGAAAAGAAGATGGCCTAGAGATATTCTAGTGTAGAATTTTTATTGAAGGGCTACTGATTAGTAGTTCTTTTCAAGTTTTGACTTGTAAATATTTGTTCAGTGGTAAATTTCAATGAATTAATCTAAAAATATATATATATATATATATATATATATATATATATATATATATATATATATATATATATATATATGGGGGGTAGTAGCGGAAATGTGGAAGCTGACAGGGGATGAATTCAGGAAAAAGATCACGGAACTAATGATGGATATTTGGATTGAGGAGGAAATCCCAGAAGAGTGGAAGACGGCTTTAATACACCCCCTGCACAAGAAGGGAGCAAGAACGGACGTCAATAATTACAGAGGAATTTCACTGTTGCCCGTTAACTACAAAATTTTCTCGAAAGCGCTACTCAATAGGCTCACTCCACAGCTATACCCAAAAATTGGAGAATATCAGGGGGGCTTCAGGAAAGGAAGATCGTGCCCGGAACAAATCCTCAGCTTGAAACTTTTAATAGAACAATACAAGAAGAACCCCAAGAAAGACCTCTACATCTCCTTTGTGGATTTCAAGAAAGCATACGATTCGGTTGATAGAGAAACACTGCTGGAGATTCTAAAAGAATATGGGATAACAGAAAAAACCAGGAAATTAATAGAACTAACACTCAACAACACAGTCTCAAAAGTAAAGTTTCAGGGAACAGTAAGTAGGCCCTTTCAGATAAAAACAGGGTTGAGACAAGGAGATGGTTTGTCACCGACACTTTTCAACGCAGTTTTAGATAAGGTGAAGGAACTTTGGAAAGTAAACACAGCAGGAGCAAAGGTAGGGACCAAACATAAGCACATCAAAGTAGAATGCCTTGCATACGCAGACGACCTAGCACTTCTGGCAGAATCAGAGGAAGAAGCAATAAATCAAATAAACACCCTAAAGGAAATAGCCGAAAAAACGGGCCTACAGATATCGTTCGAAAAAAACGGAGCTCATGACAACGAACAAAAATTTTGGAAAGAAAGAAGTCAATACAAAATATGGTTCAGTAAATGTGACGCGAAAGTTTAAATACCTGGGAGAGACCATTTGTAACAGAGGGTCAGAAAAGGAAGGTATGAAGGAAAGAGTTGCCAGACTGGAAGGACTGAGTTTCGCAACGAGTAACATCTACAATAAAAAGAATCTCTCCATCAAGGCAAAGATCAAACACTACAACACTGTAGTGAAACCAGTAATTTTGTATGGAACCGAAACAATGAATCTCCCCAGTATGGAGAAACTGCTAAGAGTTGAAAGAAGAATCCTGAGAAGAATCTATGGTCCTAAGAAAACGGAGGAAGGATACAGGCTAAGGCCAAACAAGGAAATTTACAGGGAGATAAAGGATATGGAAACGGAGATAAGAACTAGGAGATTGAGGTTCTATGGTCACATGGTGAGGTTGCCGAAAGAAAGATTGAATAAGAATATAATGAAAAAACTCTGGGGATACCGGAGTGCACGGGGCTACATCAAACAACTGAAAGAGGAAACAGCAAGGTTGGGAATCAGGGACGTGTATTGCTTGGATAGAGACGAATTCAGGAAAAAGTTACAGGGGCTTGCAGTTGCCAAGGAGGACCAGTGGAGGAGTGGCTTGGACGGAGGAGAGGAGAAGGAAGCACTCGAACTTGATGAAGGAAAAGTGGGTGGAAAGAAAGAACAAAAAGAAGAGAATACAATCATAATATTCGCGTGGTCTACAAGGCCGTTTCGCGCCCCAAAAAAAAAAAAAATGTATATATATATATATATATATATATATATATATATATATATATATATATATATATATATATATATATATATTGTTCGCGCCGATCGGCGCTTTTGTGTTAAGGGGAAATGAGAAAATTGTAATTTAGTTCAAGTGACGCCCTCTACCGACTTCCCTCATTAACCGGCCCTTTACTTAGTTTTCCTATTGCCAACCAGAGGGCAGTTGACTTTATTAACTCTCGCAAAGTTTAATATGCGGGAGTTCTAATCGCAATCTTAATCCCCTCAGGATCATTCTCGGTCACTCTGTTCCTGCACTCTGCCCTGGATGCACCTACTTTTGTCCAAGACTTCATAGTCTTCCTAGTTTTCATGCTCAAGGCTCACATAGCCTTCCGAGAATCTTTTATATGTTAAAAGTGTTTTCCTTTCGTGCTACAACCAGTAAAATTTTCCTTTTGACTTTAATGAGTGGTGATAGCAGAGGAGGAGAGTTCAATCAAGTTTTACAGGCCACAAGGAGCGTTCGCCTGTCTGTGAGGACTTCAGGGGCCCCGCGAGAGCGAGACGGCGACCGCAACCAGGTGAGTGCGCTTATCTGTATTTTTTGGTTGAATTATTTTCCCGCTAACATCTCCCCAAAGTTGCAGAACCTCGCTTTGATTAAATTCTATACAGTCCATTTTTACTGCGCCGAGGCGAGTTATTCGCACCGGCAATTTTCATTAACATTTTTGGTCCGATCCGGGCCGTATATATCATTGTTCAACTTTGAAACGAGTGATTTTGCAGTTTTGGGGCGAGTAATCACCCACTCATTTCTGTGCTCTATTAATATTAAAAATTTTACGTTAAAACTTGTATAAATTGCAAGGTTTGGCCTATTTTTTGTCCAAGTTTCATAACTTCCAATAATTACACATATAAAACCGAAGTTATAGTCGGCCATGTTCAACCAATTGTCAGCTGTTATCTGACGTCACCACCTCCCACTTCTCTAGTAAAGTACTCGTTACTGCGTCTCGTAACAGTTCCCGCCATATTGTCTTATTATAACGTCAGTTACAATAACGTAATAATTAGTAAAATCAATTTTGCAACTTTTTCTCCTTTCCTTTTCTCTGCCTCATATATTATAATTTCCTTTTATTGCTGTATTTATTTATTCTCTATTTTTCACAATGCCTACAGAAGACAAAAATATCATTATTCAAGCACAACTATTGGCAAAGAGGGAAACGATATTTGCTGATATAACTAGTAGATACGATGAAATTAAGGGTTCCACTCTTTCGGATATTTTTTACTGTCCAAGTGCATTACGAGGATTTACCCTCCCTTCAAGTCAAATTTGAGGGGGTGAATGAAAAATTAAGTGACCTTAATGCTCTATTATCCAAACAAAATCATGTGGATACTCAAGCCCCTGCAATTGCTTTCAATAGTCTGTTAACAAAAATAAATCCAAATATTTACAATTGAAAAAAGAAGAACCTATTGCAACTTCTACAACGGTTGCCAGCCCTGTTCATTTGGCTCAAAGTGCTTTCTCCTTACCACCTATCAATTTACCAACCTTTTCAGGCGACATACAGCAGTGGCCTGAATTTTTCTCGTTGTTCACCGCCCTTGTTCACGACAACCCTTCTCTAACCCCCATACAACGTTTTCATTATTTAAGATCCAATTTAAAAGAGAGTGCTCTTTCCGCAATTTCTAACTTTCAACTCACAGCCGAAAATTACGACCTTGCTTTTTCAGCTCTAGTACACAGGTTCCAAAACCCCAGGAGGATAGCCCAGGCATATCTGAACCAAATCTTACACTTTAAGCCCGTCAGTTCAAATTCATTGAATAACTTAAAAACTTTTCTCGAGGTACATCAAAATTCGGTGCAGGCTATCAAGGCGCTACCAATCGACGATTTGGCAAATTTTATTTTGTTAACCCTCGCATTAAATAATCTAGACCCCCGTACATCTAAGGCTTTCGAGGATCAAAATTCCGCTAAATCAGTTCCGCTTTTCGATGACTTACTAAATTTTATTATCAGGCAAATTAAAACCCTGGAGATTATTTCTCCCCCCATCAATCTACATAGAAACACTAAAGTTAATTCGCTAATTGCTAGCACTAGTCCTGATACCTCACCATCAGATAGAACTCGGGCCGCACCTTCAAATTCTTTTAACCTCAAATGCATTCTTTGTCGTAAGGCGCATTCCTTATCCTCCTGTTTCGAATTTTTTTCTCATCTCACTCGAGATCAAAAAATTGATTTCCTCAAAAGGCATAAACGGTGCTTTAATTGCTTGGGTCCCCACCTTAAGGGTAATTGCAACTCCAAATTTTCTTGTCGTAAGTGTAATTCATCAGAGCATCACACACTTTTGCATCCCGTCAAAGTAGTAAATTCAAATCTCCATTTGAATTCCGCGCCTAGTCGCGCTTCAGCTCATGCTGATCACATTACAAGTGAACCAGCATCCGCTTCCACTGGTCAAGCACCAGTTGACGCCTCCTTATCTCTGAGTTGTAGTACCACCGGAAGTCACGTGACTTCACTCCTAGGAACCTTCCGTGCACGAATCTTTAATTCTCACTTAGGTTACGTTCCGGTCCGTGGGGTCATCGATCCGGGGTCGCAGCTGTCATTTATTTCCAAGCGCCTCTTTGACCAATTAGGTCAAAAAATCCAGGATATGCCCATTACCGTCTCAGGCATAGGTGGGCGTGTTTCCAATTCTCCTGGCACAGTTTCGTGCGACATCTTCTCCAGATTTTCCCAGAGGCACATTCTCGTCAACCCGTCCGTGGTTCCTCATATCGCTAACCATTTGCCTCCTAAAAGCCTTACTCCAGAAATTGCTCGCGCTTTTGAGCATTTGTGTTTAGCCGATCCTAACTTTCATCAATCAGACAAGATTGACCTCCTCTTAGGTGCAGACGTATACCCGCAATTATTATTGCCTCATCCGTTTATTCCAAGCTCTATTGGTCCTATTGCAGTCAGTACTATTTTTGGTTGGGCAATCATAGGCCCTATCCAAACCCTATCACAAAATCGTTTAGCCACTTCGTTAATTTCTGTTTGCCAGAATTCCCAAGATTTCCATGATTCTTCGGAAACTGAAAATATTGAAAAACTCCCAGTTGAACAATCCGTGAGTACAGACCATAAAGACTCAAATGTTTCTGACATTCCAGAAAACATTGACCCTTCTATTGACATCCATACATGTAGTCATGCACTAACCAGTGATAACGTTCACCAGGACATACAAATCAATAATCTAGATGCTTCTTTATACTCAAATCGAGTTTCAATAATTAATCACGTAGATAAAACAGGTGGTGCTGATACCACTGTCAGTGATTCATCTGATGAAAGGTCATTTGCTTCTTTTGCAGAAGAGGATAATTACATCTCATCCTCAAATAGCCGCTATTCTTTAGCCAATCAACATTGTTCAAAATTCCTTCTTATTAAAAATAAAAACAATAAGAAACCAGTATGTTCACAAGGTAACCAAGATAGTATAACAAGTAAAATTCCGGTCTCGAATCCTATTGAAACTACCCTTTTAAAACCACCAGTTGTCAATATCAAAAGGTCTGTACGATCTAAAATTTCGATGTCTGTTAAATTTTCCCCGGTAGGATTTGCTGATGTTTCTTCTCTCACTAATCATGCCCATATTGACTCTAGGAGTCTTACTCCTACTCATCCCACGCAAGCCAAAGTTTTCTGTTTAGGGACTCAAGATCCCTCCTCTTTGACCAATTGCCAGGAGCATTGGCCTCCTCCTTATCGTGACACCGACTTAGGCACCAAGCCATTACCGGATCTCAAGTCTCCTCCCATCGCGCTCATCCCGAATGAACCTGACCATACCTTTAAATATTTTTCTGGGTCTCTCCTTAATATCCGTGCCGATAAGCCGGCAAAGCCGCCTTGTTGCCGTACTCCTTTCCTCGGTAGCCTGGAGGTCCTCAGGGTGGGCGGCATACTTGACAACGCCGTTCCTAATCATGATTCACAACGTTATAAGTGGACTTCAAATTCCAAGCGCCGTTGTGGAACCAAGAAACTGGGCGACGTTGTTGTGAGCAAGGGACTGAACAGCTCCTCACTCTCCCGGCCTTTAGCTCTTATTTCCGAGCTCAAGCCTGATGGTGTTTCACGAGCAGCCACCCACTTTGAGACTTCTACTAGTACTCTCACAAGATCTATGAACAAACTCATTCCGCTCCCGGAATGATGCCCCTTTGCATTGTATAACCTTTCTAAAGTTGTGCTATTTTTGTTATTTATTTTGTATTATCGTTTGCCCAGGAGTACTGTTTTTATTTTCTTTACATTATATAATTGTTGCTCAGTTGGGCTGATTCTTTTTCTTTACTTTGTATAATTGTTTACACAGTAGTACTGTTTTATTTTCTTTACATTATATAACTGTTGCCCAGTTGGGCTGTTTCCTTTTCTTTACATTGTATAATTGTGCACCCATTCTTGTTACAGCATTTTTATTATTCCTTTTTTCTTTATCTTTCTCTTTACTCAAATTGAGCTTTCTTTTCTTTTATTTTATTGTATAAATTTGCTGCTGCCGCCCTCCATTTTCATTGTATAACTTTTGGAATAAAATTGGGCAACATCCCAATTTTGGTGGGCGGTATGTTCGCGCCGATCGGCGCTTTTGTGTTAAGGGGAAATGAGAAAATTGTAATTTAGTTCAAGTGACGCCCTCTACCGACTTCCCTCATTAACCGGCCCTTTACTTAGTTTTCCTATTGCCAACCAGAGGGCAGTTGACTTTATTAACTCTCGCAAAGTTTAATATGCGGGAGTTCTAATCGCAATCTTAATCCCCTCAGGATCATTCTCGGTCACTCTGTTCCTGCACTCTGCCCTGGATGCACCTACTTTTGTCCAAGACTTCATAGTCTTCCTAGTTTTCATGCTCAAGGCTCACATAGCCTTCCGAGAATCTTTTATATGTTAAAAGTGTTTTCCTTTCGTGCTACAACCAGTAAAATTTTCCTTTTGACTTTAATGAGTGGTGATAGCAGAGGAGGAGAGTTCAATCAAGTTTTACAGGCCACAAGGAGCGTTCGCCTGTCTGTGAGGACTTCAGGGGCCCCGCGAGAGCGAGACGGCGACCGCAACCAGGTGAGTGCGCTTATCTGTATTTTTTGGTTGAATTATTTTCCCGCTAACATCTCCCCAAAGTTGCAGAACCTCGCTTTGATTAAATTCTATACAGTCCATTTTTACTGCGCCGAGGCGAGTTATTCGCACCGGCAATTTTCATTAACATTTATATCATTGTTCAACTTTGAAACGAGTGATTTTGCAGTTTGGGGCGAGTAATCACCCACTCATTTCTGTGCTCTATTAATATTAAAAATTTTTACGTTAAAACTTGTATAAATTGCAAGGTTTGGCCTATTTTTGTCCAAGTTTCATAACTTCCAATAATTACACATATAAAACCGAAGTTATAGTCGGCCATGTTCAACCAATTGTCAGCTGTTATCTGACGTCACCACCTCCCACTTCTCTAGTAAAGTACTCGTTACTGCGTCTCGTAACAGTTCCCGCCATATTGTCTTATTATAACGTCAGTTACAATAACTTAATAATTAGTAAAATCAATTTTGCAACTTTTTCTCCTTTCCTTTTCTCTGCCTCATATATTATAATTTCCTTTCATTGCTGTATTTATTTATTCTCTATTTTTCACAATGCCTACAGAAGACAAAAAATATCATTATTCAAGCACAACTATTGGCAAAGAGGGAAACGATATTTGCTGATATAACTAGTAGATACGATGAAATTAAGGGTTCCACTCTTTCGGATATTTTTACTGTCCAAGTGCATTACGAGGATTTACCCTCCCTTCAAGTCAAATTTGAGGGGGTGAATGAAAAATTAAGTGACCTTAATGCTCTATTATCCAAACAAAATCATGTGGATACTCAAGCCCCTGCAATTGCTTTCAATAGTCTGTTAACAAAAATTAAATCCAAATATTTACAATTGAAAAAAGAAGAACCTATTGCAACTTCTACAACGGTTGCCAGCCCTGTTCATTTGGCTCAAAGTGCTTTCTCCTTACCACCTATCAATTTACCAACCTTTTCAGGCGACATACAGCAGTGGCCTGAATTTTTTTTCGTTGTTCACCGCCCTTGTTCACGACAACCCTTCTCTAACCCCCATACAACGTTTTCATTATTTAAGATCCAATTTAAAAGAGAGTGCTCTTTCCGCAATTTCTAACTTTCAACTCACAGCCGAAAATTACGACCTTGCTTTTTCAGCTCTAGTACACAGGTTCCAAAACCCCAGGAGGATAGCCCAGGCATATCTGAACCAAATCTTACACTTTAAGCCCGTCAGTTCAAATTCATTGAATAACTTAAAAACTTTTCTCGAGGTACATCAAAATTCGGTGCAGGCTATCAAGGCGCTACCAATCGACGATTTGGCAAATTTTATTTTGTTAACCCTCGCATTAAATAATCTAGACCCCCGTACATCTAAGGCTTTCGAGGATCAAAATTCCGCTAAATCAGTTCCGCTTTTCGATGACTTACTAAATTTTATTATCAGGCAAATTAAAACCCTGGAGACTATAACATATATATATATATATATATACATAATATATAATTATTAATTCTTTGAATTTAAAAGATTTAGGTTTTATTTATTTTATTAGTTACTAACTCGAGTTTATTAGTCAACACTGGTTATTAATGAAAAATATTTATTTCAAAAACAACATTATTTGAATTCTTCAATGATTCATATATTGCAAATGGAAAACCATAAATCTATAATTATATGAGAAAATTTAATTTCTCTTTTTTTATGTTATTTAAGATTGTTTTCTTAGAAACATAATTAGGTTTATATATATCTGTTTGCATGTGTAAATAATTCAACATATTTTGGTTTCAACACTTTATTGACTTATAATTAAATTAAATAACTACCTAATTACAAGTAAATAGTTTACATATCATTACATCTAGCACGTTTGTCTCTTATTGTACCAATTACATGTAGTACCGGTATCTCTTAACATACCATGACTGTTAATCGAACCGGTAATTAATTACTTTTCCTCTAAAGTTTTCAGTTCAGATATTATTTCATATTAATTTCATTACTGATAAATACTGTTCATTTAATGTTGAGGAAACACACATATATATTGTAAAATAATATTTTAATTTCATGTTGTAACTATTTATATTACCGGCGAAAATTTTGTATGATAATGATTGATAAATTATTAGCCACTAATGTGAATTTTTTAAATATTTTATTTTATTTTAAAACTAGTTTCGAATGTTTAACATTCATCATTAGTTATAAGTCTTCTGTAAGAAATCAGGTCCTAAATGATAAAATAAAAGGAACCACAGCATACAGTGTAAAGAGTGGAACTGGTCAGGTAGAGATGGGTTATCTTTTAGGTTTTCCCTGTGACTGATTGGTTTTTTTTTCGTTCCTACTAGAACCAAATTTAAAAAAAAAACTATTTTAAATATTTTTTTCGCCATTTAAACAAAATTCTGGATTGTTTATGAACGATTTTATATTTTTTAATAATTCATATATATATTTAATTATAAGCTATGTTCTACGTGATGTTTTTTTTTTTTTTTTTTTTTTTTTTTTTTTTTTTTTTTTTTTTTTTTTTTTTTTTTTTTTTTTTTTTTTTTTTTTTTTTAAATCTATAGTTATTTTCATTTAGTATTGATTCAGAATCCACATACAAGACTAAAACGACAAGAAACTGCCCGTCGTTACAGACTACTTCAACATTTACTAGACAAACGTTCACAGCTCCCAATTTATTACAAAAGACTCATTTACATCAATGTGATTAGAACTATTTGGACGTACGGAGTTGAGCTTTGGGGCTCCGCCAAACCATCCAATTCATCTCGTATTCAATCCTTACAATTCAAAATCCTTCAAAAAATCCTCAATGCTACTTTGTCACCAATAAACTTATAAGATCTTAAGGCTTGGGCACACAGAAAGCGGTCTGTCGCGTCGGTCAGCGATCCAGTGGCTGTCGCAGCGGCCTGCGATATAGGGACGTCACATAAGGAGCTCACACATTCTGGTGAGCGGTCCGATCTGGTCTCTTTCCTCTCGTGGCGTAGTCCGTGTTGGCGTTTTTTATATTGAGTATGCTAAATGTAATAGTAAAATAGTATAGAATTGTAAATATAACATTAATTATTGTAGAACCTGAAGATGGAGCAATTGAGCTCTGAAACATGTCGAAATGAATGCATAATGGGGAGGTATGCCTTTTAAAATGAATGATTTATTAATTTAAAAAATGGTATTTATTTGTTGAATTTAATTTTTTTGCTATCGCATTCCTGCTTCCGCCTTCATCAAAACATTATTGTAATGCTCGTCGGCACTATCATACAAGCACTTATATTTTTGAACATTTTCAATCAACAATTCGATGTGTTCGGTCATTTTTTAATCGCAGGTGGTGAGGCGGTCAGGGTTGAATTTGTAATTTTGTACTACTCGATCGCTTGTTGCCACGACGAAGACTGGACCGCGAGGGTAGTTCTCGTGCTGTTTGACGGGGAGGATTCAATGTTGTGTATTACAACCAGACCACCTGACCGCTTCGGTCGCAGATCGCAGACCGCCGCTACAGACCGATCTCTGTGTGCCCAAGCCTTTAATGATACATATGTTGTTGATTTAGCCCAAACCAATACCCATCCTTTCATAATAAACTCCATAACTATTCAAATCCACTAGTCTCTCAACTTGCTTCCCACTCCATTTCTGATAATCCTTCGAGGCATCTGAAAAGAAGATGGCCAAGGGACCTTCTAATATTTTTTTTATTATCATTTTTTTAACTTTTAAATAATTCGTAAACTTGACAAATTAAAACATTTTCCTGCTTTAAAATCATAATGTTCTCCCTAAATATTGTTGATTATTGGCAAAATCTAAAAGTAGTTATGATCGTCCAAGTTTCTCCAATATCGACACCATTCTTGAAGGTGATTACTATAATAATTTTTTTTTAATATAAAAATTGCTGCCTTTGTTTAACCATTGAACGGAAGATGGCCTCACACTTGCTCGAGAAGAAAGACAAGAAGGTTATAGATTGGCGAACAAAGAGGGAGCGGACACTGCTGCCCTTTGAAGATGTTTGTCCTGCCCCGGGGCTTCTACACCGACCTTTCCCTTTAGGATTAAGTTCCTCATCCTCCGATCTCGTATTATTTCTGTATTCTGTCTCCAGCTCTCTACTTTCTTTGTGCCTCTTGATTTATCTCAAACGCCATTTCTCCTCGGAATGTATCAGTATGATCGATGTGAGAACATATACGTGCATTGGAGTATTGATCTGGTTGTTATCTCATTTTTAAAATATTTTTTTAATAATAAAAGTATAGTTGACTGATAAAAGTATTGTTTCACTTTCCTATTCTGCATCCGTGTCTCCCGCACCTTTTCTCCATTTTACCTGACCAGCTGTTCTAACTGTTTCACATCAGTCATCGTTCGTCTCCTCGAGTGTTATTTGTAGTGGTGGTTCAGAAATACTGGAACTGTTATTTTGTAACAGGTATGAGCTGACTGAACGGCGTCCCTGTTACCGATATTCAGAAGTAACAGGTACGAGACACTTGCGTACCCACTTCAGTACTAGTAACAACATTCATGCTTATTACCTTCATACTGCGTACTACCCTTGACTAGTATTTCTTAATTGTCATCTCCACCTGTTACCAGATCCTCGTTTACCTTTTCTTATGTTTATTATATATTTCGCTATATATATATATATATATATATATATATATATATATATATATATATATATATATATATATATATATATAAATTCTGGCGACGTTTCGAGACTATATTGTTCTCATAATCATGCCAATGTTACTAGTGGATATGAATAGACAATAGTTGTTTTTTATTTATTGACTGAACCTCAAGAACCTTACTAAGCATTTAATAGTAACAGTTTTTTTTTTTAATAACAATTTATTGAAATTTACAACTGTACAAAATTTATACATCAAGTAAATGCGCTGTTAACTATTACAATAACGTGACAAAACTTGAAAAGAACTACTCATCAGTAGCACTTTAATAAAAATTCTACACTAGAAGGTCTCTGGGCCATCTTCTTTTCAGACGCCTCGGAGGATTATCAGCAATGTTGTGGGAAGCAAGGTGGGAAATTAGGGGATTTGAGTGGTTATGGAGCTTAGTATGAAAGGATAGATATCTGGTTTGGGCTAAATCAGCAACATATGGAACATTAAGATCTTTATGGATAAGTTTATTGGTGACAAAGTAAGGTGCATTGAGGATTTTTCGAAGGATTGGATACGAGATGAATTGGATGGTTTAGCGGAGCCCCAAAGCTCAACTCCGTACCTCCAGATAGGTCTAATCACAGTCATGTATATTAGTCTTTTGTAATTAATTGGGAGCTTTGAACGTTTGTCTAGTAAATGTTGAAGTAGTCTGTAACGACGAGCAGCTTCTTGTCGTTTTAGTCTAATAGTAACAGTCAAGAAATTTATCCATATTTATGTATACATATAAAATGTAAGCTTATTGATTAGAGCCGATATGGAATATGTAACAGATATGCGAGTAATAGGTATGCTAAAATATCAGTGTATCAGGGTAAACGATTATGAGTATGGAGAGACGCTGACCTTGAGACAAGTAACAGGTATTTTGTAATAGGTATTTGTAACAGATATTTTTTTTGACCTGTATCGGTCGTCCCTGTTACTGAAAAATATCGGTTTAGTTCTCTAGTTCTTTGCTATTTCTTACTTTTCCTTTTATCTTTCCACTTTTATTTTCCTTCACCTTTATTATTTTTTATCCTTTTTCTTATATCACCTTTTACTTTATTTCCCTCACTCTTTCCCATATTTTTATTTACTTTACATTTCCTTCTGTCCTCTTTTATTTTTCATTTATTATCCTTTTATTATCTACCCTTACATTTTTATTTATTTATTTATTTTATTTTATATTTATTTATTTATTATTTTTTTATCATTCCTGTCTTGTCCTTAACCTTACCTTGCTGCTTTGTATTATTACTGATTTATGTATCTGTTCTTTTCTATAGCCTTTTTTTTTTTATTGTTTTTTTTTTTTTAACCATGTCACTCTGTATTCCAATTGTCATCTGTTATTTTTGTCATATCTAGTAATTTATTCATTACAGCCCTGAAGAAGACCTGCGAGGCAGGTCGAAACGTTGGCACACTATTAAAGTATTTCTACTTAGACGTGGTGTTCCTCTTGAGTGCATCCCTGATTATCTTCTTCTTTATTTTTTTTTTTAATGGAGTTTGATCAATCTTGAAAAGAAATTAATTATATCTTCGAAAGTTCATCTAATCATATTTCTCTTCGCTGAGTGCAAATACTTAAATTATTTTTGGGAAAGGGGTGTTCGTCAACCTGGTTTTCCAACAATCCTTACCACTGCTTTTTATTTCTCTTCCGCCTTGGAAGAACATTTAATAAGAAGATGACTGATTTGACTGCAAATCTATGTACTTGCACTCATCAAAGACAAGAAAGATATGCTTGAGGTACGCTTGATGGTGTGGAACATAATTTATTCGAAGACTAGTACGTTAAACTTTCATTATCAGTTCTTAAAAAATACAAACAATTTAAAAAAAAATCAGCATTATACATGGATTTATATTATTTTCTTTACAGGCCAGCTAAGGTCCAGTTTTAAGCCACCAAGTTAGTTATACGCTTTCTCCAATAATGCTTTATCTGTTCTCTTTCCTCTCTTTTGCCTTCCCACTGTTCTGTCTTCAAGTTTTTCTTTACTTAATCCAATTTCTTTTGAATCTTCACGTACCTTCTAAAGGCAATTGGTTTTGCCTTTCAATCTTTCAAAATGTACAATTTTTCTTGTTAATCTGCTCGGACTCATTCCTTTTATGTGCCCATAGAAAATTAGTCTCATTTTCCTAATTTCATCTGTTATTTTTTCTACATGTTTGTATACTTCTGTGTTACTTCTTAATTTGGAAGTTTCTCCCATTGTTGTTTCCTAATATCTTCTTCACAACCGCCCTTTCCTTTTTCCTGGTTTCTTAATTTTTTTTTTATTGTTCCTAAAACAAGTGTTACAAGGATTGTATTTAAAACATTTTTAAAAATTAAAGATAAGAAATCAGACTTGTTGATACACACCCAAGCAGGCAAAATGAAAAGGGCTTCTAAAAAGTACCAGACCTACAGCAGACTTTGAGTAATGTGACGTAAAGGTCAGGTAGAAAGGTAGTCCTTTAGGTTTTCCCTTTTGGCTGGAAATAAAATTAAAATAGAAATATTTATCTTTTGATTTAAAAAAAAAAAAAAAAAAAAAAAAAAAAAAAAATCTGGATTAGTTTTGAATGATTTTATTATTGCCAATAATTCATAAATATTTAATTTTAGGCTATTTCCTACTTTTTGTATTAGTTTCATTCACATTTCAATGATTTGAGATTGAAATACTTTATCTTATATTAAAAAAGATAAGATAAAGGATATAGTTGGTATTTTCAAGATTGATAAGTTAAAACTTTAACTAAAGAAAAAAAAAATTAAAAATGCATAAACAACCGTACTCTAATGCAACTTTACAAGTTTTATACGATTAACGATGTACTTATGGCAAATGTTGATTTTATTTTTTTTTTTTTTTTAATTGAGTCTCTCGCTACTTTGATAGGCTAGTACCCACTTTTAGGAACCAGGGTTTCAAGGTCAACGGTTAAAGGAGGTAATGTAGTCACGACCCACCCATCATCTCAATGAAGGTTCAGCTACTCACTTTATTATGGCTTCGTGTATCTCACGAGGGTTAGCAGACCTCAGATTCACACCTGATACAATGTGAAATAAATTTTCTGCCCACAGATTATTGTAACAATAGTATTATAATTTAATGCACTTATAATTCTTAATCTCCCTCATTACTTGTGTAAGTTGGTTGCTTGTATAGGTTGATCTGATATTCCTTTCCTGAGTCTTCTCTCTCCCTCTCTCACTCTCTCTCTCTCTCTCTCTCTCTCTCTCTCTCTCTCTCTCTCTCTCTCTCTCTCTCTCTCTCTCTCTCTCTCCCTCTCTCTCTCTCTCTCTCTCTCCCTCTCTCTCTCTCTCTCTCTCTCCTCTCCTTGCATAGGTATAAGCATTGGACTTATTTCCGCTTTAGATCAACAGATGTATAACTGGATTTAGTAATATTTAATATAATTATTAATAGTTTTTTATTTACGACTTCGTTATGAATAATTAACTTAAGAAATACTATAAAAAATAGAAAATAAAAATAAGGGAACAAACATCAGCAATAATTTTTACAAAAAGAAGTCCTAACATACCGAAACATATCTTTCTAAATAATATCCGAATCCCTTGGACTCAAACTGTTACTTACCTCGGTCTGGAACTAGATAAAAGATTGACATTTACAATTCTTATAAATAACTAATGTTGCAAAGCAGTAAACTTATTAGTACAATGGTCACATATTTCAGAAGAAAATCCCCACTGTCGATTAAAAACAAAATAATTCTGTATAGATCAGTCATAAGACCATTACTGGCGTACGCCTCTCGTGTATAGAGCTACACCTGTGACTCCAACTATAAAAAAATAGAAAGGGTGCGAAAATGGCATGAGAATAATAAGCGACTACCCCAGATACACAAAAATAACCGACATTCTACTCGAATTAGGTTTTCAAACAATTAAACTATTTTTTCACACACAGACCCAGGACTTTTTTAACTCTACAAAAAATTCAGGAAATCCCATAACTCAAAAAACAAGGCAGCTATAACAAGCAAATCTTAAGAAGATACATACATAAACGGTTTGAAATTTAATTTATTAAAACAAAAATAATATATAAGTTAATTATTCCGAAAAAATAATAAAATTTATTGTAGAAAAAGTCAATTAATTACCAATATATAACAATCCAGTTTAGTAAATTTCATTATTTATTTATTTCTAACATTTATTTTATTTTTTTTCTTATTTTAAAGGTTTTTTTTCTTATTTTCCTACTGTTAAAAATGCATTCCAATTTATATCCATAATAAACTCCCTATCAAAATTATTGTAACACCCATAATTCTCGAGATTTTCATGGTGTTTACCTTAATCCATACTTGGTTTATATTCATATTAATATTATTTATTAAACGTGATACATTAAGGATTAGATACATCAATGTTTTCCCTGTTAATAACAAACGATGGAATTTTAGATTTTTTTTTTTTTTTCAAATTTCTTTCAGTCCATGTTTATCATTCGTTTCTTTATTTACAAGTGGAAGCAGTCATTCAAGCCAGTAGGGGCAATATGTCTTATTAAATATAAATTAAAAATTTAAATGTTAAAATAACAAATACGATACCTGGGATTTTATCTGGACAAGAGACTTACCTGGAACCCTCACACAAGATTGAAAAGACAAGAAGCTGCACGTCGATTTCGACTGCTACAACACTTACTAGATAAACGTTCAAATCTCCCGACTCACCAAAAGAAAATCAGCCATATGATGATTATCAGACCTATTTGGACTTACGGTATAGAATTGTGGGGATCCACTAAACCATCGAATTCTTCCCGCATCCAATCACTCCAATCCAAAATCCTTAATGCTCCTTACTTTGCCACAAATGAATTAATCCATAATGAATTTAATATCCCATATGTTGCCGTCTTGGCACGAACCAGATACCTCTCCTTTCATAATAAACTCACACCTCATCTAAATCCACTTGTTGCACAACTTGCTTCCCATTCCATTCCTGGTAATCCTCTGAGGCGTCTGAAAAGAAGATGGCCTTGTGATCTTCTTTTCATTAGAGTACTACCAATGGGTAGTTCCTCTACAAGTTCTAATCTCGCCATTATTTGTATTGTATACAGCATATTTACTAAATGTGTTTTTATTAATACACTTGTAAATTTCAATTAATAAAAGAGTAAAAAAAAAAAATGTTATAATTGTAAAAAATGTAAAATTTTAAAAAGTAAGTTTTCTGACTTTTTTGTTTATTGGAAGAAATATTGTAATTTATTTTAATAAAAATTGTTTATGTCTAGTTTAGGAATGTTTATTATAGACTTCAGAACATTTCTCTATTGTAAAAAAAAAAAAATACGTTTTTATAAAATTCAAATATTTCAAAGTGTTGCGGTAACTTTTGACTAAAACTAACGTTTGAATAAAACTTTTTATTATTAATATATTATTAACTACATAGGGTTTTTATGTGTTTCGTTATCGTTAAATTCGTTGTTAACAATTTATTCCACCGACTACTATATAGATGCCCACTGAGAGAACAGCGATTTATTAAACTTTTTTTTTTCTGTAATAAATTGAATTTCTATAGGCTTTTGTACGAGGGCATGCCAGTGGGAAGAGTCATCAACACGAGACTAGTGAAGAACTTCATTCTCGAAAGTTGTAATATGCCGTGACTTGCTACGATTCATCTCCTTCCTCTAACAAAGTCTATCTTGTACGAGATGAATAATACAATTGAAATTTTCCGAAATCGATTACGTACTACCGAACACGAATATAATAAATTTTCCTTTAATGGTTTGTTTAATCGAAATTAAGTTAGTCCGCTTAGATTCAGGCACGGCTATTAACCCATTACCCAGCCCGTAGCAACAGGTTTTCGAGATCTAATTTTGTTGTTGAAAATAAAAACTGGTTATGTATATCGGTTATTGTATTCAACTCGACAGGCTAATAAATTATTTCTTCTTCGGGTAGCGGCGAGAAAACAGTAATAAATAGGCCGCCTTTATTCTTTATTTTTTTTTTCTTTCATTCATTCATTTTGTCCTGATTTATTTTAATAATAGATGTTTATCTAATAAAACAAGTATCTCATGATGTACTGTTTAAAATAATAAAAATAAACTATGTACTCCTACAAAAAATAAATAAATTTCTACCGATAACTTTACGCTTTTCACATTCCACTGAAATATCGAGTACACAGTTAAGAGGCTGAGTGTGCCCAAGTATAGGTACCAAAATTCAAAGCTCTCGACTATCCTATATATTCTATGACAATTTTTTTTTTTTTTTTTATGAAATCTCATTTCTGTATCTTATTTTTTTAGGTTCTAATTTAATTTATCATGTAGGACTTTTCATTTCTAAATAAAATATCTACATCACAATTAAATCGTTGAAATCTTGCGGAGAATCACTGAATGATAAAACCAATTTTTCGTTCCACCGCTAATTTTTATAATTCTTTATATATTAATATATAATTGCAGTAGGTATGTGTTAGTAGGCAACTTAGGTATAAAATTTTAATTCTGCCAGGAATGAAATTCGCAGGGGAAGCGCACCAGACAAGGTCATGGGACTGGTAAAAAATTCATCAGCTAATCCTGAGTTCTTTCTTTAAAAAAAAATCCTTTTTTTGCTCATGGTTAAAGCTATTGATTTTGGGGTTATTCTTATTAATGTAAAGAATCTGGTGCTATATATATATATATATATATATATATATATATATATATATATATATATATATATATATATATATATATACTCAAAAACGTTCCATTGCTGTAATACCTTTCTGCTGACCTGTTGGTAGATTTCCGTTCCCTCTGAATAGAATTTATAAAAGAAAGAAAAAAAAACCTTTCAAAGACAATTGAGTGATAATAGCTTCTTTAAACATTTTTATAGAGTCCGGAAAATTGTGAATTTGATAAAAGGATTTGAACAATGCCTTTTCAACTCCTTAATGCCCGGCATCTGAATGAAGTTTTTCATTCCATAAATTCTGAGCAGCATTTATTTAATACATACCCCTCCACTTACACCATACATTCCTATTCTTATAAGCTTACTTTTTTTTATTGTTTTTTTTTTTAAATACCTATAAGCTATAAGCTATACCTCGCACGCGAGGTACTGAATAGGGAAATTAGTTTTAAAAAACCAACCGTTTTCTCGGAAAGTTTGAATTAAATATTGCTGAAATCAAGTTTTAGAATTATTATTATTAAAGTGGTGTGTTAGACAAATCAAAATGAAGTAATATCTTTTAGAGTGTTAAGTTTTAAAAAATATTTATTTTTCTGATAATTGTACTGATATGTAATGCAATGGGGAATGACTCTACTCCTAGAATAAATAACAAACTGTGAAGAGGAATCTCAAATAAAAATGATAATAAAGGTTGTTTTCATTTTAATCAACCTATTTTTAAGCGTAGAAGGATAAATGAATAAAATGACCTACTAGTTGGCGCTTTTTCCCGACTACTCGTCGATTAGTCGGCCCATCTATAGTATATATACAGTAATTTTTAAAAATATAAAATCATGATCTAATTTATATTTATATTGATAGGGTATTAGTTGACTGAGGGGTATTTAAAGGTAGTTGGGGTATGCATTCATTGATAAACATCAATTAAAAATAATATTTTATGTATAATGCCGACGTTTCGACTTGCATTGCAAGCCTTCATCAAGGAAAATAAAACAAACAAAAATATATGACAAAATTGCAGAGAGTATAAAAAAGATATGAAAAGGATAACTGTACGAGAACAAAGATAATAACATAAAGGCAATATATAAACACCATGAAGACAATACATAAAGACTATTGAATTAACAATCAAATGGAAAATAAATTTAAATGAGTTATAATTAACTAAAAGTGAATGAGTAAAAACAACTCATTTTTTTATATTTAACCATTAATTTGTTGTTTTATCATTTTTTTTAAAATTTAATTGTTAATTATATAGTTTTTATGTATTGTCTTCATGGTCTTTATATATTGCCTTTATGTTTAATTGAAACCCCTGTTGAACAGATCCGCTACCTAGGACTCCACTTGGACAAACGTCCAACTTGGAATCCACATACAAGACTAAAACGACAAAAAACTGCTCGTCGTTACAGACTACTTCAACAATTACTAGACAAACGTTCAAAGCTCCCGATTAACTACTAATAACTCATTTACGTGACTGTTTGGACTTACGGAGTTAAGCTTTGGGGCTCTACTAAGCCATCCAATTCATCTCATATCCAATCCTTACAATCTAAAATCCTCAATGTTCCTTAATTTGTGACCAATAAACTTATCCATAATGTTCTATATGATGCTGATTTAATCCGAACCAGATACATATCCTTTCATAGTAAGCTCTATGACCACTCCAATCCACTAGTCTCCCAACTTGCTTCACTCTCCATTCCTGAGGAGATTGATTATTCCTCCGAGGCGTCTGAAAAGAAGATGGCCAGAGACGTTTTAGTGTATATTTTTATTGAAGTGCTACTAGTGCATAGTTTTTCACAAGTTATTTACATGCCATTGTATTTAATATCAACACATTTACTTGATTTATATTATTTTGTAAAGTTGTAATTATCAAATAATAAAAAAAATGTTTAATTGCCGTATCTATAACTTCATACACCAACTACATCTTTTAATTTATATTTATGGTGAAATTCATCCTACGTCCTAAGTATGGATTAATTTCTATTATAATTTCCAAATACCTCTCGGGACATTGTTCTCCACGTTGTTAGTAAATAATGACTGAAGCCAAGTATGAGAAGGGTTTTATCCCCAGAAGTTCATTCCTTATACAGACCAAGCTACATAATTTGTTGATTTAGGATTTACTGCCTTGTTTAGTATCGTGACAGCCTACTGGTAATATTAAAATTTTTAATGTATTTATTAAACTATTTTACCTTAGATTTGGGTCTTTTGTAAAATTTATACCATGTTCGATTTAAAAAAAAACACTCTTTATGTTAGCGATCATAGTTCTGCTTATTGATGAGAAACCCTCACTGCGTTGTTTATCTTGTATTTGACAACTGTTAATGTTAGTAGTGATAGCAAAGAATATATTTATTGTAAAAATATAAACTCAAACCATACATTGTTGATAATACTAAACAACAATTCTGTAAATCTTTATTATTTAAGAATAATGAATGTTTTAAAACTGAAAATTTTGGTTAGAAGAAAAAATTCTGATTAGAGATTACTTAGATCCCCTCAAACAATGTTCAATTTTGCCTAAATCATGGGTGACCTGGTTCTGTGGTAGATAATTACGATTTATACTCTTATTGATAGATTTTAGATTTTGTTATTACAAACATTCCTTACCTATTTTACTTAAATTATTGTAATTGTTCATTAAAATACGTCATGTGCAGTATATATAAAAAAGAAAAAAATAAATACCATAATCTATAACTATAGGCATAAAACTTTACGAAATAATACGGCATTTTAGGTTTAAGTTTGGTATAAAATCCTTAGAAAAATCCTAAGTACATCTTACTTAATCACAAACAAACCCATCTACTAAGATCTTAATATACCTTACGCTTCTGACCTAGCTCAAACCAGATATCTATCCTTTCATAGCAAACTCCACAACCATTAAAATCCATTAGCACCACAACTTGCTTCTCATTCCATTCCAGATAACCCTCCGAGACGCTTGTAAAGAAGATGGCCTCGGGCACTTCTAACAGGGTAGCTGCTTTTAAAACAAGTGACGTGTAATTTTTATCACTATCATCATATTTTTGCATTGTATATACAGTTGTAAATTTCAACTAAAGTGGTTTAGTTTCAACACAAGATAAAAAAAATTTAATTTTCTGTTCACGAGTTATCTGTTTTTTTGGTCGGAATATTTTTATATATTACTCTCAATATTATGAAACTATTATTAAAAAAAAAAAAAAAAAAAAAAAAAAAAAAAAAAAAAAAAAAAAAAAAAAAAAAAAAAAAAAAAAAAAAAAAAAAAAAAAAAAAAAAAAAAAAAAAAAAAAAAAAAAATGGAATTTGCATGTTTTGATGATTATTTTTGTTTTGTTCATTACCGATTCATAAACCTTTTTTTTTTAATAGGAAATTTTGAGGTTTTTATTTTTTTATTTGAAGACTACATCAACATTTAATAGAGAAACGTTCAAAGCTCCCAATTAATTACAGAAGGTTTATTTACATGACTGCGATTAGACCTATTTGGAAGTGCGGAGTTAAGCTTTGGGGCTCCACTGAGCCATCCAATTAATCTCTTATTCAATCATTACAATCCAAAAATCTTCAACGCTCTTTACTTTGTCACTAATAAAATTATCCATAAAGATCTTAATGTTCCATATGTTGCTGATTTAGCCCAAACCAGCCCCATAGCCACCTAAATCCTCTCATTTCTCAACTTGCTTCCCACGCCATTCCCGATAATCCTTCGAGGAGTCTAAAAAGAAGATGGCCCAGAGACCTTCAAGTGTAGAATGTTTATTGAAAATGCGACTGATGAGCAGTTCTTTTCAAGTTTTGTCATGTTATTGAAATACTTATCAACACATTTACTTGATGTATATATTTTGTACAGTTGTGAATTTCAATTAATTAATTCATAAAAAAAAGTCTTAATTTTTTTTAACCGTTTTTTTTTTTTATGATGATTTTCTTTTGATGTATACTAAAATATTTATTTTAATAACAGTTATATTCTGTTCCTTTATAGGATTAATAATGGTATAAGTTACATTTTTTCCTTTTCTTAAATCAATGGAATTTTTCTTCTAACTTATAGCCCTTAATCTATCAAAATATATTGATTTTTAATACGGTGAAAACTCCGATTCAAACTTGAGAATTCCTTGAAAAAAAGGCGATATATTGAAAGGTTATTTTTTTTTTCAACTCTCCGGCTAAAATATAATTGTAGTTGTTTTAGGTTATTTAAGAGATACAGAGGCTATTTTTTAGGATAAAAGAAAACAAATCTGAACTAACAAAAAATATATTAAATTAGTTGTTGCAATTAGTTTCTTATCAAAATTTGTTAGTAATGTTATTCTGTGTGTAATTCACTGCCCGAGTCTTTTAGAGAAGTTTTCTTTTATTTAAACATTTAAAAATATCTTCACGAACGGTCGGAGAAAATCTCAAGCGGTGAGGAACAGTTTGGAATGTTTCCATTACTTGTTGTGGAATCCACATGCGAGACTGAAACGACAAGAAACTGCTCGTCGTTTTTGACTACTCCAGGCGCTTGCTTGACAGTCGTTCTTGTATTCTAATTCACTGGAAAAGACTCTTCTGAAGCTGTATATTCAGATCTATTTGTACATATGGAGCATTAGGGCTGTAGTAAAACATTTAATTCATCTAGTATCTGATATTTACTGTTCAAATCATTCGAAAAATATCTAATCTCTAAGTCCAAAATTAACTTATCTACATCAAACTTTTTTTATCCCCTTCCATATTACCCTTATAGTTTGGTAATAATATTTATGAATCATTATAAATAAGAAAATCGTTTAAAACCGATCCAGATTTTTGTTTAAATGACCAGATAAATATTTCCAATAGCCCCATTTTAAATTCCTAAGAAAACCCCCCCAAAACATTTAAAGTACTTCCCTCTTTAACTATGGATATATTTCAGATATCTGTTAGATCTCCTAAGCTGAGTACCAATATTTGATTTCTTGTCTTACATTTTCGAAAACTTTAGTATGTATAATTCATGTAACATAGTGCTAATGTGTTGAAAATTTTGTATGTTTTAGAACTGAAGATGTATGTTTAGCATTCGAAAAGGGTTTTAAAATAATTCTAATAGAAGTGGCAATTAATTCATCAATCCTAATTGATAATAATACATTGCGCTTCATGTATTTTTGTATAATACGTGATTTGCCAGTTTAAGTCCAATATTATATTGTTCATAGTGTAATTATCATATATGACGTATATATTTACTTATTGATTTTTTACATATTTAAAAGAAAAAAAATTATATAAATTTACATATATTTGTTGTCGTTCACATGCATTGAACTTGTTATTTTAGCAAGAAGTGGATACCCCTCCCTTTCACTATAAACAACATAACTAACTTGCTTCTCGTTTGATTCCTAATCTTAAAAGAAAATGGCCACGGGACTTTCTAACATAGAACTTTGGTTAAATTTCTACTAATTAATTGCTGTATAAGTTATTAACGTTATAACATTATTTAAATAAAAATAAAATTTGCATATTTCGATAATTGTTTATTTTCATTACCAATTCTTAAACAGCTTTATTTTTTTAATTTAAAACATATTAAGGTTCGATGTTGACAATTTTAATAATAATTTAAAATTACTTGTTAAAAGGAAACAGAAACTTTGTATACTTTGTATGCAGTTATATAATGATATGTTTGCATCGATATGTTTTAGCCATATATATATATATATATATATATATATCGATATATATATTATATATATATATATATATATATATATATATATATAAGTATTGGACATAGTAAGACTATATTTTTTTTAGATTTGTAACGAACTAACTCACTTTTAAAATCGTTCATAATGAAGTATAGAGCAATTTCCAGCAGTCTCCGTTTAAGGCACATAGCTTATTTTCTACTTATATTGCAAAAAATTTAGTTTAGTCTAGTTTAATTTGGAATATAAAAAGGTTTTCTTCAGAAGCAGCTGTGCCGCAGAAATTGGTGGTTCCGTTCACAGCGAGTGGTGGTTCTTCAAGATCCGAAATTTGGATTTTAACAAGCACTAACAATATATAAATAAATCAAAACTATCCCGACTTTTGGAACACCAAAATGTAAAATTTTACTAGGCCATTAAGGATTCATAAAAATATTGGGATTCTGAGGAAGGGTCGGATTAGCGAGGTTCTGCTGTTACAATGTTTTTATTAAATAATAATTATTAAGATTATAATTTTCGTTGTTGAGATGAGCCTTTTTTAATTAATCAGTAGGTTTGTCTATTTTGAATATTTAAAAAAAAAAAAATCAATATTTTTTTTATAGGTAATTTATTTTAAAATACGATCATGGAAATTTTTAAAAGTAATCGATTCAAAATTATTGTATTACTATCTATGTTTATTAATTAATATTGACTAAAGTAATGTTAAACAAAAGCTTAACTAGGGCAGACACACCTGGACAAATTCGGTGTCGGAAACTGAGCTCATTTGTATATTCATATTCCGGGGTTTGAACATGTCAATGTTAGCTGTTGGAATTACTGTTTACAATAACTGTTCAAATATTGTCAAACTACTCAACTGTCAATAATAGGTGGTGTGCCTAACCCCACTTACCCACAGTCAATTAACCATCCCAAGTAGCATTGGTTCTACATCCTTGAGCCCGCTTCCTCTTGTTTGACAACGCTCTGGATCATCTCATAAATTTAATACTTTGTATATAATATATTCTTCCTATTTATATATTTTTTTCTTCAAAATATTAATTATATATTTAGTGATTAGAATCCTAAAAATTTTATTGTTCATTTTTAATAAAAAAATCTTAAATATTAAAATTTAACTCATTGTAATAATATTATTTGTTGTATTTTGTTAATTTTTTGAAAAACTATTTATTCATGATCTATTTTTTACTAAAATAATATTGTTTTTTTTTTTAGGTATGTTTGGGGAGGTTGTTGAGTTCCGGAATAATTCTTCGGCATATGATTTACAGGTATTAATTAAAAACATTAATTGTTATTCCGTAATATATGTGTAATTATTGTACAAGGAGATTAAGATATTTATGAAGATAATAAGCAATGATATATCCTATAAAAAAGTTTTGTTAATCAAAAATATTAATAATGATGCGGGTGACGTTTCATGGATTTGCCATTCTTTCAAGCCATAAAAAGATATATAATAACGTAATAAATTTCAAACTGCATCATGATATCATCAACAATTATTTCTCATAGGGGAAGGTGCTGTACCTTAAGCACAGTTGTACCAGTGGACATTTTTAATTAAGAGAGAGTGGGAGGAGATAAATTGAAATTGTTAGATTGATAGTGCTGCAAGCATCTCCCTGCAGTTGAACGTGTGTTTTCAAGATTGTCAGATCAACAGTTTCGTAGATATTATTATTTTAAAGTTTTTTTCTTCCAAATCCTGACCAATTCAACCAGTGATATTAAATTTTTTAAGACCTACACCCAGAAATTTTTTTGGCAGTAATATTTCATTGGGTTGTCCGATAAATATATTATAACTCCATATGCTTTCATATCAGTTATCACTTAAGGGTTTTGTAAAACAGAGCTTTCGGCACAACTTGGCGTTCAGTTGTACCTGTGGACACCATTGCTAGCTGAACCTGTGGACAGATGGTTAAAGTGTCCACGGGTACAACAGATTTTTCTCTTTGTTTATTAATTCATTATTTTAATTATAAATATTGCGGAAAAGTACATTTTCTTACGTCTTTTCATGGATAAGATCGCTAATGATTCGATTTTTTCCATAAAAAAGTCTGAGACACTCGTTAATAATAATTATAGGTACATAAAAGATTTATTTTTGTTAAAAGGTTTAAAGATAAGTTATGTTTCTATTTACTTTCATACGCTAAATTTATTGTTGTCACTTTTTTAGTCGGCCTTCTAGTTTAATAATCAAGTCGACTTTTCTTGTTTAAATATTCTATTTTGTTTAGTACATTTAATAAAAAATTATTGCTGATATGTTTCTCTAAATATCATTTTAATTATCCCTATAAACCTATGAAGAAATGAATGTCCATTGGTACAACCACTATGGACACTTCCACCGGTACAAAGGGGGAAGGTACATAGGGACACTAATCAGTAAGTTACAAAACATTATTTTCTGTAAAAATTAAATTACTTTTCAAAATAAAGACACAAGGGTTCGACAGCCCTTTAAATTTCTTATCTAATGGTACAATAACCACTCAGATAAATAAAGCACCGAAAATTAGAAAAAATTGTAAGTGAAAATTGTCCACAGGTACAGCACCTCCCCCTATATAATTAGATAAATTTCTTGACTGTTACTACTAAATGTTTAGTAAGGTTCTTGAGGTTCTGTCAATAAATAAAAACAAGTATTTTGGCGACGTTTCAAGACTACATTGTTCTCATAATCATATATAAAAAAACAGGTTACAATAAAATTATGTAAGTTATACAAGTTATTTCAAAACATATATAATTACAGAATATATAGCAGTATGAAACTACTTACAATGTTACTGGTGGATATGGCATCGACTAACTAAATTCTAACAATTCTAGTACACAAGTGGCCTGGGGAAATTTTGAAAAACAGTTACAAAGGTTTATGGGGGATTCCCTTGGAAAAATTAAGTATAAAAGGACTGGTGGTATTCCCAAGATGCAGGTACAAACATATTTCGGTGTAATATACTAATAAATGGATGAATGATTTATATGATTTATATTATTGGTCTGAATGTATTAAATTGGAATAACAGGTGTTGAGATTTAGAACGTCTGATTTTTTGTTTATTGCGCGATTTTTAATTTTTCCTATGGTTATCATTTCTTTAATACTTCTCAAAATTATTTTGCTCATGGTGAATAATTTTGGGGAAATCAAATTTAAAAGAATGTTTTGTTTCCCTGTAATGTGTGGTGAGAGCTGTTTGGTCAGGTTTATTCGGGCTTTTATTTATAGACGCGCAACTGTATTTATGACTGTTCACTGATCCATATATACAAATACTATCAGAAAAACACTCACAAATAACCATAAAACTGACTACACTATAAAGAACGTGTATTGGAGTACTAACAATTCGCAGTTGCTTTAAAAGCGATTGACATGTCATTCTGATCAATCATTCCATACATTAACTTATTGTATTCATGTTTTACAACCGTAAATATCAGGAAATAAATTTTAAAAATATTTGTCTCTTAATCTGTGCATCTGTTCCTTTCTGAAGCGTATTGATTTCATGAAACTGCAGTTGTTGAAATAAAAATATGTTTTCAACGATTTTTAATTAGCTTTTCTGACAGTCAGCACCGTCAAAGATCTATCTGTCGTTTTGAAATGAAAAGCAATTTTCCTGTAATAAGGAAATTGGTTTCTTTGAAAACATAATCTATAGACAGTTTTTTTTTTTTCAATATCAAGGGTATCTCTGGGACTACTTTTGAAATTTTTGAATCAATGTTCTAATAATCCTGTACCTTTTCTAATTTAAGGCTAATAACGTCAGCTGTTTTCCAATCTACTAATGGTCGCCTGCTTTGAGAGGTAGCACAGTGTTTAGTGTAATATCTATTTGTTATCAGTGTTCTGACTGTGAGTCAGTTACACTTGATTATCTGTGTTTAATAATGTGAGTGGACAGAAGTCAATCATGTTCGATTTATTTGCCCCTATAGTTTAAGGTCAAGCAAAAATGTTTAAAGTATACATATTCCAATACTTCAGATTGTTTTCAATCTCAATTACAGTGGAACCTCAATAAATCGAACCTCAAGGGGAACGAGAAAACTTCGAATTATCGAGGATTTTGATTTATTGAGGTGATTTCTGACTGACTTCGATATATATTTTCATACTTGATCCTGCTTGATTTTCATACTTTAACCTATTTTTTAAAATTGTAGATAAGGTGTTCGCTGGTATTTCAAACGTTTTTAAAATTTAACACTTTCTGTCAACCCCGGCATTTACAGCTAGGACAATTTTCAATTTTTCTTCGCACGAAAGGATTTTACGCTTTACCATTTTAAAAAATTAAAAAAAAAATACTGAGGAACACCAGAAAACGAAACGTATCGCACAAGTGTTTTATCAGATACTGTAACAAATATCGAGAAGGGAGTTACAGTTAATCCTTTGTAGAATCTTTGATCAGTCTAAACTCTACTTATTTAACAAATCGTCTTCGATATGTAGAGGTTATCCGATGAAAACTTCGTGTTGTAGATTTGCGGTGTAAGCTAAAGAATCTTCGAAAATTCGATATATCAAGGTCTTCAAGAGGTAAAAAAAACACAGGAATGGTAGGCAGACTCGAGGACAATTGCAAAAACTTCGATTAATCAAGGAATTAGCTTTATCGAGATTCCACTTAATAAATATCTATTTTTTTATATATATTTCCTCGTACTGGGTTTTCAAAGTATTCTATGATTCCGTGTGAAGGAACTGTTAGGGAAGGTCACGGAACGGCTGATTACCCCAGTCATTAAGATTGACAAGGGCTTGGTTAAATGATGTTGATGCCAAGAGGAGTATCATACTTTAAAATACGAACAGGTTTGAGCAGGTTCAACTTAGTCCTTGTGTTAGTGATAAATAAAACCTGAAAATGGAGGAGTGGATGTAGAAATGAAATATGATTATCGTATACAGTGTATTTGGAAGCGAGAGTACATCACGCAATGTCACTCCTGCCCTATGAAAATTAGTGCGAATCGACCTACAAGAATGTGAAGACAGGACAAATTACACGAAAACCTCTATAAATTATTAAATAAAATAAACAACAGTGTAAAAGCTAGGGTTTAAATTTAAGCTGAGGGTATACAACAACGTTATAAAGCCAGATTTTAATACGTGGTTGTAATACCTGAGCTATAAAAGACTGCAGAATCCGGAAAAAATGTTCTTTGAAAAATAATCGTAGAGATCTGAATTTTAAGACAAGGATTAGATCTACTACGGTTTTTCAGATCTGCCATGATACTGTTTTAAAAATATTTCTAGATTTAACGATATTCCGCCTTTATTAACGCATTCTACAAGAAGTTGAAGTTTTTCAACACTAACAACCCCTTCCCGTCGACTGTTGTTACTAAATTGGTACAATATAGAACCGTGATGGTGGTGGTTAGGGCGGGATTAAGAGATGGCTCCATAAGGACACTGTTTTTCAGATCTGCCAGAATGTGACGATTTTTTAAGGCCAAAGGACATCCTTGGTCACTCTCATTACCCACTTAGAATTAGTTTTCTTCCTTAAGGATGCTGTTTAAAGATGGCGGAAGGACATCTTCGGGCCAGATATATATATAAGTTTTCGTCCTTAAGAATAATATTTAAAAATATTAGCTCGAAACAAAGGATTCGAATAAATTGGAAGCGATTAACCTAAGACAGACAGAGATGGAGAAATAAGAATGAGGCGGTCAAAGATCTGTAATGTCTCTAGAGCAAGGAGAGAAAAATTAATATAATGCAACTTTTATTGTCATAGTGTTGTTTGATAATTGCTGATGTTTTAGATCAGTGTGGTAATTCTCTATGCCAAAACCATTGAAAATACATTTATTTATATATTCATATTTTTAATGATATATATACAAATGCAGGTCCCAATAAGACATCATCGGACAAACCAGAACCTTATTTTAATAATAATTAAAGTAACAAACAAATTATTTCTCCCAATTAGTGTATATATATATATATATATATAGCAGGTATATTATGTAATCGATATCTATATATATACATACGTTTCCTGAGTTTTGAGGGGCCTGAGATCGTCTAGGGCTAAAAGATTTTCTCGATTTTACAGTGTAAAAGCTTTTTTCAAGTGAGTATATTCAATATAATCCAAGAACCGATATCGGATTCGAATTCAGTATTCAAGAGAACCCTTAAATACGAAATTTCATCCAAATAGAAAAATAAAAGTTTGTAAGCTTAAAGTTTGCCTGACCAAATGAGGCAACTTTTGTTTAAATTGATAAAAACGTGAATTACGCTTAGACGGTTTTACGTATCAACTTTATTTTTTTTTTTACACAAAATATAGGGTGGTAATACGCTTAAAATGTATTGGTTTCATCATCCTATCTGGTTTCAAACTCAAGTTAAAAATCAAAAATTTTTTCGGATTTTCCAATTTTTTTAATAGGTTTTTGTTCATCGAATTTTACATTTATATACATCAAAAGAAAGCTGAGACCCTCCTCTTTCCAGCGATACCATTGCATGACAAAGTAATGACGATTTAAAGGTATGTAACCAATAATCGGTTTTAAAATTTCATTTTCCTAGAAGAGGGTGAAAAAAATGATATTTTTTGATTTTGTTGAATAACCGTTTTTTAATGTTTTTTGAGGGTGCTGAATTAGAATCTGACCTCAATTTTTCTGTGAAAAAATCTATAGAGGTAGTTTGCTAGAAAAACTAATCATTTTTTTAGAATTTAATTAACCTAAACCAAAATCTATGGAGCGACTGTATTTTTCCTTTAATTCGCAATCAAAACTGAAAATCTTGGTGCAAGACTCATGTCGATATCATTTTTTAAACTCGAGATAAAAAATAAATTAGTTTAATGCTATTTTATTTTTTTTCTCGGCTTCTAGGGCCCATTGGTCGGAACGGCAAAATATGTGTCTAATATTTTTTGACCAGGAACCTCCAAAAAAATTGCCAACAAGATCCGTGAGAGACTGAGTGTGTCCTCCCCTTGTAAGATGCTTTTAAAGCGGATGTAAGTATCCGGGGGTGTCATTATATTATATTATATCCATAACCATAGGCTTTGGATTTCTCCGTTGGATCATTTAACAAGGTTTATTTGCCGTTGCATGCAAGTTATTTTTAAGAGAAAAATAGCATTTAGTCACCATTATGAGCCGTTCCATCTCGTCATCGTTGTTGTTTTAAAAATTTACCAGTGTATCCATAATCTGTATATGCATATCATGGACTGTTTGGATGTGCTGTTCCAACTTCACGTATCCACCAGATACCAGACCAGGGGATTCGATTTGCTGTATAGTTTTGATACTGTTTTAATAATCACTTTCAATTAATAATATTTATCTCATACTCGACAATTAGCAATCAGATTTTTTAGTTCATTGATAATATTAGATATGTATATTTATAAAAAAATAAAAAGCAAAAAACCTCTTCAGTATACAGAAATATTGGAAGACTTCTTTTAAATAAGAAAAAATCATATGAATATAATAATATATGACTATAATAATTAAATAAGCGTTTTATAAGGAGATAATGTTGAAAATTAATAAATAATATACATAACCTCTTCATCAGAGCTCCTCACGATTCCAATAAAATTTACCAATAAATGATCCTTGTGATCGAGGGAAATACGAAAGTATAATTAAAAGAAAATCTAAAAAAAAATACAATTTATTTCTTTTAAAATAATACAAAAAAAAAAAAAAAAAAAAAAAAAAAAAAAAGTGAAAAAGTGGATATTCTGTTTTATTAAGAGATCAAGGAACTGAAGATAGCTTTTCCAAAGATCTTAAACTGATTTTGATTGAAGAGGAAGTATTTACCTTCATCACAAACAAAATTAAACTAAAATAAATATTAATATTCGGAATAATTGAACTATTTCGGAATAATTCGTGAGATCTATTTAATAAATTACTATTAATTCAAGATTTGATTTTTTTAAAATATAAATTTAATAATACGTTATGATAGTATAATAAAGTAAAATAATAAAATTAACAAATAATTCTCTTTTTTACTATTACTCGTTGATCATGTATTTTACGAGTTTATATTTTTTAAAAGGTTTATAGAATTTTTCGTATATCATGTTTTAAATAAATCAATCTTTCACTTGAATTTTGAATTAGTTGGTTTTTATTGTAATGTGTACTTTTTAATTAGAAGTATTAAAAATCAATACCCATTGATTCATAATACGATTAATACGCCAATTCATAAAAATCAATTCCGAAAAAAAATATATATAATTTTTTTCCGTTTCACTGCCGAATCCGTATATTATGATTTAAATATGATCTAGCTCTTAATTACTTTTTTCAAAAAAAAAAAAAAATATATGGTAATTTTTATTATTTTGTATAGCGTAGTTTTTTTCTTTAGTTAGATATTTTGAGTATTCGTTGTATTCTGTTAGAAAAAAATTTCGTTTCAAGATTCTCTAAAAAAAATTTAGATCCATTGCTCCAAAAATAAAAAAATAAAAAAATAAAAATCAGTTTAGAAAAAATTAGAGACATGTCTGTTTTTATGTCTATTCTTATATGTTATACTTAAGGATTTGGTTCCAGATTAAAATTATTTTTCTATACTATTCTATATTTTGTCTTGGATCCATTTATTTTATTTTATCCGTGCCAAGATACGTCTATTGACATAGCTATATATATAAAAATGAATGTGTGTCTGTCTGTACTCGATAGATTCAAAAACTATACATCCAATCACCGTGAAAATTTAGGAAATTATTAAGTATACCCCCGGGCAGGTTTTTGAATTTTTTTTTAAAAATCAGAGTTGGGGTTCTGCAGCAACTCTTTTGGACGGTGGTCGAACATCACATTCAGCATTGAAATCGCCATTAAATATGCAGGAAATTGGAACTCCAACATATAATATTAGCAAATATTCCGGAATGGGAAAAGTACTAAGATCATGTCAGCTTATAATATGGGATGAATGCACCATGGCACACAAGAAATCATTGGAAGCACTCAATCGCACATTAAAATATTTAAGGAAAATGAACAGCTCTTTAGTGGTGCACTCATTTTGCAAGCTGGTGATTTTCGACAAACTCTACCAGTTATACCACGTTCAACACCTGCAGATGAATTGAATGCATGTCTCAAATCACCAGTGTTATGGCGGTATGTAGAGAAAATATCTTTAAAGACCAATATGCGTGTTCAATTACAACAAGATGAATCTTCTGAACGATTCGCAAAACAATTGTTAGGTATTGGGAATGGTAAAATAGAAATGTACGAATCCGCTCACTGTATTACATTACCAGAAAACTTTTGTCACGTTGTAAAATCCACTGATGAATTGATTGCCAAAGTTTTTCTGAATTATAAAAATAATCAATAGGTTAGTGTGCTTGCTATATTGACAGCCAAAAACATTGATGTGAATTCAATAAACTGCACAATTCAAAATAAAATACCTGATGAAGAAACAACATATAAATCCATAGATACTGTTGTCAATGACGATGAATCAGTTAATTATGCAATAGAATGTTTAAATTCATTGGATCTACCAGGAATGCCACCGCATATTTTATCTTTGAAAATTGGTTCCCCGATCATCCTTCTACGAAATATAAATCCACCGAGGCTAAACAATGGGACTAGGCTATCAGTAAAAAAATTAATGAATCACATAATTGAAGCAACCATTTTAAATGGAAAACACCAAGGGGAACATGTACTACCAACACGCACCCCCATGATACCAACGGATACTCCATTTGAATTCAAACGTCTACAGTTTCCTGTAAGACTAGCCTTAGCTGATCTAATAACCATTAACAAAGCACAGGGACAATCATTGCAAGTATGTGGACATATATTTAGGGATAATTTTATTCTTAATTTTCATTTTGATTATACATTTGATCATTAATGAATTATGTTTGAGGTATCAAAACTGCCTTTTTTTTTTCGAACACAGCAACGCTAGTTAAATATAAATGATTGCGAATGTGAGTTATTTATTTATTTTTTTTTATTTACGTTTTTTTCTATTTACAATTTTTTTTGTTTATCTATTTAAAAAAAAAAAATATGGAACTTAAAAAAAATGTTTATGCCGCTAATGTTTTCAACACTAAAAATATGAAAACTAATTCTTTGGATTATCAACATTTTTTATTTTGCAATATTTAGTATTTGTTTTCACAAAGTTTATTATGTTTCAAGCTCGATTTATAATATGTAAAGCTATCCATTATTTGTGCATTGCGATTCATTCTAGCTCTAATGGGATTTAGATGCTTTTAAGGCAGATGTAAGATTCATTGACAAGTATCATGGGGTGTCATTCCTGCAAATGGCTACTGTAATTCAATATCTGTTTTAGTAATATTTTTATAAATATTTAAAAACCGCTTAGGGCGTCCTGATGCCCATTGCATTTTTTTTTAGAAAAAAAAAAAAAAGAAAAGAATAATCTACTCAAACTAAATCGTATGGTTACTGTATAAAGAATATAGAAAATCTCTTTTGCCCATTATTTATGATTTTTTTCTAGTTTTTAGTCTAAAATAAATAACAAAAGGACTCCCAAGCATTATTAAAAAAAATGGATATTTTTAGCTGTTATAAACCGAGCTTAAAATATACTAAACTTAGCGATAGGATTTACTAAATAAAATAATAAATGTTGAAAATTTAAAGAATTAGATTTTGTTTTTTAATTATTGAAAACATATGAATAGATTGAATAAAATAGTATTATTTTTTATTGTCTAAGCTTTTGCTTTTACAATAGAAAATGGCATACAATATAATTTTAATTTCAAATGAAAAAATTGTTGAAAACATTAGCGGTATATTCATTTTTTAGTGTTTTATAGCATTTTTTTTTAAAATGGACAAAGAAAAAAATTGAAAATGGAAGAAACATAAATATTTAAAAAAATATCTCATATACAATAACTTATATTTAATACCTCAAACCTACGGATCACAGATAAGCCAGATACTAGGGAAATATAGAGCAAAATAGAAAAATAATTTTATTCTGGGACCAAGTCCCTTTAGTATACTTAATTAGTACAGAAATAAATACAGACATGTCTAAAAATATGATTAAATTTTTATTAAATAATAGTTTTATTTTTGTTAATTTTTATTAGATATATTTATTGATATTTACAACTGTATACAATATATAAATTAAGTACAAGAGCTGAAAAATATTTACAATATCATGTCAATAACGTTTAAAGAAACTACCCACTTGACTTTTAGAAAATGTCTTAAATTAAAAGGTTCATAGGTCATTTTACTTTTCAGACGGCTTAGTCTTTATCGGGAATCGATTGGAAAAATATACATAAATCCAAAATATACGATAAATGGAAGGTTTGATAGAGCCTCAAAGCTCAACTTCGTATGTATAATTACTGTAATGTATATTAGTATTTTGTTATTATTTTGGTGTCTTGAGCGCTTGTTTTATAAATGTTAAAACAGTCGAAAACGGCGAGATGTATCTTATTGTTCAAATCATATATAAATAATAAATACGGAAACAAACCTGTTTAGTTAATTTGTAATTTTATCAGAATAATAATAGATTTTCGTTTTTAAATCATTTATTTGTCTTTTTATTTTTAACTAGGAAGAAAGAATAATTAACTCTAGGCATGTATTATCAAAAAGTGATTCTAATAATTTACGAGTTCCTTTCCCGTCTGCATACTTGTGCGAAATGTAATTTCCACATCGAAATAATTAATAAATAGAAGTAATTAGCTAGAGACATGTTCCAATGAGCTCGTGAATGATCCAACGCAGTTTCCAAGATGCAATTGGCAAACAATGACGCCAAGCGAACTGATCACGTCATTAAAGACGAATCGCTTTCGGTAGCAAATTGAAATCCCAGTTCAGAGATGGAAGAAGTGGGAAGGGGCGATACAGCTCGGATATATTGGAATTCTCTGTGTGTAACAAGAACACTAGTCACACATCTCCCTCCGTCTCAAATTAAAATGCTCTTCCAATGTTCTTGCCTTTTTCCTCCACCTACTTCTACTATTGGAGCCATATAGACGTGTAAGAACAGGCCTCTACGACAGCTTATTTCTCTCTCCATTCCCCTCCCCTTTATATCTTAAAACTTTTCTTTACATAAAAATATAAACTGCAGTAGGGTGTCGGTTATCAGAACTAATGTAGTCAGAGGTGGTTCGGATAATCAAAAATTATGATAATCGAAATTCATTTTTAAAAAATTGCTATGTGTAAACAGCATATTGCAAGAGTTCGCTTTTCATATTTTTCAATGTTTTACGAATCACTATAAAGATTATGGGGTACCTGATGATTGATTTAGAATTATTATACATCATAAACTACGATTTAAGACATAAGACCATTACCAACCAAATGATTAGGAAGATATTTAGAGAAACAAATGAAATTGTCTAATTAAGTATGCATAGAAGTTCGTTTTTCGCAGTTCCTGTGAAATAAAATGAGCTTCCCTTATAGACATTCATTAAAAAAATAAACTATTTTTCATTTAATTTTATATTTAAATAAAAATAATTTTAACAATACAAATAAGTAGTTAGACGATCTAATTAATTAAAATTACATTCCAAAAAAAAAAAAAAAAAAAAAAAAGGTTCCGTGAATTGTACGTTCCGATGACTGACTCTCCACTATATCTGAAAACATTTTGATACGCAGCAAACGGAAGAGCCGACATTGTAAATAAGTTAAAGAAACGCCCACACCGTAAGCCCAGAGATATATATAATATCATATAGAATACTTAATCTATTTTAACGTGTATGTTATATAATAACTGGATTTTATTTTCATTTTTTTGAAACTCTCTAATATGTACTTTTCTGCTCTTCAATTGGCATCCTCATACAAGACTAAAACCAAATGATACTGCTAGACATTTTTGACTACTCCAGGCGCTTGCTTAACAATCGTTTAGCACATGGCAACATTTACATGGCAGTTATTTGACATATTTGAAAGGGGTTTCTTCTATCATGTTCACGATTTTTTAACGTCCAAGACATTAAATAATTTTATAACTTTAATTAATACTAGTAAACAACATAATGTATAAAATTTGAAGAAAATAAAAGTATTTCGAGTTGGCGTTATCTATTAGAATAGTGGATTCCAGGAACTCTCCCTGCCGCAACATGGAATGTCTAATTTTACTATTCTTACCTAACCTAACCTATTAAACCTTCAACCATTGTTTAAAGGAAAAATAAAAATTATTGAAAACGCTGAGACATATTAGAAAAGACCATTTGGACGTTCGGAATTGAGCTTTGGTGCCTATTCTTCCCGTATCCAATCCTTGAAATCATAAATCCTTCGTAAAATCCTCTATGATCCATATTATGCCACAAATTAAAGTTATCCATAACGATTTAAATGTCACATTTGTGGCAGGTTTGGCCTTACAAGATACCTATTATTTCATAGTAAACTACATAACCAATCAAAGCCATTAGTCTCTCAACTTGGTCCTCACTCCATCTCGGATTACCCTCCGATAAGTTTGAAATGAAGATGGCCTAGAGACCTTCTAGTTTTATATATATATATATATATATATATATATATATATATATATATATATTTATTATTTTTTTTATCCGTTGAAATGTTGCGAGACTACTGGTAACATATTATTGCTCTTTGATTTTTTTATTTTTTTTTTTTATGAAATAAAAAAAATATATATAATTTAAAACTTCCATTTTTTTTTTCAATTTAATTATACCCTCCTATTCGCTTCACTCGATACCTTTTCCTTTTATTCAGGTGAGCGGAAATAAAAATAATTAGTTGATTGGTAACCTGGACAATTAACAAACCGCGCCCTGTATTTCTCATAAACGCCATTTAATTAAATAAACATCCCTATTTTAAATTTATTTTCTTACATTATAAAAAAAAAATTGAATATATATGTAGCAATGTTATGATGTTTTAAAATTTGAAATTTCAAGAGCTGCTGATGACTTCTAAACATTCGAAACTAGACTTCAGATATTAAATTTCCGATTCGTCGTTCCTAGTTGTTTTGTTCCTTCTATGATATTATGCATACCTCAGGTAATACTCATTTGTTTTTATTGAGGATATTCTGGATTATTTAAGGTAGTTATAATATTGGGAATTAAAAAAACTAAAAATTGAAAATAAAAAAATCTTATTTCTTTGTATTTTGTTATACTTGAGGTACGCATAATAGTATAGAAGGACCGGTACAATTAGGATGGATGAATTAATTGCTACTTCTATTGGAATTATGTTTTATTTAAAAAAAATAGTTTCGAATGTTGAACTTTACGTTATTAGTTTGAAAAAAAAAAAAATTAAAACATCTGCATATTCCCATATGAATTATATATATATATATATATATATATATATATATATATATATATATATATATATATATATATTATTTTATTTTTTTAATTGTAAAAAGTATAAAAATATATTTTTAAAAAATCTGTTAAATTTAAACAGGTTGATGCTAATCTAAAAAGGAAAATTGAAAAGAACTTCTGATAGATATCAGATACCAAGAGCAGACTGAGTGTAATGAGGCGAAAGGATGAGGTAGAGATGGGTTGTCCTTTCGGTTTTCCCTATGACTGCTTGGTTATTTCCGTTCTCACTAGAGTGAATTTAAAACGGGACTGTTGGAGATATTTCTCTGATGATTTAAATAAAAAATTATATATGTTTTGAACAATTTTATTATTTCTAATAATTCATAAAGATTTAATTTTATACTATTTTTTAATTGTTATAATTTCACTCCTTTGTTGAAATTATGTTTTTTATTTTAACGGCGTAGATGTAGGAGATGTATCTTATTGTTCAAATCATACATAAATAATAAATACAGAAACAAACATATTTAGTTAATTTGTAATTTTATTAAAATAATAATAGATTTTTGTTTTAAAATCATTTGTCTTTTTATTATCAACCAGGAAGAAAGAATAATTAATTATAGGCATGTATTATCAAAAAGTGATAAAAAAAAATTATAATGCTCTAAGAGTTCCTTCCCCGTCAGCATACTTTTGTTTTTCCTCCATCAAACCAGGGATATTCCGATACTTACCTGCGAAATGCAATGCCCACATCGAAAATAATTAATTAATCGAGCTAATTAGCTGGAGAAACGTTCCAATAACTCGCTCGTGAATGAGCCAACGCAGTTTCCAAAATGCAATTTGCAAACAATAACGCCAAGCGAAACGATCACGTCATTAAAGACGAATTCTGGGCCTTATCGTTGCATGCTCTTATATGTCCTTTCTTCTTAAAGTCTTTTTAAAATTAATTGAGTTGAAATTCGTGTCTCTACTAAACCATCTAATTCATCTCGTATCAAATTTTGTCACAAACAAATCTATAATCCTTTATGATCAATATGTTGTTGATTTAGCCCTAATGAGATAACAGATATTTCATAGTCAACTCCATTCAAATCTAACGTCCCATTCTATATAGGTTTCTAATTTCATTGGGGACAAAGTAGATCCCTTACATAAAAATAGATTTTACGAACTAAATTTCTATGAAAAGCTACACGGGAAAAAGAATTAGACGATCACTAAATTAGAAGTATAAGGAAAATATAAGGATATATAATAGTGCCCCTCAGAATTCTAACATTACTGTACATTTATAATAAAAGAAAATAAGTGTATGTATTTAGATGTGTGTGTATGTAAGTATTATGAGTATGTATGTATGTATATAAAAATATTTAGATATTTAAGAATTTATAGTTACAATTTTGTTTGTTTTTTTACTAGGATGTTATATTTTTTTTCTTTGAAAGATTTTTTGTATATTTTTCTTTCATTATAAATTATGATTTTATCAGCATATACTTAAGTTGTTTAATAGTATTTTATATAAGTTTGAGACTGTTTTGTAAATTGTAAAAACTATATAAGAAATAAAGAAAGAAGAAAAACAAAACATAAATTTAACAAACACTTTCACCCCCGAGTTTTATTAACATGTCGCTTAATATAGTGTTTTATTTTTGTTTTAATGACAAATAAAATAAAATAAATTTAAAAAACAATAATGATACTAAAAACTGTAATACAGTGAAATTAAAAGGATACAAAATAAAAATTACAATTACAATTAGAAACCAGATACCTATTATTTTATTAAATACTCCATACCTACACAAATCCACTATTCTCCCAACTTGGTTCACACTCTATTCCCGACAACCCTTCAAGACTGTAAAGAAGATGGCTTCGGGAGCTTCTAATATAGAAGTACTTCCAGTGGTTAGTTCTTTCACAAGCATTGACATATCATGAACGTCGTAATCACATTTTCTAGACCCCTATATACATATATATGTATATATATATATGTATATTATTAATACTGTTATAAATTTGAATAAATAGATTTGATTTTTTTTTTCCAGAACTGATGAACATTTAACGTTTGAAACTAGTTTTCATATTATTTGGCATTTCTAGTTTCATATTAGTGGCAAATAATTTGTCTATTCTAACATTTTTTTTTTCCTGAGACCTTAGATATTCCACAAATTGGATAGTCCACTCTGGTCATCGCGATCAATGTATTTCGTTTTTAATTCGTCCGGCAAGGATCTCTTAGAAGAAGATCTGGGGCGATGAGAGAGAGGCTAACATATCACAAGAGGGGAGTAGGCGGATGTTTGTACCGAACATATATTTACACATAAACGATCGGGTACCCCCACCCCTCTTGCGGAAACAGAGGCCTTGGGGGTGGTTGTGGATATCGGTGCTATCGGTAGTGGGTATCGTCTGTCTCAGGATAATGGTAGATAGTGGACCTTTGTGCTCCTGATAACTGTAGGAAAGGGGGGTTTGAGGGGGGCTGAGTGGGGGGTCTAGGTTGGGCGAGACAAAGCAGCCCTGAATCGACTCTACAATAGCATTAGCGACAATACTAATTGACTGCTCGCTCTATCTGCCTATCTACCAGCTCAATCAATATATTATTCCTATACAAACACCAGACTAGGCTAAATGATACCGATTAAGTCTTCACACTTACCAATACATCCCTTCCAACTGTTTCGGCAAAATTTGGAGTTATATGATATGCTATTGCTATGATATCCAGTTCATTTGAAAAACTATTTTCAATCTTTCTACCTCATTCAGCGTCCACTGGTTTTCTGGACAAATCTGGTTGGGAGATCCCCAGGATGTATGTATATTGTAAATAAAGTATGATTGTATTTTTAAGGTTTAGTTAATTCCTATTTTTGTCTGTTATCAGTAAATAATGATCCCTTCTTTCCATCCCACGACTTCCTGTCTTACAGTATCCTTTTATGGCATTCTTCTAATCCCTGTTGAACAGATCCACTACCTGGGACTTCATTTGGACAAACGTCCCAGTTTGAATCCACGTGTCTTGTACTATAGGTTGTTTTATATTATCCGGTACGACACGTAAAGGACCGTAACGTTTCAGACAAGACAAATTTTAGTATAGTTAGTTTTATAGTGCCTGCGTATATATAGCTGATCGGATCCTGCAAGACACGGCACGTTTCAGACAAGACATTAAGACATTTCGCGAAAAGAATATTTTGTTGGAGCCGGACCGTGTCTTAACACGTTCTTTTTCGTAGTATAATTTGCTTTCCGTGCGTAAGGAGTAATACCTTGAACATTTTATATAATATAAGATTATAAAAACAAAAGAGCCACTATGCATAAATCTTCAGTGGAAAACCTGGCAAACATAATGACTAAACACTAGTATGAAGTAATATACTATAAACAAAAAATCATTAAAAAAAAAAAAATCTTCGCTTCGGCTGTGCTCCCGGTCCGTACTCGAACCCGCTTTGTTTGAATATTTAAATACACCATGTATTTGTATGAACCGTGCCGTGTATGGTCTGCTACGTCTCGTGTCGGATAATATGAGACAAGCTTAAAACGACAAGAAACGTTCAAATCTTTTAATAAATTACAAAAGAATCATTTACATGACAATTATAAAACCTGACATACTAAGTTGAGCTTTGGGGCTCCGCTAAATCACACAATTTTTCTCGAATTTAGTTTTCAATAAAATAATAGGTTTAATTTTTTACTCTTTTAATTTCACTTTATTTCCATTTTTAGTATTGTTATTATTTTTTCTTGACTTTATACGTTGTCTAGTTAAGATTCCTTACTCATTTCTTCTTTAAAACAAAAATAAAAAAAATATATTCAGCGTCCTGTTAATAAAGCTCAGGGGTAAAAGTCTTTGTTAAAATTATTTTTATTTTCTTTTAGATGTACTATGAAGTTAGAATTCTGAGGCTTACTATAATATATCCTTAAATCTCTGATTTAGTGGTGATCTAATTTTTTCCCTCGTATGTAGCTTGTCATTGAAATTTAATTCGGAAAATCTATTTTTATGTCTATTTTGTCTCTAATGAAATTATAAACCTGTTTTGTATATTTTTTGAATCGAAAATAAATTTTAAACGCTTGATATTTATTTTATTCACATCCTCATCCTGTGGTCTAGAATCCATTACTGGATCTTGGGCTGACTCAAGAATCTTGTTTCCAAGTAAGGCATACACTCCATGAACCCATTTTCACTTCGGTCTTCTTCTCTTTTTTCCTGCTGCTTCTATACACAGCAGTTTCTTTGAAGTAGAGGTCTCTTCCATCTGAGCAACATGGCCAGGCCCACCTGAGTCTGGCAATCCGAATATGCATTACCACATCCGGTTCCTTATGCAAGTTGGCTGTTTCGTGGTTATGAACCTATTCCCCCTTAGTGGTCTATGTATCTTTTTAAGTATTCCTTGCGAAAACTTGTAGTTTCTTCTTTTCATTGTCCGTCTTCCTGACCCATGTGTCAGAGCTGGTCGTATGATCATTTCGTACTGTAAAAGACCGTTTTTGATATAATAAAAAATAATAAAAGATAAATAAAAAGATATCGTATAAACAAAAAATGGTCGTGTTGTTCAGTTGGTATATGGAATATCTGAGAGATATTTCTCGATTCAATTACATAAATGAATGATAAATAAAAAATAAAAAACGTTTTTCTTATTACAGTAGAACCTCGCTAGTCCGACTCTCCAACTAATCCGATCCTCTTGCGAAATCACATGGGTTGCACATTATTTTTGCGGAATCCCTAACAGTCCAGTGAAATTGTGAATTTCGGTGTGCGAAAGTTCGGGTAGTTTTGATTTATTTATATATTGTTAGTGTTCGTGTGCCACAATTCAAGGTTTTAACCTTGGATTTCATTAGTATCATCAAAATGTTTGTCCTTTTCTACGTTTCGCCAAAATATCTGCTCTACAGTTAGTTCTAAAGAAAACCTTTTTATATTCCAAACTAAACTAAATTATCTGCAATTTGTGCAGAAAATATGCTCTGTAGCTTAAACCGAGACTAAGATACAAGCTTTAAAAAATCTGCCGAACTTTTTTTCTTTACTAATACTAATATTTTTTTGGGGGTTGCTATATCTGAATCTGACTTGCTCCCACGGCTGCCGTTGGCTTCATAACCGAATAAAAATAGCGGTTATTGTAGGTATTTTTTACCTATAACAAGACAACGAAGGCGTGTTTCGGAGAAAATTTTCGTATAGTAAATTGTAGCTGGAACCTTTATCTATAAAATTAGTAAAACAGTTCCGAAATCGGACGATTTTTGCGGAAGTTACGGTCTAGGGAAAATTGTAGAAATTGGCTTTCTTGTCAGTCCTATTTCTCCGCGAAAACACGTTTAACAGTATTCGTTTGGCTATAACTGCTAATAATTTGTCTATTCCAAAATTTCTTTTTTTTTTAACATCTTAAACCTGGTTAAATTTACTGTAAGACTCTGTAAATGAGGTTTTATTCACGTTCCTTAAAATTTGCCAGCACGCTGAAAACCCCTAAAAAAACCCAGTTTTTATCTTTTTTTTTGGCACAGCTATAACTTCGCAAATATTTGTCCGATCTCAAATTTAATTTTTCCATCTCAAAGCTGTTTGAATTCGCTATCACATTTTATATATGAAATTTCGATTGAATCTCGTAAAATACACACGCCAGAACGCTAAATGTGTGTCTTTTGATCAGTGGGCTGGAGTGGATGTTTCACGGAATTTAATAAAAATTATATACATATATAGGATCTAATAATAAATTTAACCAGATTTGAGGCGGAAAAATGAACTTCAGGGTCAGATAAATATTAAAGCGAAAATTGCGCCAAAAATACTTTTTTCTCAATCTCTTCCAGAATATTTCTTTGCACCTCCATTTTTCTCTTTTTTTTTTCAACTGACCGTTTCAGTGGCAGGAAGCTTCTTCCCTATTCCATAATAATGTACATACTTCAAATTTCATTCATTCATTCATATTTTGTGTTAATTATAATTTTTAATTTGGCTCGTTGCATTATCATGGAGATAGTTTGATAGGGGCTGCGGGTTGGGGGGAGGGGGGGGGGAGAAAATTAACCACCGAGACGTCACTGAGACACAATTAAACACGTGGCTCGGAACAGTTGGCCTACTGAATAGAACAAAACCTAAATATCACTTAATCTAAGCCCATTAAGCACTAGCTATTACCCTAGAACTAGGATCCTGGTAACCTCTGAATTCTATTTGATTGTCCTTAAAAAAGGAAATGACAGTTTGAGGTAATCATTTTTTTTTGTTTTTTTAATTTTTAATATTAGTTAATAAAAGTTCTTTTGCCGTAGCTTCAATCAGCGAGCTACAACTTAAAGAATGAAACAATAAAGATACATGTATTTAGTTCAAATTGAGTTTAATATAAAAAAAATCGTATTTGAAATTAAAATTAAACATAAAAAAAAAGAAAAAAGAAAAGTAATTTAGTCGAAAAATAGTGCCCAAACTATCACTCGAGGTACGCATGATATTACAGAAGGATCAATACAATTATGATTAATTCGTCAATTTTCCACTTCTTTTCGATTTTGTTTGTTTGTTTGAACAGTTGTTTCGAATGTTAAACATACATCATTAGTTCTAATACTATATAAAAAAATTTCGAAACATCAACCCCAGAGTTTGAAAGGAATTAAGAAATTAGGTTTAAATCCCGCATTTGATATAGACAAACCAATGTCATCTTCTTTCCCTCCACCTACAGACAAAATAGACCCTTTACAAAAAAAGCAGTGTTCATTAACTAAAAAATTACTTTGAAGCTACTCAGGAAAAACTGGACGGTAAATCAAAGGTTAAAAGAAAATATTAGGGCATACTATAAAATGACGTTTTTTTTTTGTTTGTTTTTTATATACGTTTATTGAAATTTACAACTGTACAAAATATATACATCAAGTAAATGTATTGACAACGATAATAATATGTTGAAACTTGAAAAGAACTACTCATCAGTAGCACTTTATTAAAAATTTTACACTAGAAGATCTCTAGGCCATCTTCTTTTAGACGCCTCGGAGGATTATCAGGAATGGTGTGGAAAGCAAGTTGAGAAATTAGGGGATTGAGCATTTTTCGAAGGATTTTGCATTATAAGGATTGGATACGAGATGAATTGGATGGTTTAGTCGAGCCCCAAAGCTCAACTCCGTACGTACAGATAGGTCTAACACAGTCATGTATATTAGTCTTTTGTAATTAATTGAGAGCTTTGATCGTTTGTCTAGTAAACGTTGAAGTAGTCTGTAACGACGAGCAGTTTCTTGTTTTAGTCTTGTATGTGGATTCCAAGTTAGACGTTTGTCCATGTGGAGTCCAAGGTAGCGGATCTGTTAAACAGGAATTAGTGGAATATCATTAAAGGATACTGTAGGACAGGAAGTCGTGGGTTTACGACGAAGAGTAAAGGTGATATGGTGAGATTTTTTTGGATTTATTTTGATTCTCCATTTTTGACACCATTCTTGAAGGGTTAAGATATGGGATTGGAGTGTTTGGGAGGCAATGAAGGGATCATTGTTTACTGACAACACTCATGTGTCATCAGCGTAAGTGGTGAGGATAGTGGTAGGATGAGTTGGAGGAGTCTAAAATTAAATATTTTTTTTATCATAACCAAATTACCATTTTAAATTGTCCCATTTTAAATTAGTTTCCAGTAGGAACGGTAAAAACTGAATATATATATAATGTGCCGATGGTTCGAAAATTTTTATATGCTTTTATCGTCAATTTTTAAGTGAAATAAATTATTAACAGACTAAAAGATGAAGTGAAAACTTGAATTATGATTAAACTAGACGATTGAACCCAGGAAATTAGTTGTCATAAAATTAACCATAATTAAATTTTTCCCAATTCCGCCGTGTATCACCTGCACCATTGAACACAAATGATAATACCATTACCAATATTTTCAAAAAATTTATAAACAATAAAGTATGTATTTCATGTATTAGTAAATAGTATTTATTTCGCATATTACGTGCATTCGGCTATATAAAGTTGACATCCTGACATCTGGAAAGCACTTGAATCAATTTGATTGAATTTATGTTCAAATTGGCTTGACCACAATATATCTCCATGGGTAAGTGTTTCACACTCCGGTTCTCACACAAAGGGAATTGCCATCCAGTTAGCATAATACATGTATACGTACAATTTCAAATTATTTTTCAAGTAAATATATGCTATAATAGCAAAATTAATAACTATTATGTTAAAAATTAATATGATTTTATTATAAATGATCTTATCAGGCGGAAAAAATAAAGGTCAAAACAATTATATTTGATTAAATTTAAATTTACATATATTTATTGAAAATCAATTATGAATGTTTTCGTAAAAAAAACAAAAAACTTTTATTCAATTAAAAATTAGTATCTGGCTCAGTCAATGGTAATAAGTAATTGTACAATAAAGTACACATTTATTATTTATTAACAGTGAAATTTTAAAATAAAGGTATCTATCCTAAATTAAGGTTAATCTTTATTAAGAATGAACTTTCTAAAATGCATATTTATAATTTTAACAAAAATTTATTTTTAATATTAAAGTTTTATCATTTTGAATACAATGATAAGTAAATTACCATTTGTAATACTATAAATAAATTAGCGGAATTGTAGATTAATAAAATGAAAAAAAAAACTTATTAAAAGATCTAGAGACCATCTTCTTTTCAGACGTTTAAGAGGGTTACCGAGAATCGAATGAGAAGTAATGTAGGACTTGTGGGTTTATTTGGGTATGGAACTTATCAAAGAAAAAAAATAATTTTTAGAGAAAAAAACAAAACCGACTTCAAGATTAAACCTACTTACACGAACTTAACTAAAAAATAAAAAATAATATTTTAATTGCTTCAAAACAAAAACCGCTAAATGAAAATCAATGAAATTATCGATACTTATATACATATTCACAATTTATGATCAGTTATTTTTGGAGTCGGTGCCAGCCAAGAATGGCAGTTTGATTCTGCCTCTGCAATACACTTTCGAATGGCCCGAGACAGCGGTGTGGCGGTGATGAAACAGTGGGAGGATCTTTACAATTACCATTTCTTTTCAAATTCTGTTAATTTTGGTTGGCACCGACTCCAAAAATAACTGATCATAAATTGTGAATAGGTATATAAGTTTCGATAATTTCATTGATTTTCATTTAACGGTTTTTTGTTTTGAAGCAATTAAATATTATTTTTATTTTTTTTAGTTAATTTCGTGTAAGTAGGTTTAATGTTGAAGTCGGTTTTGTTTTTTTCTCTAAAGATTATTTTTATTTTTCACTTTTTAGTAGAGAGTGTATTTTTGTTTATATAGTCAATTCTCGATCTTCAAGCTACCCTGAAAAATAGTTCGAGTTACTGAACAAAGACTTATCGAGGTTATCATTCCACTTACCTTCATGTAATTGGGAAAATTGAACACAAAATGGGAGTTGAAATCATTACGTATATTTTTCATTAATGGGTATGTGTATGTTGTTTGTACATACATATAAAATCATTGATAAAGAAAATTAAATACCTGGTACCAATTTACCATATAACTTTCAACTGAATTGCGCTTTTCCTGAGGGTGTCTAAACGTAGACACCGCCTTCCACCAGTGGAGATATTTCTTTATTCTTTAGGACGGAGATTTAGTTACTACGGAGATTTTAAATAATCATAATCATAAATATGTTTCAAATGTAAGGCTATATAAAAAATATTTTTATTAACTGGTTTTTTGATTTTTCTTAAAAAGTGCTGCGTTGATTTCAAAATATTTTTTATGGGACTACCTCTGAAGTATGCCCTACCGGTCTAAAAAAGAATCATCAAAATTGATTAAGAATTGACGGAGTAATCGCGTAACATAAAAAAAAAAAAAAAAAAAAAAAAAAAAAAAAAAAAAAAAAAAAAAAAAAAAAAAAAAAAAAAAAAAAAAAATATATATATATATATATATATATATATATATATATATATATATATATATATATATATATATACATACAGACGAGTTGAGAACCTCTTCTTTTTTGAAGTCGGTTGAAAAGAGATATTTGTTTTTTCCAAATCAACCGATTTCGGACATAATATAGAACACGGTTGTTTTTTCGAAGAATTCTGAATTGTAAGGATTGTATACGAGACGAGTTGAATGGTTTAGATGAGCTCTAAAGCTCAACTCAATGTTTGCGAATACGATTAATTTCCGCCATGCCAATGAGTCTTTCCTAATTAATTGGAAGATTTGAACGCTTGTCAATTTGGTATTGTGAAGAAGAAAAAAAATTAACCCTTCTGGAAAGAATCGGAAGCCAAACAGGACTGAGGATCTCAACAGAGAAGTCCAAATTTATGATGAACTCCGAAGAAGGGCCACCATTTCTGGAAACAGAGATAGGGCGAATCAGAAGGGTCAAAAAGTTCAAGTATGAGACAATACAAACGATCGGACTGGAGAATGATGCAATGTAAGATAGGATCTCAAATATGGAGCGGGCATATGGCTTGATAAAAAACATTAAGAAGTGCTTATGCTGGAATGCCATAATAAAGCAATCCAAAGATTGTTTATATGCCAGTGAATGTCTGTCCATGAACTACAGTCTGGATAAACTAGAAGTCTTGGAAGGAAGAATCCTCAGAATTTAGAAGTAACCAGGAAGTTTATAAGAAAGTAGAAAAAATCTCCGCGACCATGAAGAAGTAGGTTGACATTCCTCGGACACGTATACAGAATGGACCAAGAGAGACTTATCAAACGGATATTCGATTACTTCTGGAGAAAGAAAACCACAAAACCATGGATTAAGGAAGTAAAAATAGCTATAGAAAGATAGAATTGATAGAAATAGATTTAGGAGCGTATTAAATAATTTGAATGGGATTCAAGCCACAAGAAGAAGAAAGGAAACCGGAAGAGTCTGGTTGGAGGAGCAGCGAACGCATGAAGGAGTATTCGACGCAAAGAAAACTTCGCACCAAGAAAAAAAAAAATTAATAATAATGAAGTTGTTGCGTGATACTAAGCGGTCAATTCGTTTGCAATAATAATAATATTGCATTTAATATAAGTGTCCTATAATTTTAAGAGGTCCCTAGGTGCCTATTTCATTCATTATATTCTATTCAGACGCCTATTTGGGTCATAGTGAATAAGGTGGGGGGTAAATGTAGAGACTTTAGAATTTGTGTGGGTATGGTGCTTATAATGAAAGATGTATCCGGTTCGGAACAAATCGTCAATTAAGATCATTATGGACAAGTTTCATTGAGAGTTGAGAGAATTGAGGAGCATTCGAAGGATTGTGGATGGTTAAGGTTAGATGCGAGATGAATAAGATGGTTTTTCTGAGGACTAATTAATGTCTTGTGGATGAGTCTTTTGCGATTGATTGGAAGCATTGACCGTTAAGTAATTTAGCGTTGTGAATTAAAAAAAAATATATCTTTTTAAATAAGTTTCAGATGAGGTAATTTTGAAATGAGTAATAAATAACAACAGTTTAATCCGCATTGGGATCCTACAGCCAAACCGCTAAGCGAAAATAAATCACTCATTACCTCGACGGATAATATATGTGCACCCTTGTCGTTCCGTTACCCCTACTAGCTATACCCCCCCCCTCCCCTCGAAATATTCAAATTTAGGGTACGGCAAATTTAAATGAACTTCTATCCCAGGATTATGGGGAAAGGAAATCCGTAATATATAGTCGACTTGATATATGGAACATTAGCCGATACACTTTTATAAAGGCTTTCTTTCCGATTCCCGGGGATGGTTTTCGTTTTAACAAGGCCGACCATTAATTCCTTATCTGTCAATAGAGAAGGAGGCTTTAACTAACCCACCCCCTCCCTTCCCCTCCTCCACCTCCTCCCCCTCCCCTCCCTATCACTGGTGGAATAGAGCATTTTACAACCCCCACCCACTTTCCCACCATCCTATCGGTTCCGTTGAGGTAAACAACTCTGCCCCTGGTATTTCATCAGGGTGATAGATACAGTAGTATGTTAGGATTCTCTCGGCGGTCGGGCAATCGTCAGTCCGACTTGCCTAGGAGAACCGCTTCAGCAATTTACCATTAGATAGCAATTACAAAAATATCACCACTGAATTCTGGAAAAAAATTAAAGTTAATTTTTTTTTAAAGTTAGCACTGATTTATGAAATGAAAAGAAAAAGAAACTTTATTCTGGGACTTACCTGTTCCCTAAGAATAATAACACTGCACAAGTACAGGTACAATAGTCTGGCCGTATTATTTACAAGTTAAATGCTTCAGTAATCATGACATATAGTGTCGACAAGAAAAAAAAAAATTATAATAACATGAAATGCATTAACGAACAGGATCTTCACTTACGTTAAGAATAAGAAGATCAAGGGAGCCTGGCTTAAAGAGGTAGAAAAAGACCTGTTGGAGATCGGGATTACTTTCGAAGACATCCAGAAGCGCGATCCACCATAGTTTTCATGAAAAACCAAAATTCAAGACGGGAAAGTTGTATACAAAAGACAGAAAGAAGCAACACCGGGAACGAATGAAGGAGTCTGGGCTAATGTAAAAGCCAAGAAGATACAGCTGAAATGACGTGGTCCTTAGTAGGCCAACAAAAAATACAATCGTATATGAAAAGATAAAATAATTCTAGATATTTACTTAATTATTTGCATATTTGCGGAAGATTGATTGTCTATAAGGTGCAAAAATAAATTATTTTTAAAGGGAGGAAGCAGCTTTACAAATAGGAGTGGGTTGGGAATTCCAGGAGGAGGTAGCACGAATCATGAAGGATTTTTCAAAGGAAGCAGTTTTATGTGAGGGGGTATACAAGTTAAAGGTCATGAATATAGGAAGGTTTTTTGGTTTTTAGAAATTGGAATAGGAAAGTACCCAGGAAGTATTGCCGTCGGAATTTAGGAAAAAGCCACCCAAGCTCATAATAACGTTGAGTAACATGTGACCGCCTGGGGATCCCGAAGATAAATCTAATAAAACAGTTCATCAGTCTCTTCAGCTTCATCCCGAGACCACCAGTCTCCCATAAACTAAGGAACCGTAATTAAAGCAAGGGGAAATAAGAGAGGATAATAGAAGTTGAAGGGTATTTTAGGGAAAGGAATCTCGAATTTGCTATACATATAGGTAGTTTTGGTTTCTATATTTTTACTTCTTAAGCACCAAAATGAACGCAGTAAATAATAAAGCCTCACTGACCTTCTACCAATTATTATGTTTAAAAAACAAAAAAACTTTAAACTGTGGAGAAATATGCATATCTAAAGTTCCGGCATTGACCTACTTCTGTGCTTAAGTTCTAAGCAACAGTGGCGATCCCTCTAAGCCTCCAATGGATTTTGACACTAGTGACGCACCTGAGAGAATAGCATTGGGATTACTTCGGGCCTGGCTTGCCCTCCCGTAAGTAGGGTGACGAGCTTGTGTCTCATTCCCTAGGATGTTAGTGTACATTGGATGTATAGTACGATTTTCCTTTTTCAATTTATTTTTTTCTCTTTATTACTACTACTGTTTATATTCTGTGTACTTTCATTTTCTGAGTAATTTTTTTAATTAATTTATACACATAAATATCGAAAGTTTTGACAGAAACGTATGTTAAATGACACTAAAGAGAAATGTTAGCAATGTATGAATTCGAAAATCAGAGACTGTCTAAAAAATATAAATACCTCTTCACAGTATGAATATTAAATTGATATTTTATTTTAATTATAGGTTTATTTTCGATATTTTATATTAATTTATTCTACTTTACCGGTGCCACTGTATTTTTAAGTTACAACAGGGCTAAAGTTAATACAAGTTATGCGCCCACAAACTTTTAAAAAAATGAATAAAGATAATAATAATAATAACAGCTCTCTGAATAGCTTACTTTATTAAATTGAAGTCAATTAAAATTTTCCATTTTATATTTTTGAGACCTTTAAAAGAAAAAAAATACCTTATCAAATATTATTCGAGGTAAAGAGTGCATTATTGCACATCGTCATGAAAATTGTTATTAGTTTTATCTGTAATAACAGTTACATAAAAATTCTTAAATTAAAAAAAAAATAATAATTTTATTATTAAAAAAAAAACTTTTATTGAGAAAGATTTACAATCCATTCATACTAAGTGTACAATGATAATCAATAAAAAGAAAATAAAATGAATAAATAACATAATATTATATAATACAATAAATAAAGTGAAAAAATGAATAAATAAGAAAATTATACAATAAATAAAATGAGGGGAAAATACGGTAAAATAAATTATAAAAAAATAAAAATAAAAGTATAAAAAAAAAAAATGACAATATTAAAAACAAAAATAGAATTAAATTAAATGTTAAACATACGATCATAATTTATTTACAATATACACACATCCTATGAATTCCCGAACCAGACTTGCCCTTCCACTATCTCGCAAGCAAGGTTCAAAGAGATAGTAGTTTCAATAATCTTCATATCTGTTTTTATATATATTTATATATATATATATATATATATATATATATATATATATATATATATATATATATTTGGTAGTAAATTCAGTTATATAACTTTGTAAAATTATAATAGGGGTTCGGAATATATTACTAGGTAGTCAAAATTCCTAAAAATAAGAGATTCCACTCCAACATTGACCTTCAAGTAATTATAATTATTTTAATATTCCAAATTTAAATTTTGGCAATCAATTTCATTCTTTTCGTAGAATAGCATGCCGCCCTGAAATTATGTTAATCAAACTATTAGTTGATAATTCTATTAAAGCAATTTATGATAAAACAAATAAATTAGGGTTGAAACCTCTCTGTGCCAAGGCTTACATGATATCGCCGGGAAGTTGAGGTTACTAAAAATAGTAATTTTGAGAGTGAATAATGTCCCAACGGGGCACGCGAAGTCGGTATATTTTCTGATAAAGGAGAATAATTTTTATTTTATATCATTAACAGATTATTTGAATTAGATTACTGTCAGTGATAATATTGTTTTTTATTAACAATTTTAATTATTATTTATATTGATTTACATTAAAAACGTATGGTACCTAATAATTATATATATAATAAAATTTTATTTTGTAACTTGTTTTCATACTCAAAGGGAGTAACGTTTTTTTCTCACTCAAAAATTTAACATTTTGACACACTCTAGTTTTGTTCGTATTGCTTGAATTGGAGATTTTAAGACTGTTTTCCGAAAAAACATTTAATGTAGAATATTTTTGTTATATTTATAGCTAGGGCCTACCGTTTAGAAACTATAATGTTTTGAATGAAAAAAAAAGTCACGTTTTGCCTATATTTTACAAGTGTTGCGATATTTTGTGCCGAAAATATGCTGAGGTTTTCCTTATTGGAAGCGGTTGATATAAACAGTATATTACAGATAGACGTATCTAGGATTTATTGTTATTTTCCCAGACAGAGATAAATTGATTTATCAATTTATACAAGTAAATATTTGAAAACATATTTTCAAAAATCATCCGAGTTGTGTTACTTTTTTGACATGAATAAGTCGTTTGGCATAGGTATATAGTGTTTTTTTATTTTTTAAACTTTTTTTTGATCCTCAACAATGTAACATTTTTACGTGCTCTATCTCTGTTGGTGTCGCTCGGATCGGAAATTTGCCGACAGTATCCATATTAAAAATTTTATAAAAATTGTTTTTTGTTATATAAATTTTTTTTTCTAGGGCCTACCGTTTCGGAGATATATTGCTTTGAATGAAAAACTTCTCTTTTAAAACTCCTATTTTTTCTCTGTTTATTTCGAATATTCATTAATTGTTTATTTAATTTGACCATTAATTAAATATATGATGATAAAACATCTCCAGGAGTACTCAATCTGGGGACTAGTCAACAAGGAGAAAACGGTATATATGGCCTTTAATAGCCAACGCGAATACCTTTCCATGGATTCATAAATTCTAAAACCTGAGGATCAATTTAAATATGTAGGTAGCTGGGTGAGTGATGCAGGAACGACGGACAAGGATCTTGAAAGAAGCATTTAATAATCATTAAAATTTTAAATTCCTCACAGAGTTGAGCTTTGGGGCTCTACTAAACCATCCAATTATCTCGTATCTAATCCTAATCCAAAATCATTCAAAAAATCCTAAATGCTCCTTACTTTGTCACCAATAAACTTAGCCATAAAGACCTTAATGTTCCATATGTTGCTGAGTTAGCCCAAACCAGATACCTATCCTTTCATAATAAGCCCCATAACCACTCTTGTCCATTAATTTCTTTACTTACTTCCCACTCCATTCCCGATAATCCTCCGAGGCGTCTGAAAAGTGCTACTGATGAGTAGTTCTTTTCAAGCTTTGACATATTATTGTTATCGTTATCAGCTCATTTAATTCATGTATATATTTGTGCAGTTGTAAATTTCAATAAATTGATATTAAAAAAAAAAATTCCGTACTATGGAGCAAGTCGGTGTCCTTAAAAAAAAAAAAAAAAAAAAAAAAAAAAAAAAAAAAAAAAAAAATTTATATATATATATATCGTTCCTAGAAAGTGTAACACTTTATTCAGACGATAGAAAAGCCAGGCCAAAAGACTTCTAGCCCTAGAAATGGATTATTGTAGACGCTCAGTATCGCCGCTTCACTAAGTTCCGAACACAAAAATTAGACAGAGAGTGGAAAAAATGGATGTCCTCTAGACTTTTGGGACTGAGGCTAGGGTTTGGGCATGTTATGAGGATGGGAGAGAAACGATGGCCGAAAAGAATTTTCCAATGGAGTCCGAAATGAAAACGGAAGCAAGGTCGCCCTAAAATATGTTGGGTTGGTTAGAGACAAAAATGGAACCAACTCAATTTTGGTGGAGATATATGACAAATAGTTGTAAAAAAGTCTATTATAAAAATAAATCATTAATTAAGACTAAAGCGACAAGAAACTCGTCGTTACAGACTACTTCAACATTTACTAGATAAACGATCAAACCTCCAAATTTATTACAAAAGACTTATTTACATGACTGTGATTAGACCTATTTGGACGTACGGAGTTGAGCTTTGGGCTCTACTAAACCATCCAATGCATCTCGTATCCAATCCTTCGAAACATCCTCAATGCCCGTTACTTTGTCACCAATAAGCTTATCCATAATGACCTTATTGTTACATATGTGGCTGAGCTAACCCAAACCAGATACCTATCCTTTCTTAGTAAGCTCCATAACCAAATTAAAAAAATTATAATTTAAGTCATAGTGAAATTGATTTTTTCTTTACATTAAATCTGTAACGATGAATCATAATCATAAGTTTTGGTTTCGTTGGTTGTATTCTTGAGCTGTTATTATTTTTTTGTAATAGCTAAATGAAGTAACTTTATTTAACAAATCATTGTGAGGTGAAATTCTTGGGAACGTTTAATAGTCTGACATACATGAAACTCGTGTGAGGTGACTTTTTTTTTTATAAAAGTATAGTTAACGGTTGAATGAATATAACAAGTGGGTTTTTAAAAATAAATAAAAAGTATTGTTTAGAAACTGTTTTTTTTTTGTTTTTTTTCAACTGCCTTTGAGAAAGGTGGGTTCGGCGCTTGATGCTTTTGTAAATATTCATAGTTTGTTCGCATATGTAGATACGTGTTTTGAATTGCATTTTTTTTTTTTTTAATATCGCAGGATGTTGTTTTTCCACTTTTCCCCTTTATTTTGTTTCAATTTCCACAGGTGTTTTCTTCTAATGTACTGCAGTTGTTGTTTTTTTTTTTACCTATTTCATGTTTTAAAAATAGATGCAGAATTTAAGCGTCTCCTCTTTTGACAGATCTTAATATCTGCCACAATTTAGAGCACTAAGAAACAGTGCCTTTAAGTTCACATTCATTCCTTATTTGCTAGAAAAATATAATAAACTAAACTCCCCGCCAAAAGTATTGCAACACCCATAATTCTCGAGATTTTCCCGGTTTTTACCTTAATCCATACTTGGTTTATATTCATATTAATATTATTTATTGAACGTGAGACATTAAGGATTGGACACATCAATGTTTTTCCCTGTTAATAACAAACAAAAGATGGAATTTTAGATAATTTTTTTTCAAATTTCTTTCAGTCCATGTCTCTCATGCATTTCGTTATTTACAAGTATGCTAAGACTAGTGGAAGCATTCAAGCCTGAGGGGGCAATATGTCTTATTAAATATAAATTAAAAATGTAAAAGTTAAAATTGTTAAAAATTATAATTTTAAAAAGTATTTTTTCTAACTTTTTGTTGATGGGAATAAATATTGTAATTTATTTTAATAAAAAATGTTTATGTCTAGTTTAGGAATGTTTATTATAGACTTCAGAACCTTTCTTTAATATTTAAAAAAAAATACGTTTTCATAAAATTCAAATATTTCAAAGTGTTGCGATACTTTTGACGGGGAGTTCATATCGATAAAATAAATAATATTATGAATAATGATTATAAAATGATAGAAACAGGGGGAAATAAAAAAGGTTTGTTTTTATTTATTGGTACTTACAGCTGTATGCAATCGGTACTTGTAATAAATTTTTGAGAAAACGGTTACAATTACTTGTAAAGGAACTACCGATTAGAAGCACTTAAATAAAATTTCTAAACAGAAAGGTCCCTTGAACATCTTTTCAGACGCCTCGGAAGGTTATCGGAAAAGGGGAGGGGAGTAAGTTAAGAGACTAAGTGATTCATGTGGGTATGGAGTTACTATGGAAGGAAGTATCCGGTTAAAGAAATAAGTAAAAAATTAATAAATAAAAAAAGATATTTAGAATATTTTCTTTCTCTCAGGCTGAGCACCCCAAACCATGTATGTTTCGGAGGTTTTTGTGATATACAAGTGCTTCTCTCTCGACGCTGTACCGGTTAACCAGTCCTATAAAGTTGAATACAATTTAAAATTTACAAGCTTGAAAAAATAAATATCCATAAAGATCTTATGGATTAGTTTTAAAAAAATGATATATGACTAATCCCTGTTGAACAGATCTACTACCTTGGACTCCACTTGGACCAATGTCTACTTGTAATCCTCATACTAAAACGACAAGAAACTGCCCGTCGTTACAGACAACTCTAGCATTTACTAGACAAACGTTTAAAGCTCCCAATTAATTACAAAAGACTCATATGCATGACCGTAATTAGAACTATTTGAACTTACGAAATTGAGCTTTGGGCCTGCACCAAAACATTCAATTTATCACGTATCCAATCTTAACAATAAAAAATCCTTCGAAACATTCTCAATGCTCCTTACTTTGTTACTTTGTTTACCAATAAACTTATCTATAAAGATCTTAATGTACCATATGTTGCTTATTTAGCCCAAGCCAGATATCAATCATTTTATAGTAAGCTCAATAATCACTCAAATCCATTAGTTTCTCAACTTGCGTCCCATTCCATTTCCGATAATCCTCCGAGGTGTCTGAAAAGAAGATGGCCTAGAGATCTTCTAGTGTAGAATTTTTATTGAAGTGTTACTGATAGGTAGTTCTTTACAAGTTTTGACATGTCATTGTAATCGTTACCAGCTCATTTACTTGGCGTATATATTTTGTACAGTTGTAAATTTCAAAAAATTTATATAATAAAAAAAAAAAATCCATAAAGATCTTAATATTCCATATGTTGCTGATTTGGCCCAAACCAGATGCCTATCCTTTCAACTCTATCAACTCTATACCCACTTGAATCCACTAGTCTCCCAACTTGCATCACACTCAATTCCCGATAATCCTCCGAGGTGTCTGAAAAGATGGTCAAGAGACCTTCTAATGTTGAACTTTTATTGAAGTCTGTATGTAGTTTTGTAGATGTTATCAATTCGAGATTGTAATAATTTTCCTCTAATTTAGTTGTATATAATGTAAGTATACAGTTTTTTAATTTTTAATTTTTTTTTTTACATTTAGTAATCCGCCATGGATATCCGGTTCTCCTATGGCTGTATTATGTTGGATTAAGTAGACTGTACTGTTTGTTTTTTCAATTTTTTTTTTTTTATTAGCAGTGTATTTTTTTAAAATTTGTTTATAATTGACGCTTTAATATTCCTCTGAAACCTCTCGACCAAATATATATTTTTTTTTTATCTGTGTTCGTTAGACTTTTATTGGGGGTTGAAAGGCGAGTCAAATTTTTAGCGCTTTATTAAAAAAAGAAAAAAAAAAAGAGAATTGGAGTAGGATCCGAGTGCAAGGCGTAAGGTCTAGCCAGATATAACATGAAAGGGCCCAGTGTGGAAGGGCATATTTTTTGCCGCAGAGTAAATGGCGAGGGGTGAAATGTAATAGAGCGAGGGGGGGTGGGGAACAAAGGGCAGGAGCTATTCACCTCTCATTAACTGCCAACCGTTCATTAGCCCTACCACACACCATACACCATACACCACACATATGCACCAGCGTCTTTACAACAATATAGGGTCCACCGTGTGGAACTTCTGCACCATCATCTAACACAATCAAGAATGGAAGTCGTGTTTAAGTGCGCATTACTCTAGTCGCAAGAACTTTGAAGTCTATCTTACTTTGATTTCTATTGATTAAACTAGAATTGCATCCTGAATTGGACTTAGATATGAACCATTTAAAATTATTAGTCTTGTTATATTTTTATAATCATAATTTTAATTTTTATCTGATTTTTTTTATCTGATTTTCTGAGTATAAATACATATTTTTTTAAAAAATATATTATATATATATATATTGAAATTTACAACTGTAAAAAATATATACATCAAGTAAATGTATTTACAACGATTATAATAACATGTTAAAACTTTTACAAAACTACTCATCAGTAGCACTTTATTAAAAATTCTACAGTAGAAGGTCTCTAGGCCATCTTCGTTTCAGACGCCTCGAAGAGTTATCAGGAAAGGAGTGGGAAGCAAGTTGAGAAACTAACGGATTTGAGTGATTATAGAGCTTACTATGAAAGGATATGTATCTGGTGTGGGATAAATCAGCAACATATGGAACAATAAGATATTTATGGACAAGTTTGTTTGTGGCATAATAAAATTGAGGATTTTGCGAAGAATTTCGGATTTTATGGATCAGGTACGAGAAGAATCGGAAGGTTTAGTGGAGCCCCAAACCAAAAACTCCGTATGTCCAAATGGTCTTGTAGTTGGAAACGACTGGTAGTTTCTTGTCTTTTAAGTCTGGTATGTTTTATGCTTTTAATTTTTATTTAACTAGCTTCACCTGTATATAACCATCTCTATCTTATATATCATATTAAGCATTTATTCCATCCCCTGAATAAAATGTGAAAGGACTGGGATCATACATATGGTATTTGGGACAATGGACTTCGCCATGGTATAAGATAATATCTAAAATATATTAATAAATTGGTATTGGATAGTTTGTTATGCGGCAAGGTATATCTCAGCGCCTGCCAATGTTCATTCAAGATATTTAAAAACAATATATATATAATTTTATCAGCCCTTTTTTTTCTTTTTTTTTTTTTGAAAAAATACTGAAAATAATCTAAAATCATTTAACGAAAAATGTCAGTCATTCGACAAAATTATTCAATTTACTTCTAGTACTCAAAACAATCTACGATTTCTTTTTTCAAACTACGGTTCTCTTGGATTAAATAGAATATTAAACTTATATAATTATTTTTTAATTTAAGTTATTTTTAATCGTAATTATGATTATTTATTAATCGTGTTTATTTTTTGTTTAAACGCCATGTTGTATTCATAGCTTAGTACACTGTTCTTTGTGTTTTTTAAATATCAACAATTGCTTTTTTGCGCGAATACAATTTTTTAAATTTTATTTTAATTCGTTAGTTCTGAAGTTGAAGTGATTTATTTAACATATTCAGGGACGCATGGCGATTAGTGAAGGCGAAGTTCATGAACCTAACAGGTCGTTGCACCGAACTAGATTGATAGAAAAATAAAAACAAAAAACAAAAAAAAAAAAATTAACGTAAAAAATGTGATTTAAATAAAAAACAAATTTTGCATTAATATTATTTTTTAAATATTTGTAATTTATATCTTCAGCTGCAGCGTAACATCTATTATGTGCAAAAGTATTGATTTTAGAAAGTAATAATTGATATATATATATATATATATATATATATATATATATATATATATATATATATATATATATATATTGTGTTACTTTGCTGGGACTTATTTCCTCATCGAATTTCCTTATAAAAAATTTTTTTATTAGATTATTTAAGGCTTTATTCAATTAATTAATATTTGAAATAAAAGATTCACAAAAAAAAATTAAATTATATCCTTTACCATTTATATACAATTAATAATTGGATTCAAAGTGGAGTGGGAGGTGATTTTATTTAGATATTTTTTGTAGAGTTTTCCCTGAAATACTTTCCTTTCTCAAAGATAATTAGTATAAGTGGTTTCGCTTTTTAAAAGAAATAATTTATTTAGATGTACAATAGTATAAGCATAATATATGATTCATAGTCGATTCCTAGAACAGCCATGATCGCGGAAGTTCTGTGACACATGAAGATATGTTTTTGATGTTTCATAGCAGAGAAATTTATTATTTTAATATATATAAAAAAAAAAAAAAAAAAAAAAAAAAAAAAAAAAAAAAAAAAAAAAAAAAAAAAAAAAAAAAAAAAAAAAAAAAAAAAAAAAAAAAAAAAAAAAAAAAAAAACTTGGTGTAATATTTAAAACGACTGTCCTAAAATCAAGCATTACATCTACAAGCCAAACTTAAAATCGTAAGAGATAATTATTTATTATGGGGTAATTACGAAATAGGACTACAATTTTAAACTACCGTAGTTTTTTTTTTTTTTTTTTTTTTTTTTTTTTTTTTTTTTTTTTTTTTTTTTTTTTTTTTTTAATTTATTTTATCTCCAAATCGGCCTGGTAAGCCCTAGATGGATAATTTTGCAATATTAATAATGATTTAACAATAGTCGAAGGAAGGGTATTGTTTCCTGCAGGAGACACCCATAACAGAAAATTTTGGAATAATTGTTATTGTAGAGGAAGTATATAATAAGAAAAAAAATGCAAAAAAGTAGCAATAAAAATAAATATATAAAATAATAATAAACCACAAGATAATATTGCCGTCTTATTTACAATTTTAACTTTTGCCTTTTTAATTGATATTTAATAAGACATATTGGCAGACTTGAATATAACGAAACGGAGGATAGACTAAAGAAAATTTGAAAAAAATAGTCTAAAACTCCATCGTTTGTTATTAACAGGAAAAAAACATTGATGTGTCTAATCCTTAAAGTCTTACGTTTAATAAATAATATTAATATGAATATAAACCAAGTATGGATTAAGGTAAAAACCAGGAAAATTTACAGAATTATGGGAGTTGCAATACTTTTAACGGGGAGTATATGTCCATACTGGTTTTAAGGCCCTTATAATATACTATTAAAAAAAAAGGTAAATAATTTTGCACCCTTATACGGCCATTGTATTTACAGTGTATAGTGTAATGTTTTAAAAACGTTTTCGATTCATTAAGTTATATTAATAAAACCCGGATTTTTTGGCAAATTTATTATTAAAAATTTTTTTTTTCATTTTTTTTGGAAAATGAATACAATAACTTGTAAAGGAACCACTCATGTAAATAATTTGTGAAGAACTACTCATTAGTAGCAATTCAATAAAATCTACACTGAAAGGTATCTGAGCCATATTCTTTTCAGACGCCTCGGAGGTTATCAGGAATAGAACGCGAAGCAAGTTGAGAGACTAACGGATTTGTGTGATTATGGAGCTCACTATGAAAGGATAGGTATCTCGTTTGGGCTAAATCAGCAACATATGGAACATTAAGATCTTGATGAATAAGTTTATCTGTGACGAAGTATGGAGCATTGAGGAGTTTTCGAAGGATTTTGGATTGTAAGGGTTGGATACGAGGAGCAATGGAAGGATTTTAGGGACATTGCTTGAGTTGTACTATATATAACTTTACTTATATATTATACTCGTAATATAATATAATTTACAGATTATAAATGCTATTTACTAGAAATAAGCCGGATAATCGGGTAAGCCTACTAATCGGTTGTTTCTGAAGTTGTCAATTAATCGGCTAATTTTAATAATATATATTATAATATATTTAAAATAGGTTGGTAGACATAAACGTTTCCTTTATTAGTTATAACTTTTTATTTTAGATTCATCTTCACAGTTTGTTATTCAATCAAAGGATAAAAAATCTTTTCTTTTTGTAATCCATTTTCAATAAGGAAGATTACGGTTTTGGTGTGTGTGATAATTATAAATATTAATTCCTAATTTATATGTAATATAATGTTTCAAATACCAAACGGAAACTGCTATTTTAGCAATTAACGTTCGTATATATTTAGAATTACATGTAAGCTTTTTTTGTCATATATGGATATATTTTCTTGACTGTTACTATTAGATGTTCCATGAGGTTCTTGAGGTTCAGTCAATAAAATAACAACTTATTTTGGCGCTAGACTATATTGTTCTCATAATCATGTCCTACAGTGAAAAACTGGTTACAATAAAATTATATAAGTTACAACGTTTGTTTGAAATTAAAGCTAAAAACAATATAAATATATAAACACATGCGTACAGATATATAACTGCAATATAATTACAGAATATGGATGAGTATGGAACTACTTACAGTGTTACTGGTTGATATGCTATATAGGGTGTTCCGAATTTAAATGGCAAAACTTCAGGAACTTATAGGGGACCGAAAAACTAAGACAAAAAGCCCTTTAGAGATTTGCTCGTTTTTGCTTAGTATTAGAGAAAATCGCAAAAAAAGAAACAAAACAAGTTTTCATTTTTATACTTATTTATTTACATTTATATTTATGTTATGTTCTTTTAAATGTAAATATTGCTCAAAATGTTGTCCTATTGCACCAATGCAAGCATTACATCTAGCATTCACTTGATAAATTGCAGCTAAACATTGTTCTGATGATATTTGGTGCACTACATCTATGATTCGGTCTCTTAATTGCTCTCTTGAGTTGATTGACACCGTATAAACTTTCTGCTTCAAGGTTCCCCATACGAAGAAACCCATGGGTGTCATATCAGGTGATCTGGATGGCCAAGGTACTACTCCTCCACGTCCAATCCATCGATGTGGATAATTTATATCCAGCCCAGCTCGAGCAACTCTGCTATAATGAGTTGGACATCCATCGAGTTAGAACCACATTTCAATCCGCTGCTGTAAGGGAATGTCATATAAATAATTAGAAAAGTCGTTCTCCAAAAAATGTGTAAATGTGATACCATTCAATCTTCCAGGTAAAAAATATGGTCCCACCATTAATCCGTTCCAAATTCCAAGCCAAACGTTAATAGCAAATTCATGCTGAAACCTATTCTCTCTAATAGCTCTGGGATTTTCAAGAGCACATACATGATAATTTCTTTGATTAACAATCCCTCCTCTTGTAAAGGTAGCTTCATCGGTCCATATAATTTTTAATGGAAATAAATTATCATCGCGAATTCTGTCAAGAAGCCAGTTACTAAAATTCAATCTCTTGACATAATCTTGAGGTAATAAATTCTGAACTTTTTTAAGATGGTACGGGTAGCGATTATCACCTTTCTAAGTTCGCCATACTGCTCGCCGCGATATTGCTAATACTGCAGATGCTCTTCGAATGCTAGTCTCAGGATTGTTATCGAAGTGGCGTTGGACACAATTTCTTCTCCGATAATCTGCTCTTATTGCTGTCTGGCATTGGTCGCCTTCATTACGTATTAAGAATGCCCATGTCTCTTGTAGTCTATTAAAAGTTAACGAAAAGACTTGCCGATTAGGCATTCTTCTATTTGGAAATCCATACTCCCGCACCGCTTCTAAAGCATTACCGTTACAAAAATCATATCAGCGTATTCAACATTAGAATATGTATGCGGCATTGTGGCTGATGCTATTCACACAAAATTATCTGAGTAACTGACTGAAGACTGATTTAGGAATTATAATCCTAGAAGGAAGCCAAAATGTAAACAAATAAAAGAATGCAAAGGATAACATTGAGTGTTTACATATCTCACTACCTAGCCTGACGAACTTTGAAAGGTGATAATCGCTACCTGTAACATTTTTGTTTTGTTTCCTTTTTTTGCGATTCTCTCTAAAACTAATCAAAAACGAGCATATCTCTAAAGGACTTATTGTCTTAGTTTTTCTATTCCCTATAAGTTCCTGAAGTTTTGCCATTTAAATTCGGGACACCCTGTAAACTACTAAATTATAACAATTCGAGTATACAAACTGAACTGGGGAAATTTGGAAAAAAAAATTCTTACGCATGTTTTATATATTGATATTGTTGTTAGCTGTATTTTTTAATAACCAGTGTAACATTTTGTAACCTGTTCTTTTTCCCTCAAGAACCTTATTAAACATATGTATATATTTGTCAAAAAAAATTACGTAAACACGAATTTTTTTTTTTTAGTATAATTGAATTCCTAATTTATCAACTATGTAATCTGAGTAAGGTAAATTGCTGAATTTTTCGAAAAAAAAAAAAAAAAAAAAAAAAGAATTACTCTGTTACACACCGTGCCGTTTCTAAAGAACACATACGTACTTATTTATTATCGTATGTAAGGTATTTTTGAGAAAAACTAGGTATCAATACAATTTCGTTTTCGGTATGATTGAATTCCTTTTCAAATCATTAAGAGTTAGATCACGCACTGCTGAATTTTCTCATAATCCGTTACCCACTGAAATTCTACATAAAAATCAAACTTGATTTATTTACTTGTATTGTAAATCTTAATATATTAATTAAAAGGGAATAAATTAAATAAATGTACGTAATAAGACCATAATCACCTTGTTCTAAGGCGTCTTGTGAGGAAATTATTTTCGATCTAATGCCATCAGCAAGATCAAAGAAAGTGTCAAAGACACCACTCCTTTGTTGACTGTGACATTTTCTCAGTCAAGAAGTTATAAACTAATAAGATTTTACGCCTTAAACTGCTAACTAAAGACAAGAGTGCCTGTCGAGAAACGGATTTAATAATAGTTTTTATTAGAAACAATATTATCAAATTTCAATTTAAAAGTTAAATTGAACTAATTATGTCAATTTATCAAACTTCCATGTACATATTTATTTTCCAATATATAATTACTAAGGAGATATTATTATTATATAAAGGTGTAATATATAAAAATATAAAAACTACTATTCTCCCATCATTTACTTAACATCACAATATATATGATAGTTTATAAAAATTTTTTCACACAATCCAGTAACAAAATAATAGAAAATAAACAAATAAAAGAAATAAATATTCAAAAGAAAATAACCGATTTTTACATTAATAATGATAATAAAAATGTAATATAGCATGCAAAGAATATAACAGGTGCAATAGACAACATAAATAACACAACGACAATGAGAAATAATATAAATTATCCAAAGATGTTCCATAGAATAACATACATACCTGGACTCACCAATAAAATAATTCATAAACTAAAAAAATTTGATTTTAATAAAAAAACAGCCCTAATTAATAATAACAAAATCATGAACATAATAAACAAGAAAAATAAGATAATAGACCATATGCAAAAAAGTAATTTAATATATAAAATAGAATGCAACACATGTAATAATATATATATCGGAGAAACTAAACAAAAACTTGAAAACAGAATCAGACAACATAATTCAGATACCAAAAACATAAAAAATATCAATAAAACAGCATTAGCACAACATGCTATAAATATTAACCATAAATTCAATTTTAAAAAAAAACCGACATTTTATTTTATGAAAAAAATAGTTACAAAAGGAAAATTTTGGAATCCATATTCATAACAAACAATTTGGACACAGCAGTAAATTTCAAAACTGATACACAAAAAATAGGAGCCCACTATGCACTACTAATAAACAAACTAGATATATAGACATTAACCTTTAGACCCATCAGTAGTAACAGACAGAGCAATTATGGAGAAATATAACCAAAAAGTTTTCAGCTCATATAGAAAAAATACTTTCATTATTTTCAAGGTAATTACATTTATTAACTATAGATACACTATAATAGTAAATTTTGCATAATAATAAATAGTGCAGTTGTACGTTGTAATCTTTTCATAATTTATTTTTTGAATTTATTTTGTTTTTTACATTAAAATTATGTGTGTAGATTAGACATGACACTAAGACAAGACTTTTTTAAGTCGATTGATATTATATTGAATAAGGATCATATGAGTATGAGGATTGTAAGGTAATTCATAAGTTTTTTTTTTATAATTTACGGTTGTTGAATGTTGATGTTGTACCATATTCGCGTTATGTCATACATGTATGTTTTTTGCATATTTTCAAGGCTTGATAATGTGGCAATGCCACGAAACGTCGCAAGAAGAAAAAATTTTATAAACTATCATATATATTGTGATGTTAAGTAAATGATGGGAGAATAGTTGTTTTTATATATTTTTATATATTACACCTTTATATTTATTTTCCTTTTCTTCCAAGTCCTACATGATGATTCTGTAGATTTATTTATTTACAAATTTTTAACTCTATATATTTTCAAGTTATGGTAATAGGAGAGTTGTATATAAAAGTTAATATATATATATATATATATATATTAACTGACTGACAAAAAGTTCTTGAGGTTCAGTCAATAAATAAAAACAACTATTTTGGCGACGTTTCTAGACTGTATTGTTCTCATAATCATGCCCTACAGTGAAAAAAAAAGGTTGCAATAAAATTATATAAGTTATACATGTTATTTTAAAACATAAAGTTAGCTACAATATAAGTATATAACAACGGGGGTTAGAATAATAAAAATATATATAATTACAGGATATAGAGGATTAAGTTTAAAGGACTGGTGGTATTATAATATTTGAGTGAAACTAGATCAAAAATCCTGCAGACCTTCTGTTCCAATACGTTGCTGATATACGATAATTTAAAGATTTTTTTGAGAAAGCCAATTTTTTTTCTCATAAAAGCTGTAATATCCCCAGCGTAATATATTAAATTTTAATTTAAACAGATTTTCAACAAGCGATTATCATAATGTTTTATTTAACCAAATTCCTGATTTGTATCTCAAATTAAAACACCATGTTTTTCTTCCTTCAAAAGTGAATTTCTACATCAGATCAACAAGAAATCAATGATTTGATTATTCATCGGCTGGTTAGATATGCAAGGTTTTGTAATATTTGCAATTTTGTGAATTTTTTTTTTTCGAAAAACGTCGAGCGTTGAAGTAATATAAGAAATTGTAACTTCCCAAAATAATTTGAAGATCAAGATGGTCTTTACGTCTCAAAGTTTGTAAAATTAAAGGTTACATGTACATGTAGGTTCCTTTTATAGGAAATTTAATGCTAAATCCGAAAAAGTGGTTGAAATTTGAAAAATGTTTTAAAAAAGTTGAGATATAATAGCTTTTAAGGCGAAAAAACGTGGTTTTCTCAAAAAAGTCTTTGAATTATTGTATATCTCAACGGATCGGAATAGAAATGTAAGGTTTGTTACATTTTTCTTCATTTTTCATCTAGTTTCACCCATTTTTCTTTTTTACATTAAGAGGTACTCACCCTGTGTATAAGTAAAATCTACGTGGGGAAGTAGAGTAAACCAGACAGCTATTAACACCCTTAAGGAAATATTCGGAAATATCCATATTATAATTAATGGAATGAATAGTTCAATATAGTTGAAATTTACAGTATTTTTTTCTTTAATTACTATTTATATTACATTATTTCTGAAATGTACTTTACAAGATAGTGACAATAACTAATGTAAAATCAGATATTGACATGCTATGAATATCTTATAAAATTCTGGCAGAATTAAAAATATTTTTGTACAGTTGAGTTGTAGGATTATAAAGAATTTCACTAATTTTTTTTTTTTTTTTTTTTTTTTTTTTTTGGGTGAAATATCTGTTTGATTTTTTTTAGTTTTTAAGATAGGGTGTCTGGTTTACCCTACTGATTGTTTGACTTTTGTCCACGTTTTTTAGGAACTGAAGATGAATGTTTAACATACAAAGCTATCCCGGATAAAACAAAATTCCAATATAAAAGTCAAATAGTCCATCGATCCTTCTATACCATCATCTGTACTTCAGACCACAAGAGAACCTTTAGGTTCAACTGTTGAAAATATTATCGCCCTGTCGTCCTTTAAAAACAAATCACAGGGACATTTTCAATATAAAACGTCTACTTCCTGCCTATATTTCACCGCTGTTGTTGGTCGGAAAAATCATCCCCCTTTCCCTCCATCCCAGTCCTAAAATTCCGAAATTAATGTGAAGCATTACTGAGCCGACCGGAGGGAAACAGAAAAAAAACATTAGGAGCCTCCGAGGTAAGGTAGAGACCGAACGGAGGTCTGGGAGGTATAATTCCAGCTCCTTCCTGCGCGATATAGTTCCAGGCATAACCCTCCGTCCTCTATATAGAACTCGCCGACTTTCCCCTCCCAACTTTACAGACAATTTTCCAGGCCTTTATTTCCAGTATTGGAGTGTAGCGCGAAATCGCAAATTCTTTCTGACTATTCTGTCTTTCAATATTACCCCTCGTGTTATATAGGACTGTAACAATTGGATATAAAAAATATGTGAATCACTTCCCAATTAAGTTGAATCAAAATACACATTTAATTAAAAATGAACCAGATACCTATTCTTTCAAAGGAGATTTCATAACCACTCTGATTCATTAGTCTCTCAACTTGTTTTCATTCCCGTTATCCCTCTGAGGGGTCTGAAAAGAAGATAGCATCGGGGCTTTCTAATATAGAACTAATACACTGTTCTGCATCAAAATACTCACTTCAACAAAAATTTTGTTATAATATTTTTTGATGTTTGCTGAAAACGAATCCGAATTCAGAAAATCTCAATCAGGCAGTTTTTTGTGAAGAGGTGTTTTTTGACATTTTATCATTTTTTTTATCATAAAAGATTTAACAAAAAATGAAAAAAAAAAAAAAAAAAAAAAAAAAAAACTTCAGTACAAATGGAAAATGTATGCACATTAATTATATTCATTATTAAATATTATTGTTCCATACTGTTTTTCACCCAAAAATATGTTTTAAAAATATATGCTATTTCAGTTGTTGTTTTTTTTTTTAAATAACCTCCAATCCCGAAAGAATGGTGCTTGTTAGAATTTTTTTTACCTCCGATACGAATTCAACATACTTGTAAATATAAAAGTCACAAAGAAATCATGGGAGTAAAAAAAAAGGAAAAATATACTATTTCAGGTTTTTCAAAAATAAGGGAACAAAGTTTTTTTTTTTTTTCCAGAACTGTGTTATTAAATTGCCACCGATAGGAGTTTGTTTTACGGGTTATTGTACACATTTACTACATATATATATATATATATATATATATATATATATATATATATATATATATATATATATATATATATATTCTATATAGTTTTAAATATCAATAAGAAAAAAATCAGTTAAAATATAATTATAATAATATATAATGTAATACATATTACAAGCTTCCTCTCTAAAGGACAATAAATAATATGGATCCATAATAATTCATTTATACAATACGTACAATTCAAAAAAAAAAAAAAAAAAAGGGAAGAGAAAAAAAAAATCTTTTCACTTTTACTATGTTTAGTTAATATTTATATAAAATTCATGAAATAAAAGTATAAAGAATATAAAAAATAGTAATAAATAAATAATGATAAAATAAATAATCTAAAAAGAGTACACTATATATGTAATGTATACAAACATATCAGGGAAACCACGGACCAAGCTTTTCCTCCCATTAAAGGGAGGGCAAACCTCAGATTTGGAATAGAAGCTGGCCATTGCCACAACTCCTGTAATATATATTTATCATAATAGGTCTTGGGGCCATTGTCGTTTCAATATGCGAGGAGGGTTTTAAGTTAATAAAAACAATAATAATTCAAGAAATGAATTCGTGAACAGATTATAGCATTTATTATCAACTATGATATAGAAATAAATTATAATGCAATGTAGAAAAAATAATTAATTTTGCGAAACCTTTATTTTGGCTGGAAAATAATTATGACACGTGTAATAAAATAAACAACAATATGTAACTTTAATCTGATGAATTTAAGAATGACAAAAAGTTATTAGTCCAGCTAGATTGACGAAGAATTGTTTTGAATTCTTTATCAACTAGTGTTGATCGTGCATATCTTTTTGTCATTATTTAGTCTTATCCTTGTGTAGTAATTACATAGTTAGATATAAAAAAAAACTATCGCAAACCTCAACAGTATCAGTTAGTTTTTAAGAATTTAGTCTACATCATACCGATTTTCTTTGTTGCAGTTATGGTTAGTTTTATATAAATCTATCGCAAATATTGAATTATTTGTCTTATTATTGTATAAGATGCATTGTTTTTCCTGCATTTCATAGTCATTTCATAGTGCAAGTTTCATAGTCATTAAATTTTAGTTTTTACAACGCCGCTTTATTATTAACGCTTTATGTTTTATTTATTTTTTTATTATACACTTGCACCCCTGTTATTATTATTATAGTAAAGTTTACTGTTGTAAATATTCCTAGAACTATTAAGATGATGCGGTTAAAATTTGGTTCAGATAGGTCCATTAGTTTTACTAAAACTATGTTGCAGAATGGCGCATTCGATTTTTAAACTTCACTGGAATCCACACGTCACACCACATATTTATTTATTTATTAGCTTTTTTTAAACAATTTAATTACATTAATTTTATTTTATTATCAATTCCTAGCTCTGAATAACACCGTACCATTGTAACCTCTCTAGAATGGCACTCACCACCTATCGGTCAATTTTACAAACTTCACAGCACACCGCATATTTATCGCTTTTTTAACAATTATCTAATTGAAAATATGTAAATTTTATTATTGCTGAACCTTCCCTGAACTATGAAGATAGTTAAAATTTGGTACAGATTCGTTCATTAGTTTCTACAGTTGGTGATCACAAACGGAACATAGATCGTCTCTTTATATAATAGTATAGATATAGTTTTTTAATAATTGTATTTATCGTTCTATAACATCATGCGTACATCAAGTATATATACTCGCGTTACTCATAAGTTAAATGTAAATACACAGCTCAAAGTGAATTAAAAGAGAAAGGATGGAAATCCCAGTTGAAATAAAAGGAAAAACGCGGAAGAGAAAAGAGGCATAAGCTCAGAATTTTTAACGTTCTTCTGAGGAATGGTGCAGAGAGGGTGGCGCGCCGCATCCCACAACAGTTCACCGCTTCCCAGGTCAACAACACCCTACAATAACCTGGTTCCTCCCCATTTATTATTTAGCCATATGCGGAGCTTGCCCTCAGCTTTTCCTTTTTTTTTTTCTTTTTTTTTTTTTTTTTTTTTATAACGAGTTTTTCCTGCTGGATTCCTTTGTGGAGAAAGCCCCTTTCTTTCCTCATACAAAATCAGACAGCATGTAGTTGTCAGTATGTTTAACGAAATACTTAAAATGATTGACTTGGCTTCAAATTTCAATTTTGCACAAATGAAAATTTAAAAGCTTTGATTAATATTATGTTCGTAAATTTTGTATATAATTAAGTGTATATTTAAATAGTCATTTTTCTAAAACCTTTTTTTTTTTTTTTTAAAGTATTTATTGATATTTACAACTGTATACATATATTTACAATAAATAAACAAAAACAAAAAGTCCTTTAGAGATTTGCTCGTTTTTGCTTAGTTTTAGAGAAAATTGCAAAAAAAAGAAACAAAACAAAAATGTTACAGGTAGCGATTATCACCTTTCAAAATCCGTCAGGCTAGGCAGTGAGATATGTAAACACTTAATGTTATCCTTTAAATTCTTTTATTTGTTTATATTTTGGCTTCCTTATAGAATTATAATTCCTAAATCAGTCTTCAGTCATTTACTCAGAAATTTTTGTGTGAATAGCATCAGCCACAATGCCGCATACATATTCTAATGTTAAATACGCTGATATGATTTTTGTGTATGGTTTCTGTAACGGTAATGCTTTAGAAGCGGTGCGGGAGTATGCGCGCCAATTTCCAAATAGAAGAGTGCCTAATCGACGAGTCTTTTCGTTAACTTTTAATAGACTACAAGAGACATGGGTCATTCTTAATACGTAATGAAGGTGACGAATTCCAGGCAGCAATAAGAGCAGATTATCGGAGAAGAAATTGTGTCCAACGCCACTTCGATAGCAATCCTGAGATTAGCATCCGAAGAGCATCTGCAGTATTAGCAATATCGCGGCAAGCAGTATGGCGAACTTAGAAAGGTGATAATCGCTACTCATACCATCTTCAAAAAGTTCAGAATTTATTACCTCAAGATTATGTCGAGAGATTGAGTTTTAGTAACTGGTTTCTTGACAAAATTCGCGATGATAATTTCCATTAAAAATTATATGGACCGATGAAGCTACCTTCACAAGAGGAGGAATTGTTAATCAAAAAAAATATCATGCATGAGCTCTTGAAAATCCCAGAGCTATTAGAGAGAATAGGTTTCAGCATGAATTTGCTATTAACGTTTGGCTTGGAATTTGGAACGGATTACTGGTGGGACCATATTTTTTACCTGGAAGATTGAATGATATCACATTTACACATTTTTTGGAGAACGACTTTTCTAATTATTTAGATGACAATCCCTTACAGCAGCGGATTGAAATGTGGTTCCAACTCGATGGATGTCCAGCTCATTATACCAGAGTTGCTCGAGCTAGGCTGGATATAAATTATCCACAACGATGGATTGGACGTGGAGGAGTAGTACTTGGCCACCCAGATCACCTGATATGACACCCATGGATTTCTTCGTATGGGGAACCTTGAAGCAGAAAGTTTATTTGGTGTCAATCAACTCATGAGAGCAATTAAGAGACCGAATCATAGATGCAGTGCACCAAATATCATCAGAACAATGTTTAGCTGCAATTTATCAAGTGACTGCTAGATGTAATGCTTGCATTGGTGCAAGAGGACAACATTTTGAGCAATATTTACATTAAAAAGAACATAACATGTAAATAAATGTAAATGTAAATAAATAAGTGTACAAATGAAAACTTGTTTTGTTTCTTTTTTTGCGATTTTCTCTAAAACTAAGCAAAAACGAGCAAATCTGTAAAGGACTTTTTGTCTTAGTTTTTCGGTCCCCTATAAATTCCTGAAGTTTTGCCATTTAAATTCGGGACACCCTGTATACGTAGCAAACCAAGTCTATTTATCTGGGATAAAGAGCTAAATATATAATAATAATTCCATATATAATACATGTTTATATAAAATAAAGAAAACAGTAATGGGAATAATATAGATGCAATTTATTAAAACGAGCTAAATATAAATATGCAATATTTTATCTAAACTTTTAGACAATTTAAATATCACATATAGAACATTTTTCTTTAAAATAAAATTATAAAAATAAATAATTTCAATCTGGCTATTAAATAAAAAAAAAATAATAATAATAATTATTTAGAAAATACAGAGGAAGATATTATCCTATAAAGTGAATGAATATTTTATTTATTTTTAAGATTTATTATGTATGAATAAACATTATTTATATCTGTCGATTTAGCTATTAATATTGAATCCTTGTGTGGTATAAAAACGCTTTTTATCATGAATGATAATGATACAGGGGAGTGCGCGGCACAAAATAACAAACAGAAACTACAGGAAATACAAACTGAACTACTACTATCTTCACAAACTACGTACCTACTTCCAGACGACTTACTGCACTAGTTCTCACAGCCCCCGTTGGTTGCTAGGATATGCATCGGTTAGAAACTATCTAGAACGCTCTAGACTTGTTGGAGGTGGTTCTAGGATGTTCTGTGTACTCTAGTTGCGTTGTTTTAGGATGTCGTTGCTTTTGTTACAACTTATAACAATTCCTTTTTTTAACTTCATATAGCAGAAATTTGGAACTCTATTAAGATACAATTCTCTTTTCACATATATTTTATCCAGTGATGTATCTTTACCAAAATGTTTCGAATCTCGGTACCGATATCTCATTTTTTTTTTATTTTAATTTTTTTTAATTTTCATTTACTGTTATTTACAACTGTACAGAATAATATACATCAAGTTGATTTGTTAATAGTGAATACCTGGCATGTAAATAACTTGTGAAGAACTACTTACTAGTAGCACTTCAATAAAAATCTACACTAAAAGGTCTCTAGGCCAGCTTTTCAGATGCATCGAAGGATTATCAGGAATGGAGTGGGTAGCTGTGATGAAACTAGTGGATTTTAGTGGTTATGGAGCTTACTCTAAGGAAGAATAGGTGTCTGGTTGGGAATAAATCAGCTAAGTAAGGAACATTAAGATCTTTATGGATAAGTTTATTGGTGACAAAGTAAGGAGCATTGAGGATTTTTCGAAGGGTTTTGTATTGTAAGGATTGGATACGAGATGAATTGGATAGTTCAGTAGAGCCCCAAAGCTCAACTCCGTAAGTCCAAATAGGTCTAATCACAGTCATTTAAATGAGTATTTTGTTATTAATTGGGAGCTCTGAACGTTGAAGTTGTCTGTATATATCTGATTTTTAAAAATGAATTTGCTTTTTCAAAACTTAGTCGAAAAAGCAAAAAACAATAGTAATTCAAAAAATAAACTAAACCGCAGGTAGCATTTATTACCCAAATTAATTATACTTCAGACAAGTAATAAAAATGTAATTAATTTCACTAATTCTTATGTATAATGATAAACTTTGCAATGTTTCGATTATTGATCAAGGTGTTAAAAAATGTTACTTAACTATTTAAATAAAAATTGTAGATGCACTGGATTTGCTTTAATTGAGTGTTAGTATAAAACTATTGTTTACCTGCAATAAAATGGAAAGTAATCTTTATTATTGGACATATAGTTGCATTAGTTCACTGATATAGTTAGTACAAATTTTTGTAAAAATGTTTTAAATGTTCCATTAGAGAATTGAGATGTTTAGATATTCACCAAAAATCTTGTTTGAAGAGCTAATGTAAACTCGGATTGTTTGAATAGGTCGTTTTCACTAAATAGAATCAAATTTCAGTACCAGTTTTGAAGCTTAAAAGTTTCAAATTTTAATACTGTAAAATTTTATTTTCTGCAGTTAACGCATCTGTGAGATTAGGTATCAATATTTGCAGTTAACTGATACTTTTTTTGATAACTATTTTTTTTTTTTTTTTTTTTAAAGAGTTCCTTAGCTGTTGTAGTTCTTATATAGATTATTTTTTGTAATAGCAACTTATTTTTTAACCAATGTATCGTAAGCGTGAATCAATTTTGGTTCTGACACTTAACTGATATATATAAGAAAGCTGATTTCTTATGTAAATTCCGTTTAAAGAATTTTGTATCGATATCGATAACACATCTACGATGTACGATAATATCGATTTGTAATAACACATTCCATGAACACTATGAGACGTTATCCTTATAAGGTATATTGAATACAATGGTTAAATAAATAAATAAAATGGTGTGATATTGTAGTTGCAGCACAATGGGAGGGGGTTCTGGAGCAATAACGCTGTTATTAAGATAGCCGTAACAGAATTAAGAAATAACTTTAGAATGCAAATGTAGAAGCCAGTTACCGCTTAGTATAAACCTTTATTATTTTTAATTTTCTTCGTTATAAGACCTTGGTTTTAATATACAACATATCGTTATCTTTTCGCCTCTATATCAACAAAAAAAAAAATATATATATTTATGTATATATATATATATATATATATATATATATATATATATATATATACACTGAGCATTGGTTTTTTTTTTTTTTTTTTTTTTTTCATTTATAATTAATTTATTTGTCAATAGCTAAAAGTATCAATATGATATATATTATATTATTAGATATATATTATTAGACATGCTTCTTCCTTAAACTCATTCAAAGCTCTTCTATTCCGATATCTCCTTAAATCCCAGTTACAGCCCGCCAATATGAGTGATAATTGAAAGTCAGTTAATCAAATTAAGCATATCCGATCCCGATGAGTTTGCTTCAATGAGTATATCATTATATAAATTTAAACTCGTTTCTCCAACAATTGTTTCTGTTTTGTTTTTTTTCTCTTATAAATTATTGTTATTATTTCTTTCCTTTTTCTTCTAACTGATAAAGTGCTATTATCAATTGTATATATATTACTTTTTAGATATTTGTAAATATTTTGTCATATTATCATTCAAATAGGTCTGATTATTTTTTCTCTCTATATATCTTTTCCTTTCTTTTCACTATATTTATTTTATTTTATTTATTTACTTTTGTTTTATATTTCTTTTTATTTCTGAACGCATTGTCATTATCTATTAGCATATTGTTATTATTATTATTTTTTTGTTGTCCTACTTTTTTTTTTCTTTTTTTTCTCTCTCTTCTTTTCTCATGTATATATTTATCACAAAGTTCTATTTTCATTTTTATATTCATATATTACCTTTTATACTTATTATTGTCCATTTGAAATTAAGATAGCCAGACTATTGTACAACTTATTATACATGTCTGTTATTCTTAGGGGACAATACGTCCCAGAATAAAGATTTTTTTTTTCATTTCATTTCAATTTATATACAAAATATATATATTGGAAGAAGAAGAAATAAAATTACAATTCCTTATCTATGAAATAATGTCACACAGAGAATAATACTATTTTATTATATATTTTTGTTATTCTTAAGTCACGATATCCATAACTTAGCTCACAGATGTGTTAAGTGCAGAAAGTAAAATTTTATAGTAATCAAATGTGATCGATACTTCTTCCTATTCTTCAAGAATAAGTGGAACCGAAAATCGACTTTTAGATCCTAGCCTAATATATATCTTTAAACTATTTTCTTTGAAAAATTATTACAATCTTGCACACTCGATAAAAATCAACAATAGAGATAATATGACTTGATTGTTACAAAAATCCTAGTGTGTAAGTAGACCTTTATTCCAGATTATATATTTTAAACATTATTCAATACTTTCTTCAATGTTAAGTCCATTGTTTTCAACTACTTTCATTCCACCTATCTTCTAGCAATTATAAAATATCTGATGTATTAAAAAATGAGCCGTGCCCTGATGGTTCAATATTTGGGCTATTATATAAAAGATGATGCATAACGTTTACTAAAGTGCATCTCATAACTATAATACCACTTTTTTTTATTCCTTAATTTCAAAAATTCAGTAGAAACTAAAAATTAAACGTATCTATTATTTGGGTACATTGAACGAAAGATATAATATGACATAGAATTGTATTTATTTTTACAAATTTAACCGGAAACATAAATCTTTCATAAAAATCATAAAAAACAAAAACATGCCAAAAAATGCATAACGCACCTTAACTTTTGCCTCGCCAAATCACAGCAAGGTTGGAGTTTGGACTCTTAATAAAAGTTTAATTTAGATGGTCGGGATGATAATAGATATTATTGGAAAGATCTGAGAAAAAACCCTAAAATGTTTTCTAAGAGAAATTTCGTCGGTGGGAGTGTGATGGTTTTGGGGGAATTTCGTTCAACCAAAATGTTAATGTTAGCATTCCCCTCATGCTGAACAATAAAGTGTACATAAATGTACTTCAAAAGATATTGTTACCATTTTCTCGAAATCAAAGGCTACAAGCAATGGACTTTTCAGCTAGATAATGCCGCAATCCGCACAAGCCAAGCAACCAAAGCATGGCTCTCGTCTCACAACAATTCTTTACTCTCTTGGCCAGCTTGTCCTCCTGATCTGAACCCTATGGAAAACATATGGGGTATCCTTGTGAGAAAGATTTATGCCGAAAACAGACATTATACTAGACCTTAGAAATCATGGACATCATTTCCTATCGACCAATCAACGATCAGCTTTCTGCGCATGCCCAAAACCATCAACCCAGCGCCTTACTTGCTAATTTTAAACTTGTTGTGTTTGTTGTTGTTTTGTGTTTTCGCGTATTTCTTCTTAGTTTTACTTTGTCTACTTGATCTTTTGACCCGGCTTTCTCTTTGCACTCTTTTTTGCCTCTTGAAATTACTTGGTGTTTAAAATATTGGACTGATTTTTCTAGAATATTACCTCGGCTTGTTATTGGACTACTTTATTGCGCTTTTTGGACAAGACCCCGGCTTTATTTGGTATTCGTTTTTGTTGTTGAAATAATACTAAATTTTATATTACACTGATCTTTTGGAATATTACCTGTGCTTGTACTGGACTCTTAGATTGCTGTTTTAATTTTTAATATGGAGGTGAAGAATCAATTTAACTGTGCATACTGTGAAAAAAAATTCACTTTAGCTACCAATCGCCAAAGGCACGAAAAAACTATTCACCAGATACAAAGTAAGTGTCAAACAAATTTTGAATGCACTCATTGCAAAACCAAATTTTCGACAAGGAAGGAGTTAATTAAACATTTAAATAACTGTCACAATGACCTAGAAGGTGAACAGATTTTAGAATTTTCTTCATTGGAGGATTTCAATCAATGGAAAGAGGACACAGAAAAAAAAAACATCAGCCTCCTTTGTTTCATCTAACAAGTATGAAACTGTAAAAGGTAAAGTTTTTAATTATTTCTGCCACAGAAGTGGAGTTTTTAAAAGCAAAAGTGAGGGCAAACGTCACTTAAAAGTGCAAGGGTCTAATAAAATTGGAAAGGCTTGTCCAGCAAGCATCAGATTGGAAATAAATAAAGAAGAGAGCCATTTTAAAGTTATTTTTCGAGGTACTCATCTGGGACATGTTAACGAGATTGGGCGATTAAGACTTTTGAAGAGCGAAAAAAATAGTATCGCTGGGCAGCTTAATACAGGAGTCCCATTAACCTATATTTTAGATAAAATTGGTTTGAATTCTTCACCTACCAAACGAATATCTGTGACTAATGCGCAAGACATAAGGAATATTTCTGCAACGCATGACATAAATATTGATAAAATAAAGTGTGAAGACGACGTTATGTCAGTAGATTTGTGGGTAAAGGAGATGCTCGAGAGAGAGGACAACCCCATACTTCTGTATAAAATGGTTGGAGAACGCAGTGAAGAGTTCCCTACCCTTAAAGATGAAGACTTTGTTTTGGGATTCATGAATGATGCCCAACAAGATGCATTTAGTCATTTTGGCTCTGCAGTGATTTGTATTGATTCCACACATGGAACAAACAAATACGACGTCCAGTTGACTAGTATTTTAGTTAAAGATGAGAACTGGGAAGGCCTGCCCGTTGCCTTTCTTTGGTCAAACAGGCAGAATGAGGACTTATTTAAACTTTTTTTTCAAAAATGTTTTGAAAAAATAGGAGAACTGAGGGTCAATGCTTTCATGTCTGACGACTACCCCGCATTTTATAATGCTTGGAAAAGTATTTTTGGAGAAGCTAATTTTTATTTACTGTGCGACTGGCACGTTAAGAGGGCGTGGGATAGCAACATATGTGGAGGCCCTAATAAAATTTCCAAATTGGAGAAACGGACGAAGATACGGGAGGAAATGTACGGTCTTATAAATGAGGTTGATGAAACAACTTTCTATGCTCATCTCGCTGCTATCCAAAATAAGTTGCTGGCAGATCCCGATACTATTGCATTCGGAAGATATTTTCAGAGCAATTATGCCAATAGAGTACAACAGTGGGCTTCTTTTACCAGAGTGAATGCCCACATTAGAACAAATATGACCTGTGAAAGATGGCATAGAGACCTCAAATATAATAGTGATTTAAAAGGAAAATGTGGTGGAAGGCTGGATAAAGCAATACACAGCCTAATCACATCGCTACGGAAAAAATTAATGGGGAGACACGCCTCACTGCATAGAGGCAAATTAACCAAAAGGCTAACTCAAATTCGGAACAGCCACAAAGAAGCGTTGAGGATAAAGAATGAAATAACTGTAATAAAACAAAATGAATTAAATTGGATTGTTTCATCTGCCACGACCGTTGGCGAAACGTACGAGGTAAAGAATTATAACCAACCCCAAGACCACAGATGCAATTTAGTTTGTGTTGGATGCAGGGTATGTATACACAGGTTTACCTGCTCTTGTCCAAATAACTCCATACAATTTAATATGTGCAAGCACATACATGCTGTATGCTTGTTTGGAGATTGGAATAACTTTTCTGAGGTCATGACAACTGAATCAGAACCACCACCACCCTTCACACCTTCCCAAGAACGAGAAAAAAAAACTCTCTCGGAAAGTGAGGAACTCTTTGTTTACAGAACAAAAAAACAAAAATCAAACCTACGAGAAGATGCTCTTACTGCGCTCCTTAGTTTAGTTAATGATGTTAAAAACAATTTTAATGATGAGCAATGCCGTGAAGTTTTAAAAATGACAAAGCTGACAAAAGTTAAGATAAATGCACTAGCCTACCCGGAGGAAAAACGACTTCCACCTGTAGCTGAATCCTCAAAATCTGTTTTGAAACGGCTTGACCCTCAGAGGACATTTCCAAAAAAGAAAAAACGAAGTCGAGAGGGTAGACCAAAACCTGAGGAGACAGCAAAAACGGCTTTGAAGGCAATTCTATTGTCCAACCCTGTTACAAATATCGTGCAGAGGACAGCCTACGCTTTGGATCACCCATATGGAGCACCTCAAGAAGAAGAACGTCAGTAATGATACATATTCACACTGTAATTTACATATTAAATGCCTACCTGTTATTTTTTCGATTTAAAAGTTTGTTTTTCTTTTTCATTTTACTGCAAAATCTAAAAAAAAAAAATTAATTTTTCACAATCGGTTGATGCCTTTAATTTGCCATCATGGGGTGGTAATTATTCACTAGAAACAATGATTTGTTCTTATGTAAACCATAATTATTAAATTACTCTAAAATTTAAGATGCTTATAAACTTATAACATTTTACAAACTGACTTACAGTTTGTGAGTTGGTTGGCTGGGTTGTGTTTTTTTTTATTATTTCAATGAAAAAAAAAATATTATTAGGTATATGTTTATAAAAAAAAAGACACACACACACACAAACCTACCATACTGTTAAACGGTAGGTTTGCTTGTAAACTGTTATAAACTTCTTAAATTTTAGAGTAATGTAATAATTGTTGTTTAGTTACCAATACATTATTTGATTCTATAGTGTATAATTACCACCTCATGTTGGCATACAAGCCTAAACCGGTTGTGAAAAATTAAAGTTTTTATTTGTTTCCTCCTTTTAGCCAACCAACTCAAAAAAAAAAAAAAAAAAAAAAAAAAAAAAAAAAAAAAAAAAAAAAAAAAAAAAAAAAAAAAAAAAAAAAAAAAAAAAAAAAAAAAAAAAAGAATAAATTAAAAAGCAGGGTAAACTAATTTGCAAAATAAAATAAATCATGACTACCTTGTCATTCCAATTACCAATTGGAAAGAGTATAATAGAAAAGGATATGTTTATCAAAATCAGATGGATTTTGATTGTTTTGAGCATTGTCGGGACTGGTGAAGTAAATTTGATAAATAAAATACTTGTTCGTTATAGCTGTTCAGAACAAACTATGGTAACGCAATAAATAAAAGTTTTTGTAAGGAGGTGTGATTAACTGAGGCAGTTTTTGTTTGTTTTTTAAAATGTAGAATGCTTAAAAAGCGATTAGAACGTGCCTTATGATTAAAGCCCCACATCAATACTTGTATATAATTATTATGAATAAATGACACAATGTCTAGTCAATAAACGTATCTGTATTTTATTTTAGATTTTTCGGTCTACGTAATAATTTTATTTTATTTTATAACTTGAAAAATAAGAAAATATAAGTACATAATTGGAGAGTTCCCTTTGTTTTACTTTTACTCCTTATTATACTAGTGTTGTTCATAGTTCATATAATGTTTGTAAAGTAGCGCGAAATAGGTAATACACATGCGCAGAAAGCTGATCGTTGATTGGTCGATAGGAAATGATGTCCATGATTTCTAATCGCTAGATATTTAACTGTTAAATATAGTTTAGGTAATAGTTAGTAATAGTACGGTGGTTAAAATAAGCATCTAATGTCGTTGGATTTAAAAATAGTCGAATGGAAAAAAAAAAAAAAAAAAATGTAATCTCTGTTGAACAGTATTGTAAACTTCTGAGTTTAACAAACACGATTTTAAAACGAAAATCCTTCTGGTGGGCTCAATTTATAAGCTATCATTCTCCAGTTTATTCTATACATTAAAAGATTAAACATAGAATCTGCTGTGATCGTGATGAGAGCACATGTTGGCCGTCCTTGGCCGATGTAAGCCTTTTTATGGTATCAGTGTGAACTTACAATCTAATACAAAGTACAACATCAATAAAAAAAATACAATATAAACTTCAAAACACAAAGTTATCTAATATCACTTGTAATATTATTACAAGTTGCCATATTAATGTAATAATGAGCATTAGTAATTAAATAAAAAGTAAAAAAATAATACCTGATTTATACTAACAAATAATACAATATAATGATTACAAATACAATAAAACAATTAATAAAATCAAGAACAGTAACGGAGGCAACTAATTATTTAATAATAACCGTAATATTTACTTAATAAATTTATTATTTACAATAATATTAACATAATAATATAATAATTATTGTACTTTTAGATTATTATGGATAAGTTAGAAATTTAAATGTTGTATTTTATACTTTCACTGCCTCTTAACCATCAACGACGGGCGTATCTCTCAGATACCACTTGTTTGTAATAACCATATCTGCCTTTTTAATCGCTATATCTATATTATATAGATGTTTAAAAAGCCAGATATGTTAAATGATAATGTTTACTTCATATAGGTCATAGGTTTGTAAAATAAACTTCAAAAATATAAGAAAACTATTGCACAGATTTTTTGAATACTGCAAACAAATAAACTGCCTACATATCTCGCAACTGAAACGAGTGTTTCTGTGTTTTCCTTCGTAAACTTGACCAATAGTGATTATATATATGAATGATAAATAAAAAAGTTGAAATGGTAAAATCAATAGAAACCTCGCTTATTTGATATATACAAGTCCGTACAACTTTGTTTGTTTGAATCAAGTGTAAATTCATGTATGTTTCTAAAACTTTTACAGCGAATAATTTAAATCAAATATTTAAAACAATTGCGTGGATGGGCGCGCGTATTACTGAGATACAAATCACGTTTCTCTACCGTACTGTTTGCCGTAGGAATCCTCGGCCAAGACTGTTCTAGGGTTGGGTCAAAAGAAAGGGAAATCCCTAGACGGCATAGGATCATGAAAATTAAACACACATTTCTGCTGCGTATCTGACGGATACGCGCATCTATCGGGAGCTTAAGTTTACAAAATAGCTGTTTTCAGATGTACCTTGCTTAGGGGGTTAATCCTATAAGAATCCTGCAAACACAAAACACATAAGATAACACAAAACACATAACACAAGAACATGATAAAGCCATTTGAGTGCACCAAAAATGAAATAAATGATTTTTAACTGTTCATTTCTCACTTATGGATTTTATATTTTAACTAAGTTTGACAATATCAGATGATTCAGCGCAAAGTGTTAATGGGGTTTAGAGCACTCATTTCTTTCTCTCAGCACATGCGTATACAAAGTTGGCACTTCACGTTGAATGTTTTAGAAAGATAATTAATTTTTGTTAAATATATATTAAAAAAAAAATACTAATAATTCGAATTTTCTTCAATATATATTTTTTAAGGAAAGCATATGGAGTGTTATTTGGCATTATGCCCAGGCGGAATTACTCCCGGGCAACTTATCTTCCAACTCCTGATCATTTGCGAATTCAATATTCCTTTTAATACTGGTTGAAATGTTTAGTATTTCTTTTTTTAAAACAAAAAAAAAAACAGTTAATTTTATACCTATCTTAATTAGAGCTTCAAGAGGTATTTACATATTTTTTAATATTATTTCTTGTTTTATAATATCGGTAAAATTCTTTCGCTCTTACTATCATGCCTCTTCCATGGACTCAACTACAATTTTGATTTGTTATTAATTCGTTTTACATTCAATTGTAAATATTTTTCTTTAGTGTAAAGCCTTTTCAATCATCTGGATCAATAATTATACAGTTTCATTAATATTATCCTCCACGCACGTTAAAGAACCTAAAAATCAGTTGTGAAATTCAACAACGGAGTTCTGGTAGTGACCAGTTTTTTTACTCATGTTAGGGATGTTTGCGAAGAGGAGCGCTAGGATCTCCTGGAGCTCTGCTTAATCCCTCACATGGTAGGAGGCAAAGCTGGTTGTGGTCCTATGACTGTACGTAAATATGCATAAATGTGATTTAATTTTTTGGTTTATTTTGTTAGTTCAGTCAGAGTACTGAAATGAGGGGTGTAGAGTGCATGAAATATGCGATTATGTTTTACCTCAGGGCTTCGTTAGGAGGAGTTAGAAGATAAACATACTAAAAGTCCCCGCCCCGAGGGGGGGGGGGGGGGGTTTAGCTTACGGTGGGGGAAAGGGAAGAAGGTACAGTTTTTGTGTTTTTCGATTCTATCTCGAATACCATGGACTCGAGAAAAATATGTTTTAAATAAAAATTAAAGTTAATTAAATTTCCTGTAAATTAATCTTATGTAGATTTATCTTGCTTCAAACGGTTTCCGAGATATATATATTATTTAATATCGATAATTTTTGCAAAAAAAATAATTTTAACCTCACTTTTTGTCAAACATTTGTTTCTAGTGACTTCTACGATCGTTTCTCAGAAAAATGTCGGATTCAAAGTTGTAGAGCATCCATTTATTCCACTTTAATTCCATTTATACCTTTCTGGCATTTGAAGCAAATGTTTGAAAAAAAGTGAGGTAAAAATTATTTTATACGATTTTCAATTACGTATGTCTCAAAAACCGTTTTAAGTTCGATAGATATGTATAGAATCAATTCTATAGGAAATGCAATTAGCTTTATGTTTTATTTGTAACATATGTTTCTATAGTCCGCTGTTTTCCAGATATAATCCAAAAATCCAAAAATGGTAACCTTCCCTCCTCCCAACGAAAGTTCACCACCCTAGGGGCGGGGACTTTCAGTATATTTACTGCTAACTACTAACGAATCCCTGAGGTAAAAAATAATCGCATATTTCATGCACTCTACAAAATGTTTATTTACTGGACTATGTTGCTACTTTATTTTTTTTCATTTATTTATGTAGCTTTATGTATAATTATTTTATCCTTCTTTTTTTTTTTTATTATTTATACAATTTTCTTGTAAATAAGGCAAGAACGTGAACCTGTAGTAATATTGAGTTGCCCCGAAATTACTTCAGTTTATTTTTATTTTTTTAATTATAAAATAATTGATTAGATAAATTTTTACATTATCTATCCACTTTTGTTCAATAATTGTTGTATCGTTTGAAAATTGGTCTTAAAAAAAATGGCAGTTGGTAGGCTAGAGGTCTGGACAGAAGTGTGGTTGAGGCAGATACTAACTAAACTCCTACAATTACATTCCGATTTATACATGTTTTATGATTCCTGACTCTATGTGCATGTTTGTATATGAATGTGTGGTAGATATGTGAATATTAGGGGGGAATAACATAAAATGAAAGAATAAAGTGAAAGAGGAAAAGAAAGGGAAAAAAAAAAAAAAAAAAAAAAATGGAAAAAGAAAAAAAAAAAAGTTATTAGTTTGTCTAGTATTAGGTAGTATTAAGTATTATATTATATAACTATAAATAAATTATAAATTACACTGTTGTCTTTAATTGAATAGATGAGTATGCTGTGTTTATAGCAACCCACAGTTGGGCAACACTATGTTTATTGTTAATTGTCTCAATAAAGCATATATCTCTCTTTTTTTGACCGTTTTATCTATGCTCGAGCTCTTGCAATCATTTTCTTTTTCCAACATTTCTGATATTTTTATATACCAAATTATCGTAGAATATCGTCATCCTCTGAAGAAATCTTGCCACGAACCACATTGTCCTCAAAGTTGAAGTATCACCTGAAATTTTTGAAACCATTGCTGAACAGTGGACACACTTATGCTACTGTCGCTCTGCACTTTATTTATGGTTCTAGTATTTTATGCTCTGTTCGAACAGAGTTTGAACTCCTAAAATGAAAACATACAAAAGTAACTTGTCTGTAAATACCGAATTATTTATATACTGGGAATTGCTAAGGATGTATAACAAATTTCTTTTTTTAGTAGTGGAATAATAAATATTTAGATCCATATGATAAAATGATTATGAACTAAATGTAAATATTTTATTTTAAAGAGGGAAAATTTAAAGAAAACAAGATAAAAATAATATTTATGTGTCGTTATATTCTCGAACTTAGAAATGCCTTGAGTTGATCCGCGTCAACTGCAAGTTTAGCAAGTTTTCGAACTGTTCTGAGATTTCGATCCATCAAAACTCAATATACCGCCACCCTACCTTGTACTCAGAGCTGACACTGTATATCTTCTAGCACTCTTTTTACGTTTTCCTTGGGGCCATGTTTTGTCCGAAAGTGATCTAAAACAAAATCATGCGAAAATCAGGTTGAACTTGTGAGTAAAGGTTAACTTATTTCCGAGTATTGAAATACTAAAGAGTTTAAAAAAAAAAAAAAAAAAGTTTATGAGAGGAATAATAAGAATTGACGTCATAATATATTTAAAAAAATCTTAAATATAAACAGTTAATTACACAGAAGGGGTAATTTAAAGAAAACAAGAAAGCCTACGTAATTATCCAGGCAAACCAATACCTTTAACATATTGTTATATGCTATCATATGCTATAAAAAATGATTAATTTTATGCATGGATAATCCATTATCTCTTTTACCTATTGAACCTCACAGAGGCAGATTTCAATAACTATGATGATAAAAGCTGAAGTTGAAAATAAATAACACAAAGTGGTAATTTAAATAAAACAAAGAAGCAGTCGCTTTATGTGCTACCCAATTTCATCAAAACAAAAGTTTTAAAGAACTTTTTTTTTATATATCTATTCATGGAAATTTACAACTGTACAAAGTATATACATTCAGTAAATACATTCCAACAACATGTCAAAACTTGAAAAAGACTGCTTCAGTAGCACTTCAATAGAAATTCTACACTAGAAGGTCTCTAGGCCATATTCTTTTCAAACGCCTCTGAGGATTATCGGGAATGGAGTGGGAAGCAAGTTGAGAAACTAGTGGATTTGATTGGTTGTGGAGCTTACTACGAGAGGATACGTATCTGGTTTAAATCAGCAAAATATGGAACATTAAGGTCTTTATGGATAAGTTTATTGGTGACAAAGTAAGGGAAAGAAATATTATGGGACAATAAGATCATTCATTATTTGCGACTGTGGATTTTTCGAAGCATTTTGGATTGTAAGGATTGGTTACGAGATGAATTGGATGGTTTAGTTGATCCCTAAAGCTCAACTCCGTACGTCTAAATAGGTCTAATCACAGTCATGTAAATAAGTCTTTTGTAATGAATTGGGAGCTTTGAACGTTTGTTATGTCGGGATTTGAAACTAGATTTTCAATAAATAATAAATATTAATATACTCTTAAATGACAGCCTATATTTAACAAAAATAACCACAAATTAAAAAAAAATATATTATTAACTTAAAAATATAACTAACTAAGATCTATATGGATAAGTTTATTGGCGACAAAGTAAGGAGCATTGAGGATTTTTCGAAGAGTTTTGGATTGTAAGGATTGGATACGAGATGAATTGGATGGTTTGTTGGAGCCCCAAAGCTCAACTCCGTACGTCTAAATAGGTCTAATCACAGTCATGTAAATGAGTCTTTTGTAATTAGCTCTGAAAGCTTGTCTAATAAATGTTGAAGTAGTCTGTAGATATCTCATTTTAAAAATAAATTCCCTTTTTCCAAACTTAGTCGAAAAAGCATATAAAAAGAATTTATGTTACTAATTATAATGCGGACAAATTATGAAAATATAATCCTATTCACTAATTCTTATTTATGAAGATAAGTGACAAAGTAAGGAGCATTGAGGATTTTATTAAGGATTTTGGATTGTAAGGATTGGCTCAACTTCGTACGTCCAGAAAAAAAAACAATTTTAATTGATTTTTGTTTTTATTATTAATGCTTCTGGTTATAATTTGAATCCCATTATATTTTTCTTCTGATTATAATCTTCCCATCAAGCTTTTTTTCGATTTTTTTTTGTGGTATTTACAAGAACAAACTACACCGGGATAAGCAACGGGGAAAGAGGCTCTCATTTAAGTAATTTCCAGACAAGATGTAAATACTCCCCACCGGCAGGTAGCATTCGGGAAAAGGCTTAAAGAGATTAGAAGACAAGCCTTGGGTTAAATAAGTTAATTTTAGTTTCGGGAAAGGTTAGAGTGTTTTTGTTGATCTAGCCCCCAAGGTGGCGAGCTCGGATCTTTCCACGGTAAGTTATGCAGACCCGCACCTTTCCACTGTTTATCCGACCATTTAGGGAGCTTTGTTAATTGTGACAAGGCAGTAAACTTCGTTACACTTTTAGCAGCCGCCAAACAAAAGCAGCCCGGCTAACTAACCCAAACCACGCCGCTGACTCTTGATGGAAATTATACCGCCCTCTTCGCAGGTCTCTTACTGTCTCATCTACACCCACGGCAGAATTAAAAAAGAAAAGATTAAAAGTGAAACTGGTCCCCTGGTGGTTATTCTAGATCGTTCAATTAACTCAAATAAGATTCTACTGTTTAATTTAATATTCATGAAACATTATAAAATAATTTAAGACCCCTTCTAGTCGTGAAAGAGACTAATGATGTTCATAATGTTTCTGTAGTTCGTTAAAAATAAAAAAATCCTGCTTCTACTTCTAATAAAATACGTATTGGCAAGCAACATGTCGGATTAGGACAATTTTTTTTGTATTACTACAAACATTTGATCAATTTCTTGAGTCAATGTATTCCTGTTTACAATAAAATAACATTTCAATTTGTATTTTGTCATGGAACCGACAAATAGATGTCTCAAGTTAACTAAAATCTTTGACATAAATTTTCTCAATACAATGTTTATTTGAGTTCAGCTTGCTTTTCAAAGATCCTTAAAATGGGTCCATTTTTTTTCTTTACCCTTTGAATAATTGCTCTACACCAGATTTTCAACATCAACCCAAACCTTTCCCCGCTTGTTTTAATGTTTAAACTCAAACTTCAAAGACATTGTATATATATATATATATATATATATATATATATATATATATATATATATATATATATATATATATCAATTTTTTGAAATTTACAACTGTTTAATATATACATTAATTAAATGAGCTGACAACGATTATAATAACATGTAACAACTTGAAAAGAACTACTCATCAGTAGCACTTCAATAAAATTTTACACTGGAAGATCTCTAGGCCATCTTCTTTTCAGACGCCTCGGAGGATCATTGAGAATGGAGTGGGAAGCAAGTTGAGAAACTAATGGATTTGAGTGTTTATGGAGCTTACTATGGAAGGATAAGTATCTGGTTTGGGCTAAATGAGCAACATATGGAACATTAAGGTCTTCATGGATAAGTTTATTGGTGAAAAAGTAAGGGGCATTTAGGATTTTTCGAAGGATTTTGGATTATAAGGATTGAATACGAGATGAATTAGATGGTTTAGTAGAGCCCCAAAGCTCAACTCCATAAGTCCAAATATATCTAATCACAGTCATGAAAATAAGTCTTTTGCTATTAATTAAGAGCTTTGATCGTTTGTCTAGTAAATGTTGAAGTAGTCTGTAACGACGAGCAGTTTCTTGTCGCTTTAGTCTTTTTAGAAGAAATAAAATTTAAAGTAATAATATACCTTTTTAAACTTTTATTTTAAAAGTGGTATACAAAATTATCCCTTATTAGGAAAAGTTGGTTCACATATTTATTTTCATGTTTTCTAATCTAGAATTATTTCTTCATCCAACTGCCATTTGGTTGGAGAATTATGATGAATAGCATATTTTAAGGAATAATATTGTCTATTTAATATTATTAAAATGTATGTTTTTAATAGTGTTGTTAGGAAATCATTTGTAATTTATTGGGGTTTAACATCCTTATGTACAAAGACTATAGAAATAATATAAAATTAAACTATTTTAAGTACTGGAAATAATATAAGAACGTATTTACATCAGGAGTATTAATCGAACCTATTTCTCCATACATGTCGGTTTAACAAAAATAACATCCTTTAGTTTCGTGTGTTAACAAATAAACCGGAAACTGTTAAACAAAAGAGTATAAAATAGTTTTAATGTTTATTAATGAGTTTAGTTCACTTGTGGAAACCTTCTACGCACCAATGCACGCAAGGTCTTTCCTAAATAACGCACCCCACTGCGTCTGCTTTGTCTAATTTTATTAAAAAGAAAAAGCGTCTATTTTTTTTTAACCATAATTATATGTATAAGTTTCGAAAATTAAGCATTTAACAAATTTTTATAAAATTATAATTTTTTTTTTTTATTCTAATCAAACTTGAGATAGTCAGAAAATTTCAAAGAGGAAAACAACAAAGCTTATTATAAACATACAATATCTATCTTTTACTTGATTAAATTACATATTTTTTATTATTTGTGATATAACCAAACCACTTTATAATGTTTAATGCATATACAAACCAATTATTATTGATCGAAATAAATTATTTTTTATCTTGATAATAATTAAGAAAGCTAGTTATATAAAAATTTTAATTTAATTTTAAATGTTTATTTATTTTCCATTTTATTTACTATTGGTAAGTCTATTATATCAAGAATATGTATGCTTGGAATTATTATGTATATTATTAAATAGAAATTAATGCATATATAGATTAAAATTTGGTCAAATTACATACAATACATCTTTTCTAGGAAAACACCAAAAAAATCTGTTACTGGTTTTAGAAACCAGTGGAGGCTGAGTCAAAGTGCTTTTCATATAATGATAAAACAGTTCTGTTACTATCCCCTTATCAAAAAAACCTGAGGGCACACTGAGTCTTTCACGGATCTTGTTGGCAATTTTTTTGGAGGTTCCTTAAAAAAATATACTATTGCTTAACATTTAAATTTTAAATCCAATATCCCTTCGTCGTAAACCTACGACTTTCTGTCCAACAGTATCCTCCAATGATATTCCACTAATCCCTGTCAAACAGATCCGCTACCTAGGACTCCACTTGGACAAACGTCTTACTTGTAATCCACATACAAGACTAAAGCGACAAGAAACTACTTCAACATTTACTAGACAAACGATCAAACCTTCCAATTCATTACAAAAGACTGATTTAGATGACTGTTATTAGACCTATTTGGACGTACGGAGTTGAGCTTTGGGGCTCTACTAAACCATCTAATTCATCTCGTATCCAATCCTTACAATCCAAAATTCTTCGAAAAATCCTAAATGCCCCTTACTTTGTCATCAATAAGCTTATCCATACAGACCTTAATGTTCCATATGTTGCTGAGTTAGCCCAAACCAGATACCTATCCTTTCATAGTAAGCTCCATAACTCCTCAAATCCATTAGTTTCTCAACTTGCTTCCCACTCTATTCCCGCTAATCCTCCGAGGTGTCTGAAAAGAAGATGGCCTAAAGATCTTCTAGTGTAAAATTTTATTGAAGTGCTACTGATGAGTAGTTCTTTTGTTACATGTCATTGTAATCATTATCAGCTCATTTACTTGATGTACATATTGGTATAGTTGTAAATTTCAATAAATTGATATATATATATATATATATATATATATATATATATATATATATATATATATATATATATATATATATATATATATATATATATATAAATCCAATATACTTCATCAATTTCGTAATTGTCCAGTCAATGAGTGTTGAATCAGGAGTAAAGAGTGCATATTTCATGCTCGATCGTTTGTCAGAATAAATGTCTGTATCAAAGTTGTATTGAATTAAATTTACTTAATTTCATATATACATTTCTAGCACCTGTAGCAAATATTTGGTAAGAAGTGAGGTAATTTTTTTACGAAAATTATCGATTTTTAATAACGTATATCCCGATAACCGTTAGAAGTTCGACAAATATGTATATACACAATGTTATAGGAAATTTAATTAGCTTTTATTTGTATTTGTAACACATTTTTCTAGAGTCCACCGTTTTCGAGATACAATCGAAAAACCAAAAAAATGGAACTTTCTTCCCTTCTCTCCCCTCCACCCCCCACAAAGGGGTGGGGTTCCTTTAGTATGTTATTTTCTAACTATTTCTAACGAAGCCCTGAGGTAAAAAATAATGGCATTGTTACTCTACAATATGTTAATTGACTGGACTATAAAGCAAATTTATATTTCTATTTAAATGAAATTTCGTATTTAAGGATTCTTTTGAACGCTGAATTCGAATCTCCCGTCATTTGTTGTGTAGAAAGACTTATAAAGTAAGTTTGCTTGAAGATCTAATTTATTTTTTAGAATTTAATTAACCTTAACTAGGAACTATGAAGTGGGTGTATTTTTACTTGAATGGGCACTAGAAAATAAACATTTTAGTGTAAGACTCATGTCGATATCATTTTTCAAACTCGATTTATAAAATGAAACGGTTTAATGATATTTTTTTCTCGGCTTCTAGGACCCATTAGTCGGAACGGCAAAATACGTGTCTAATATTTTTTGTCTAAGACCCATGAGAGAATGAGTGTGTCCCTTGCCATTGAGAACAATAATTTAATTATCAGTCAAAGAATTCAATTTAAATCAGTCATCAAATAATTTAATTATTGATTGTAACATTCTGTCAGCATTTGCATAAAACCACTTCGCGGAAACGCTTCTATCCTTCGCTATTCTACATCGTGAAGCGAGCTCAATGGACCAGGTTTCGGATTAATACAGACCTAATGAACTCCATCGGGAGGGGGGAAGAGGGGGAAGGCGTCACCGAAACGTCTATCAGGGTTAACTCGATCTCAGGCTCAATTGGTCATGACGGAGCAATCTAACGCCGTATCTGTCACCCCGGTTTCTATGCCCAAGACGTTGTTATTGTACTGCTGATCCGAAACAAGATGGAGGTTACATTTCTTCATAATTTTGAAGGACGTTCCAGACATATATCACTCCACTTGAAGAATGGTGTAAATGATGTTCCATTTAATGTATCCTAGATCCTGCAGTCGCATATCGCTTCCCTTGTAGCATGGCTTCAGAACCGTAGAGTTATGATAAACCTCAGCAAATAACCTTTACTCTGCGTTGAAAACTACCTCATTCTGTCCTTTTCTATCTTTTAATGCAGTTAAATTATGTTGTTTAGATACGACACCTAGGATTTTATCTAGACGGGAGACTCACTTGGAACCCTCATACAAGAAGAACTACAAAAGACTCATCTATTATCAGCTAAACTCGGCTCCACCAAACCATCAAATTATCCTCGTATCCAATCTCTCCAATTCAAAATCCTTCGAAAAATCCTTAATGTTCCTTTTTTTTGGCCTCTAATGAACCGATCCACCTTAATAAACTCTATATTTTGCTGATTTTGCACGAAGCAGATACCTTTCCTCCAAAATAAAATACATACTCCAAATCCACTTTCCATTTTATTCCTGACAATCTTCAGAGAAGATGGCTTCAGGATCTTCATCTAACGTAGAACATTTATTATATTGCTAGCAATGGGTAGTTTTTATAAAAGTTTTTAGCATGTCATAATTAATAAACGAGGGTTTAAATCGCCATTGTAATCTCCTCCTTTATCCTTTAATTACCGCTTAATACTGTTAAATCGATATCTTGAAGCACAAAGACTCGCATAGAATCCTTCTTCGTGATGTAAAAAACAAAAAGCTACTCGTCGATTTCTGCTGCTTCAATACTTTCAAACGTTGTATTCCTCAAAACCCTTATCCACATGACCATTATGCAGGCGTATTTGGACTTATGACAGTCATAAATCTCTCCAATACAAAATACTTCGTGACATCAGTAATAATCTTTTCAATATTACAAATGAACTAATTCACAATTACCTTAGTATTTTTCTTGTATCTTAAATTTCTTCTCAATTCTTCCCGATAGACCTTTCAGGCGTCTGGAAAAAAATATGGTTTGGGAAAGTCCTACATAATACCTTATATTGGCCATCGATAGGTGATTTGTTTTCATGTTTCGGTTCTTTCAGTCTTTCTAAGAATTTCAATAAAGAAGAAAAGTTATAATTAAAAATAATATTTTAAACGTTTTCATATCTCTAGAAGAATACAACGAAGCATGCCACTGCGTCTGACAGACAACACAAACATGTAATTATACTATATAACTGCACACTTTTCGACAAGGATAGATTTTATTATGTTAAATATAATGATATTGAGAAGAATGACCAATTTCAGAAAAAAAACTTTTCAAAAATGTTATGAAACATATCACTAAACTTTGTAGATGGGAAAATGCACTGATATTTCTCTGGATGTTGTTTTAATAGTTAGTTAATACTATGACTCATTTAATGAAATAATAAAAGTAGTCTTTATTGATATAAAAAAACTCAAATTCTCTATAGATTATTTGATATGTCTATCCATAACCTACTGCTTTTCCCAACCTAAATTTCAGAATGAAAAGGATTAAATTGCTTTAATTTATAACTACATTAAATTGACAATTAATGATTATCTCTGATAAACAAGGTTAGAGAAAATAGACGTTTCGAACTTGACTTATTCAAACAATTATAACTATTTAACGGCAGGCCCTTGCGACAAATGTTGTATTACAACGGGTTAGAGAAAATAGGACGTTTCGAACGTGACTTATTCAAACAATTATAACTATGTTAACGGCAGTCCCTTGCGCCAAAAAAATATTTTCCATTAAATTTCTGCGGAAATCTGCCGTGAAATTTTCGATCCGATCAACACCAAATTTAGAGTGTGTCAAAATTTTACATTTTTGAATGTGAAAAAAAAGTTGCACTAAAAAAGTATAGACCCCCATTTAAAAAATATATTCATGCCAACAAGTTTAGAATTAATATATCTTCCGATTAAGAGAAATCACGATATCAAAAGCATTTACAAAGTTCGTCTTCTCTTGGTTTTAGTTGCAACGGAGTAAGATTAGTTGAGGAAGTGATGGATGCCGAATCCTTCAAATCCAACAACAGCTTGTAATATAGATGATCTTCTATCAAGCCAACATACTGACGTCATTAATATTAAGTTCTAATTGAAGCAGCTTCCCAAACCAGGTGCCATCCGCAGACATCTTAGAAATTGGAACTAGAAGCATGAGTTAAAATACAAAAAAATTGTTTTGTAGTGGGTTTCATTGCTTTTTTGTAAGTTTTTTCATTACAGAACCTCAATAGAAAAAATAAATAACACATTAGTCCACACAAGGGGACATTTGGAGTTGTAACTCACAGATTTGAATGCCGATTTTTGTGTTGGTAGTAGGGACCTATAATAGTGCAAAACTAGAGTTATATCCGCCAATGAGCATCAGGAGCCGAGAAAAAAAAAAAAAAATGAAAATCACGTTTTATTTTTTTTCTCAGCTCTCAGTCAAAATAGAGAAATGATTCTTTCATGCTTAATTGCAGTTATGTATGATATTTGATATAAAAATACTTTTATTATGCTCAAGACTCTGCCTGGCTTTAGGGTGCTCAAAAATGACAAAAAATGGCGAAATTCCAGGGAAATCCGCTGTAAATCAGTGGAAACCTTTTTTCATGAACAACTGACATCAAGTCTATATTTAACGCACCATAAAACTCTTATGTGTGAAATTTTCTTAAAATCAAATAATATTGATTTTTTACCCCTTTCGAGGAGGTTGAGATTTCATCAACAATTTCTAAAGGCCATAACAACTGCTGTGTTCAACCGATTACAATAGTAATAGCATCACAAGAATCAGCATACATTCTGGTTTTTATCCATGCATATAACAAATCAGCATACATTCTGGTTTTTATCCATGCATATAACATTGGATTTACTCCAGATATTAGTGGACAAAAACTGATGTGTATGAAAAAATCTGAGGTCAGCTATAACTTGAGATATTTCAATAAGGGGAAAACCTGCGTCCTAAAATCCTACAAAATTTTAAAGATAAAAAAAAAAAATATTTTTGATTTCGACATAATTTAGTTTCTACATGTTTTTTGAGATGAGGAATCTGAAAATAATTAAAGTTTTTAGTTTAAAAATTTTTCTCACCCATATTTTTATTTCAAATCCATTGAAATCCTAAGATTGATAAATAATTTAAAATTAATATCAGGGTTTGGTTAACAAATATGTATATTTTTTTAAATGGTCTTATTTAAAATTTATTGTGTAAAAATTAACATAATAATATAGATATAGATCATTTTAAAACTTATTTATCTATTTATTAGTCTTATTTATATAATAAAGGTGAGAAAAATTTGTAAACTAAAAGCTGATATTATTTTCAGATTTCTAATCTCAAAAAACATGTAGATACTAAATTTTGCCGAAATCAAAAATAATTTTTTTAATGTTTTAAGGTTATAGGAAGACCTAAAACTGCATAGTTTAGCCCCAATCCGGAGGTCGCAGGATTTCCCCTTATTAAAATATCTCAAGTTTTAGCTCACCTCGGATTTTTTCATACATATCAGTTTTTGTCCACTAGAAATCCAATGTTATATGCATGGATAAAAAGCAGAATGTATGCTGATTCTTGTGATGCTATTACTATTGTAATCGGTTGAACACAGCGTTTATTATGGCCTTTAGATATTGTTGATGAAATCTCAACTTCAAAATTTTAACCTCTTTTTAGGGGTAAAAAATCGATATTTTTTGATTTTTAAAAAATTTTACATATAAGAGTTTTATGGTGCGCTAAATAGAGATTTGAGGTCAGTTGTCCATAAAAAAAAGTTTCCACTGATTTACAGCGGATTTCCTTGGAATTTCGTCATTTTTTTTGTTGTCATTTTTGAGCACCATAAATCCGGGCAGTGTCTTGAGCATAATAAAAGTATTTTTATATTAAATGACATACATAACTGCAATAAAATGCGAAAGAATCATTTCTCTATATTGACTGAGAGCTGAGAAAAAAAATAAAACGTGATTTTCATATTTTTTTTTTTCTCGGCTCCTATTGCCCATTGGCGGATATAGCTCTAGTTTTGCACTATTATAGGTCCCTACTACCCACACAAAAATCGGCATTCAAATTTGTGAGTTACAACTCCTAACGTCACATTCTCAGTAAAAATTCAATTTCATTTTTTTTATTTGTTTGATTTTTATTCAATTCATTACATAGACATTGTATTCCCATCACACCATCCTTTGCCCCACTCATAATACAATTCCACCAATAGACCTCGAACCATGAGACAAATACTACGAGTGGCTAGCCAATTGTGACTATTAGCTTAGGCGTGTAACAGCCGTATTGCGGCACATACATAATTATAACAGATTCCTCCCCCGGGGGAGATTACCATCCCTGGGATGAGGTTAGGTAAGTAGTGGGTTAATGAGGAGTTGGGTCTACTTAGAAGGGGTTACACACGGTATAGCTTGTTCCCCCTCTCATTACCGGGGTTCCTGTCTATGTCAATTGTAGTCTTGAAGACCGCTTCTTGCACTGTTCTGGAACACTATCGGGAGGTTATTGCGTTTATGGCCTTCGTTTTGGTAAATAACTAACATACCTTGTTCACTGTATTGTTATGGTGTTTATGAAACTCCCATTTTCAGTAAAATTACCTATTTATTTAAGGTTGCATTCTTTACTGAAAAAAACTAAAACATACTCAGAAAACCCCCTTATCCAAGATATTGGAAACTACAACAAAGAATAGAAGTTATGTTCACAAAATAACAAAACAAATACCCTTTTGTTTTGTTATTTTGTGAACATAGCTGCGACAGCTAAAAAACTAAGGATCTTATGATTTTTCACGGCTGAAGAATACTTTATATAAAAAAGGATATTTGTTTTGTTATTTTGTGAACATATCTTTTATTCTTTGTGTAGTTTTCAATATCTTGGATAAAAAAAATCATAAGATCCTTTGTATCACCCTTAGTTTTTTTGTTGTCGCAACATCACAATCACTTTCTTGTTTTAAAAAATTAGAAATTTTTCTGCTCCCTCATCCTATATACATAAATTTTGGTTCCAACTGCCAAAAAGTTCTTTGCATTTAATCTTGACCCAAGCTATTTAGGTTTTTCTATAGTTAGCCCAATATCTCTTCCAAATATCGCTCGGTCTAGCAATTGTGAGTAAACAATTTAGACTCTACATTCTCTGTAAATGTATGGAATTCTGGATCTATCTCTGATTGTACATCACAAAATACTTTACATCATCCAGTCGTTTGGGAAAAGGCAACACTATAACATGTCTGCTGGTCGGATTTATCAACGTTTTATATTTTTTTTAGTTATGGTTGATAATACGATTGATAAAAGTAGCAATCATCAGAATTCTGTAAAACAAAATCCTCAACCATAATTATAAAAAAACAAAAAAACAAAACAAAGTTTTTGAAATGTTTTCAGATTAAAAGGGTTTCTGTAACAAACAGGACACCTACGGTATCTGCCCAGTAAGATGATATTACACATCAACATTTTTTTTTAAAACATCTATATTTTATTTTAAATTATTGTTCGGATATTATTAAGTACCTATGTATCAATGTATGTATAAATATATCATATTACTTTTGTTATTTTTTTAGTTATATTATTTTGTCGTCATATTTACGAAACGACCAGTTAGTTATGTATAATTCATTGTAAATATACAAATTATACAACAGATAAATTAATTATTAAATATTATTTTAATGTAGTAAATTTAATTTTATTTGTTGTGGATACCTATTATTTATATACTTTTTTTTTTACACACATATATTGTATTTTTCTCGTCCATAGTAACCCTATTCAGGTGTCGTTTATTTACATTAATAAACACCCACAAACTTTTAATAGTATTATAATCATTGTAATACTTTTAAAGTTAAAAATTATACATATTTAATGATAATAAAATTATTTTTACGTAGGAACAAAAAAAAAAGAAAAAGAAAAATTGAAAAAATAAATAATGAAAAAAAAAAAAAAAAACGAAAAACCTATATCAATGTGCAGTTTTTCAAATTGTGATATTTTAACTCCAGTTGTCTGTTTTTGTTTCACCTTTAACGACTAAAAATCTATATGTATCCATTTTTTTTTTCTGGAATATTCCAGAAATTTTTAAATGAGATTTTTCACTTTTTTATATTTACTTTCGTAATAATCCGTTTCTTATCTGGTGTTATCGTAGCTGATGCAACTCGGAAGTTGCGTCACTGTTCACTTACCGAAGCTCAGCTGTTGTGTTTTCCTCCATGTTTGGAATGTATTAGTATGGTGTTTGTTCTTTATTATCTGCAACGGCTGTTCTCCATAATGTTCTGGAGATCACGGCCCATAAGATAGAAATCGATCAAGATTCGTAGTAAACTAGATATAAAAAATTGTACACCTGGCCCTACAACACATAATACATAAAATATACATCCTAGTATATTAGTTAATTAGGTTTAGGTTCGGATGGCTGATAACAGCCCAGGATACCTTTTATCGATTCTAACCTTGTTCCGATTTATTTCGTTGTTCTAGTCGCTACTTTTCGAGGGGAAAGGTTATTCTCCTTCTTTTACGCAGAAACTCTAAATCCCTGTTCAAAGTAATATTAACTTCTGTTCACCTTATGATATTAAAATGAGAAATAAGGAAATAATGAACTGGAAATAAGAAAATATCAAAATATAAGACACTTAATCAATTTTGAATTAATATTAATTAAATCAAGAATTAATATAATGTTAAACCACCAGTAAAGTTAATTCCTGATAAACTTTCTGTCAGAGAAGTGAAAATAACAAATTATAAATATATAAAAGACAGAATCATGAAAATAATATATAAAAGACAAATCCTTAAGTATTTATTTGGTATAACTCCTATTTATTAAACATTTGTAGCTACGTGTTTCGGAGAAAATGCTCAATCAGACTTCTATTTTTTAAACACATTAATCTATAGCATTATACCAATAGTTTTACAATTATATAGTAATGTGTCATTTACCTCTTAATCTGTGCCATTATATAATATAAGACAAAATCCTAGTTGAAAGTGATGATGTTAATTTCTGCTATATTTTCTCAAGGGAAGTGGAAATAAGAAAACATGAAACCTATGATATAATTTCTCACATTTATTTATAGATGGATATGTTTTATTAAATTAATTATACAATCTGTCTCACTTTAGGGCGATAAGTAATATGGATGACAAAGAATCCATTCACAAAATGTGTATACTGAAATTTTATCACTGAAATTGAAACAACAAATAAAAATATATAAAACACCAAATTCATGTACAAATTAATCTTCTTAAGTTTTGTAACACTTTTACACATTAGATAAGATGAAATAAGAAAACATGAATTAAAAAAACACTTAATCCTCGTCTTGTTAACTTCTGTTTCACCTATTTACATTTAAGAAGACTAAATATCAATATAACACACTGAAAAACACAATCCAAGTTGAAACTGTAAAAGTGATTGTTTACATGTGAGGTTATAGGAATGAACTATCGATAAATGTAAACTCGAAGTGAAGCGTAAGGATCGAACTGGTCGGTGTAGCGCGGGTCAAGCCAATTTGGTGGTGTCAGACATCCGAACCTCTACCGTAAATTAACTTATAATTTATATTTTGAATAAATAATAATTATTTCAGCTCGTTTATCTACTTTGTTTAATTTATCATATCATAAAGCTAAAACTATTATGCCTACGGCGAATACAATTTCGTTAGCTATAACCAGTTTAGGCGAGCATTATTGTATTAAGTTTGTTACGCCTTTGAAAATGAAGGGGGGTGTCTCAAACGGGCAAGGAAACGGGCTTGAATTCTAAATAAAGGAATTAAACTTCTCTGCTCATAACAGTCTAAATGTTTGGCGGTTATTGCACGACGTTATCTTTAACGTTATTTCCTATTGATAGTTGAACTATAATTTGCTTCCCTTCTATCTTGGAATGAGATATATATTTAGTAAGGGAGTTGTGAGAGACGTCTCTGTTCTGGATTATATCTTCATATTTAGTTACAACTATTTAATGAACTACGTAATTCACAACATTATATATAAAATAAAAAAAAAAATCATAAAATAAATAAAAATAAAAAAAATAAAAAAATAAAAATGAAATAATAAATGTAGTAAATAATAGGACCAATAACTCAAATGAAATGATTATGACTTTTAAAACAATTATATATTGACAGCACTTCAGTAATATTTCTGTATAATTTACTTCTCCTTTCCTCCATCCAAAATGTTAGCTGCGTTTTCCAAAATTCAGGAAGACCTAGACGAAATCTGTGCCTAGGCAAATCTGAACAAATTAACGTTAAACGCAGCTAAAACTCAAACAATTGCCATATGATCACATTCCCATCTCCATTCAAATGCCAACTTCCCCACATTATTCCTTACTGGTCATCTAATAACTTTTCATTCCTCTGTTAAAAATTTAGGCTTAACCATTGATCAAACCCTCTCCTGGAAATCCCATATTGCCCAAAGCTCCCGAAGGTCAATCGGCATCGTAAAACTATTTCACCGCTCCCGTCACCTTCCCCTACCCACACGCAAACTTCTAGTATCCTCCCTTATCTTCCCCCAATTTGACTATGGTTGCGCGATATATCGCGGACTCTCGATGGTTCTTGAAGACAGATTAAAACGCATCATGAATTGCTTCATTAGGTTTGTCTTCGGAACCTCGAGACGTTCCCATGTTTCGCATCTCTACACTGAGTTAAATTGGCTTTTCCCCTCCTTCCGCAGAAAATACCTCTTAGACACCTACCTATTCCAAGTTATCAACAACCGTCACCCTCCCTTTATTTACATTAACCTGAAATTCAAGTCTGCTATCAAATCACTGCATACAAGATCTCTATACTCCATCCAACAGAAGTACTGCATTCCAACGTTCATTCCTTGTCCGATTCTCTACTCTTTGGAATTCCCTCACCCCCTATATCCGCAATGCTTCTTCCATTGGAACATTCAAAACACTATTCTTTCACCATCATCTTTCCCTCTAACTCGACGCTCTCTAATTATAATGTATGTACTATGTATGTAATCGTATAATTTAATTACTAAGCTTTTCAAACATAAAACATTAGCATAAATTATAGTTTGATTATGATAATGTTTTTTTTCTTGTAACGATAATTTTTGATTTTCTATCTTTTATTTTTCTTTAAGTTCCTGTTTGGTTTTTTTTCTCTTCTGCAATTTTATTTACAATATAGTTTTTCTCTGTATTTTTTTTTTTCATTCATATTTGTATTCAATTTTACCTAAGTTGTTTTATTTTCTATAGCTCTCGGCCAGTTATGATCTTACTTTGTGTTATTTAAAGTTCTGGACTTCGTCCCAGAATAAAGTTTTTTTTCTATTCTATAAGTTGGTACCAATACCATCTGCTTTCTAGGAAGATTTTGTGTCGGACGAAAATAAGGTTTGATACTAGTGGGTTGGAGTTGGTACTCTTTATGCGTATCATATAATAACATATAAAATAAAATGTCAATAATGAATTTGTACTTGCGAATATCCCGCCTGTAATAGTTAAGAATCGTGCCTTGTGATTACTAATATTAAACCTTTATCTTCCTTATGCAGCGTCCTCCAGATATCCAGATTTTTTTTTTTATTTCAGTGAAGAAATGAAAAAAAAAGAAGCTATCCTTCTCAGTGAATAAAACGCCTTTAACATTAAGCATTCAAGTGCGGGGAGAGGGAGAGGGCCAGGTCTGTAAGAACAAACAAAATTTAAGCCACCACTTTAAAATAATTTTACTTGCTAATTGTGGTGAAACAGTCTGGCTTTATTCCACTCAATGTTGTTCGATTGCGGAAAAACAAATACTTATGTTGTCTCTCATTGTGACTTTATCAGGGTTTCAGTTAATTTGTCCTGATTAATTTATATGAATATATATGTATGTACGAGTATATATATGTTTTATGTAATTATATCTTATTAATATAAGGATATCAGTAGTATCTTCTAGTTTTAAAATAACTTGTTTATTTTTTATAACTTGTTTCTGGCTTTCCTTTGTTTTTCTATGTTTTTGTTCAGCCATTATATTTTTTGTAAAATACCCAATAATAGGACCTCCGAAAATAGATTAGCAAATTAAAAAGAAAAGATTTTTTAGTTAAATTTTCTGTTTTTGAAATGCTATATCTGATTTTCAACTTTTAGAACTAACAAAAAAAATGTCATTTCATTTTTTATTTTTGAAATAATACTGGTTGGATTTAAAAAAAAAAAGAAATGTCTTGTTTAAAACCCTGCAATATAGAAATACACTTATATTGGCAAAACTCCTCTTTATTATACTTCAATCAAGTAACATGTTTCGGGACTTTTGTCCCATCCTCAGACTTTAACAGTATTCCTTCATGGTGTTATCACACCGTGTCTGTCCTTTCAGGACTAAGGACAGACACGGTGTGATAACACCATGAAGGAATACTGTTAAAGTCTGAGGATGGGACAAAAGTCCCGAAACATGTTACTTGATTGAAGTATAATAAAGAGGAGTTTTGCCAATATAAGTGTATTTCTATAATTGTTGGCTCCTTAATTGAAGAATTGAGAACCTGCAATATATTTCCTACTAGTTATTTCCTACCTTCAAAACGCACTAATACCTAGTTTTTTTATGAAAAATTAACATCTTTTAGGTAATTTAAATAATAATTTTAATAGAGGTTTAATTATTTATCTTCAATGTCCATTTTACTCCCTTATCAATTATAAGACTTTAATTCATGTTTCGGGAAAACCTATTTCTTATCTTCAGGTAAGATCTTTAAAATAATTAAATTTAACAAACACAATATACGACACATAATACCATTTCTCAAAAAAATAAAAATTTAAATTTTCCAATTTTTCTGTATTTACATATTGTCATAAAATTAAGAACAATTTTTCAAGCAAGTTTTATTTTATTTTATATATTTTTTTTTTCATTTATTGATATTTACAACTGTACAAAATAATATACAACAAGTAAATGTGTTGACAGTGAATACAATGGCATGTAAATAACTTGTGAAGAACTACTCACTAGTAGCTTCAATAAAATCTACACTAGAAGGTCTCTAGGAGAAAGCAAGTTGGGAGACTAGTGGATTGGAGTGGTTATGGAAGGATTCTTACTATGGAAGGATAGGTATCTGTTTTGGGCTGAATCAGAAACATATGGAACATTAAGATCTTTATGGATAATTTTATTGGTCAGAAAGTAAGGAGCATTGAGGATTTTTCAAAGGATTTTGGATTGTAAGGATTGGATAAGAGATGAATTGGATGGTTTAGTAGAACCCCAAAGCTCAACTCCGTAGGTCCAAATAGGTCTAATCACAGTCATGTAAATGAGTTTTTTTAATAATTAATTAGGAGCTTTGAACGTTTTTCTAGTAAATTTTGAACGATAAATGTAGTCTGTAACGACGGGCAGTTTCTTGTCGTTTTAGATTGGTTCAGTAGTTCGTGGATAGTGATGACAAAAAATGGCTTTTCTTCTTCTACAATAGTATAGATAGATATCTTATTGGAAATTTATTTAATATGTGCTATTTTTTTTCTCATTTTTTTTTTTTATTCCTATGGAAGCAAAATACTGAAAAATCAGCAATTTGTTTATTAAAAAAAAATTCTGATTCACTGATTTTTAACACTTTATGATTAAAATATTTTAGCCTTGAGTCCTAGACGTAGACAAGAGGATAATTAAAAGATCTGATTTTGGTTTCGGTAGGATATAAATCCCATTTTTTTTTTTTTTTTTAATTTTTTTTTTGCATTCTCATGTATCGACATCAAACCTCCATTACCCTTGACTATTTATTTTTATTTATTTTCTGTTATAGTGTGTTTATATGCCTTTATGACACAATGTTCCTTTAATTAAATATAAATCTCTTCCCTCGTCGTAACTAGCGTGGATTCGAGTGAGACTAAGTTTATACCGACTGTGAGTATTGGGCCGTCTGAGGCGTTTAATTACTTGCCCCTCGAGTTCACATCTGATCTCTTTAGCCGGCGCTTTCCAACTCGTCGGGGAAAATGTCATCAACACTTCCTATTCACAAGTAATATACGCCATTAGTCAGTCTGTTCGTTTGACAGATATTTCAGATATAAATTCTAAATTAGTTTCCTTGCTTGATCCATACCTGTAAGCATCAATGTTTTAATAGATAAATTATTAATTTTTCATTTTTATAATTTATTTTCAGAATTGATCGAATGCTTTTTATGTCTACCTTGTTGCACAGTGATTATATATAGTATATTAAATTTTAATGCGGATATATAAATAGAATAGACTATAAAAATAATTTTATTATAAGTCCGTTAAGAATAACCAATAAGTAAAAAAATGAATAGGATTAGCTACATCTGGTCATTGACATAATAAAATGAAAACAAATAAATAAATAAAGAAGAAATAATAATATAACAATGATAATGTAAGGGTAGATAAGTTTAAAAATTTAGTTGAAGTAATTAAAAAGCAGCAAATCTCGCAAGAGTCAACAAAGTGGAACTTGCTTTCCGAATAATTCAGGATACCTAAAATAAAAATAAATCTCTCTATTGAGGCTAAATTGCGTCATTATAAAACAGTTGTTCGTCCTGAAAGCTTACATGCCTCTAAATGTTTGTTTCTCTACAAAAAAGGAGAAATTGAAAATATGAAGAAAAAAAAGGAAGAAAAATATTGGGACCAAGAAAGTCTGAAGAAGGTTATAAACTAAAAAGTATTACGGAAATGTATCAAAATATTGAAAAAATTAAGTGATGCAATGAGGAAACGTAGATTGACATTTAATGAGAATGGATGATAGAAGACACAAAGAAAATTTTCTAATGCAGCCTCCAAAAACAGAAAAAGAATACTACAGGTGGCAAAATATACAGTGGAATTCAATGTTGGACAGAGAAAAATTTCGGACAGCAGTCAACAACATCAAATTTCCGAAAATGGTTAGAGACAAATTGGTAGACGGTGGTCAGATGAAAGAAGAAAAAAATCAGGTAGAAGAAATATTGGAAAGAACGAAAGAGTAAGGAATGAATTGTCAAACGTGGTCCACAGATAGCCAAAACCCGAAAGAAGAAGAATTATAATTTATAAATAGATACTAATTAAATATATAGATAAGAAAATAACAGAACGTTCTCTAAATGAAATGAGAAATAAATTATTTTAGTACAATGCATAGTGTTTTATTTTTCTATAGGTACGACAAAAGTACCTATATGTTACATTCAGAATCAGAAAAAATTATATTGAGTGATATCTTAATTGAGGAAATAGTTATTGAAGGTTTTCTAGAAAGAGCTTGATATAACTTAATCGAGAAGGTAGATTGGGTAACGATTAGATACTGAAAAAAGGGCTATTTAAATGTTTTCAGGGATTTAGATTGTCTGATATGAGGAGGAATAGAATACCAGAGGATGGTTGAGCGGAATAGGAAAGAGCGTTGGAATGCAATAGTTGTGTGAGTTGGGGTATTTAGATCGGAAAGACTGGATCTTGTGTGCTTTGTAATGACTGAAGGTTTGAACTGTACCATATTGCAAATATGGGAAGGATGAAGGGTACTGATATTTTGGTAAAAAAAAAATGTTTTAAAAAATTATTTTCTGCATAAAGTTGAATGAACCTGGGAGCGCCTCGGAATACCGAAGACAAATCTGGCAAAGCGCTTCATGACTTCATGAATTGTAATTAATTGTTAATTTAACTAATCATTTATTTAAGTAATTTGATACTTTTAATTCTACAATGTAAATTGGAAAAACCAGTAAATGATAAGACTCACCTAACATCTATTGTTTTTCCCTGTTAGAAGTTTTTGTTTATAATTGAGGTATGGTTTATTGTATTTATACGAAATAATGGTATGAAGTGATACTGGATCATAGTGGTAAGGCGTTGATATTTGTGTACTTGTATTCATAATTTTTAACTTTCATACTGATAAAGTATTTCTCTTCCTTTTTTTTTCTATTCAACCGCTTGAAAAAATTCTGTTAGTTGATTGGCTAGGCCAAATAAAGACTCTACGTTGAAATTTTCTCTTGAGGCAGGCCTAAGTAAGCCCTTCAAATTGAACCGTTCTTACGTCAACGGGGGAATTACTTTGTTTGGGTTTTTTTTTTTTTTTTTGTTTTCATTTTCATAAAGGATTACTCTGTCATCTTTGTGGCAATTTATTTATTCAAAATATACCATATTAAATTTTTATTTTCACCCTCTCAGGGAATAATTTTCGCTAATCCTTGCCGCTTTTTGGCCTCGTTCGAAATTTTGTGAAACCACCCTCGGTGGTGGGAGGAGGGGAGAGACCGCGGTTAATTTTAAAAGAGATCAGAAGATAAAGAAAGGGAGGGGGTGCATTATGTCATGGGAGCAGCAAGGAACTTGTCGCCGCCAGTTTGTCCCCTGTCTCATTTCTCAGTTTTATTATTCAAAAATTTTTTTTTTCTTTCATTTTCCTTTTCTTTTTTTTTTTTTGTCCCACGAAGAAGATTTTTCTAGTGACCCTAATTTCGACCTTGTTTTTACTAATGGGAATTTACATTATTTAAAGACCATTGCTTCTTTGATGAGATGTTAATAAGTAATATTTTATTTTTTAGCTGTTGTTTCCTTTTAGCATTTAATATATATTTTGGTTTGTAAATAACTGATAAAACATTGCCTTTTTTTTCTTTGTTTTCTATGTAAATATGTAGAGGTGATCTTATAAAATCTTCTAAATTCTTACCTGCAAAATTAGTAAAAATCATCAAAAAAAAAATTTTTTTTAAAATAAATATATAATTCACATACCAGACTTTTACAATAAACTGCTCGTCCTTCTTGACTACTTGAACATTTACTAGACAAGCGTTTAAAGCTCCTAATTGAATGAATGAATGAAATAAAACTGTATTTTGTAAATTACAATTAAAGGAGGTCTGGCTCATTTGATGCAGATATAATATAATAATAAATATATATCCGATGTAAACAACTACAGAGGGATATCTCTATTACCGGTAACATATAAAATTCTCTCCAAAGCACTTTTGAACAGGTTGTATCCGCAAGTGGACCCAAAGATCGTGAATATCAAGGAGGATTCAGAAAAAATAGATCATGTCCAGAACAGATCCTGAGCCTTAAGCTCCTGATCAGATACTACAGAAACAATAGCAGGAAAAAAACCTGTTCATCTCATTTGTCGACTCCAAGAAGGCGTACGACTCAGTGGACAGGGAGACTCTGCTCGAAGTACTGAAGGAATACGGGGTCGACCAGAAAACCAGGACGCTGATAGGACTGACCCTGTCGGAGACCGAGTCGAAGGTTAAATACCAAGGGCACATCAGCAAACCATTCCGGATAAAAACAGGACCTAGACAGGGAGATGGATTATCCCCGGTACTGTTCAATGTAGTACTAGATAAGATCATGAGAGAACTGTGGAAGGAAAACATCTCTGGAGCGGTCTTAGGAACGAAAAATAATCATGAAAAAGTAAAATGTCTCGCCTATGCAGACGATCTCGCCCTCTTTGCGGAAACGGAGGAAGAGGCGGTTGCTCAGATAAAGCCCTCTCAAGGATAGCCAAGAAAACGGGCCTACAAATCTCCTCTGAAAAGACAGAATTAATGACCACGGATGAAAAATACAAGAAAAAAGCTGTCGACATCGTATGCGGAAGGATCAGGGTAACACAAATATTCAGATACCTAGGCGAAGTCATATGCAACAACGGTTCGGACCGAGAAAGCTTCAAGAGAAAAGTTGCCAAACTGGAAAAATTGTGTTTCGATCTCAGGAACTTCTACAACAAAAAGAACCTATCCATCAAAGCCAAAGTCCGTCACTATAACACCGTGATTAAACCTGTGATTCTCTATGGAACGGAGACCTCCTGTCTCCCTAGCATGGAAAAGCTTCTGAAAGTGGAAAGAAAAATCCTGAGGAAAATCTATGGGCCTAAAAAGACACCCGAAGGATATAGGCTAAAGTCCAACAAGGAAATATACGATAACATCAAAAACCTAGAGACCGACATCAGAGTAAGAAGACTTAAATTCTATGGTCATATGATGAGAATGAGCCCTGAAAGGTTAAACCGGGAAATCTTCCGGCGATTCCACCAGCGCAAGAACAAGACAGGTTTTTTTAAGCAAATCAGGATCGACATGGATTTGGCCGGACTGAGGGATTCAGACTGTCAGGATAGAGAAACCTATAGGAAAACACTAAACGATATAAAGGTCTTCGTGGACAAAGAACGCCCAAAAAAAGGTTGTGCGTGGTCGGAGGAAAGGAAGCGCAGAAACGCGGAGCTCATGAGGGAAATATGGAGAAAGAGGAAGTTCATAAAGAAAACCTGACCATGATATTTGCGTGGTCTTTAAGGACTTTTCGCATTTAAAAAAAAAAAAAATAAATATAAAATAATTTTTTTTTTTTTAAACAAAAAATTGTTTAAAATCTAACAGTCAATAAAATTATGCTCATAATCTCCATAATAATAGTATGTTAATATCAAACAAAGTATGTACATACCAACTGAAAATAATAAAAAATATAAAAGTTGAACAAAAGAAAATGTTTTAAATAATATTAATCATATTATTTACTATTTACTGACTATTAAAACTTTTAAATAAAATTCAGGAAATCCTTCTAAAAGTACTGATTGCAAATAAGTAAATACTGCAAATTTTCTTGCTATTTTTACAAATTAATGAATTTCCCAAATTTTCAATTTCGCTTCTATTAAGTCCTATTTATTGTGACAAAAAAAGAATCCCTTTCATTGAGGAAGGCTGTGCAATATAACAAATAATGAATGATAAAGTCTTTATCATTTGAAGAGCAGTGTCTGCAAGGATATTGAGTATCCAAGGAGCTCCCAATAAATAATAATATACTTATTTACTTGCCAATAATTAGACCCATTTGGACATACGAAGTTAATCTTTGGGTCTACAATTCTTTTCGTATCAAATCCTTCGTAAAATCCTCAATGTCCCTTATAATGTCACAAACAAACATATCCATAAAGGTATTAATGTACCATATATTGTTAATTTAGCCCAAACCAGATACCTGTCCTTTCATAGTAAACTCCATAAACATTTGAATCCATCAAACATAAATAATGTTTTTTTTTAGATTTAAATTTTGTTTTGGTATGTTTCCCGATCTTTCGTCACACAACCTTCTCTAAACTTTCAAACTTTAAAATTTCTCTATAATCGTGTGCTTACATAATCATATTTTATAGCATACTAAACAATGTACTAATAATTTCGGTTTATTTTAATCTGTAAATATAAACTTAGTAAAAAACATAAGTCCACTTATGCAACTTGAAATTGCAGATGTAATAAAAAAGAGTATTTTGTGGGAAACAACCAAATATTATAAAAAAATAATAATAAAAAAAAAAAATAGATTAAACTTTCAGACACGATGGGGAAGAGAAGAATTGATTTCTATGGACCTCAGAATGAAACCTAATAGACTAACCAGAAAAATGTTTGACTACTTCCACAACAAAAAGACCTAACCAAATTGGTTTAAGAAAACAGAGTAGGACATAAACGAACCCTGAATTACAGAAAATATGCTTACAGATAAAAGTGAAAAAAAAAAAATAACCAAAGACAAAAAAGAGAGGTTCCAATTCAAAATCAAAACTAAACGATCAATCCAAATCTTTGAAGAAGAAAGGAAAGCAAGATCAGAAAGAATCAAGCAATACTGGGCTGAAAGAAAGTCACAGAGCATTCAGAAGTGATTGGTCCAACGTACCCCAAAGTTGGGTAGCACGGGGGGGGGGGAAAAACATTGAAATCACGTGCGTAGTATTAAAATGGCCGAATTGATTCATATTAAATGTAAACCTAATTCCTTCTAAACCGAATTTATACATAATCTGGATATGGTTAATTGTTTGGAATGGAATGGTGGCGTTTAAGTCAAGTTCATCTCTGGATGTTAGCCAATGGTGTGAGGTGATAATGTACAATTATCGGTGGCTGTGATGTTTACGGGGGGGGGGGGGGTAGAGGGGGGGAGGTAATTTGCTGACAGCCGTTGGATCCCAATCAATTTTCCCTTTGAAAATTAATCAGTCCACTGGCGTGGTGGGATTTGAAGAGGGGTGAAAAAGACAATGCCGTGTGAACGATTTTGATATGATCTGAACTGGAAGAAATGAAGGGGTAAAAAATCCAGGAGTTTACTCCCAATTCCTGGTAGCGTATGTACTTTAATTCAGGATCTAACCAATGGCTAATATGTAGGAGCGTTTCATATTAAGTTGCTAAGGACCCTCGACAGCTATGAGTAAATTTATCGTTTCTTTGAACAGTTTAACTTAATCAACTACCGTGTTATTTTAGGAATTTATTTTAGTTGAAATTTCAGAAGAATAAATAATCTTATGAAGTGAACTAAGGTCCCAATCTGAAAAATTTAATTTCGATTGAGTAATTTCATTAAAGGATTTACTCTGTTTTTATAGAGCTTTCAGAATATCCTAGTCATCTTTCTCCTGCCTATAAAAAAGATCCAGCCAAACTCCTTCCTGCTTTCCATTTTTAATAAACCTCAATTTACATTCTCTGTTTAATCTTTAGTAGACATGCGAGATATAAGAGGAAAGAAGCTGTCCGTCGTTGTAGACTACTCCAACATTTACTAGACGAGCGTTCGAAGCTCCCAACAATTTACAGAAGTCTTATTTACATGACAGTAATTAGACCCAGGTGTCTGAAAATTTTCACGAGGTATTTACATATCATTGTAATCATTTTACCTTAAAATACTTGTATATTGTATACACTAGTGAATATCAATAGTTAAAAAAAAAAGAAGAAAGTCTTAGGTTTTAGGTCCTAGTAGACCTGATATTTAAGAAACCCTTACGATTTGCCTCCTTAAAACTGATGATGAGTGTTTAACATTTGAAACTAATCTCCCAATGAATTACAAAAGACTGACTTACATGAAAATAATTAGACCCATTTGGACATACCTGAGCTTTAGGGATCCACTAAACCTTCAAATTCTTCTCGCATCCAATCCTGACAATCCGAAATCCTTTGTCAAATCCTCAATGATCCTTATTATGCCACAAACGATCGTATCCATAAAGATCTTAATGTTTCATTGGTTGCTGATTTGACCCAAACCAGACAGTAATCTCCATACCCACTCGAGTAGTCTCCTAACCTAAAGTATAAATTCCACCTCCGTGTCTTTATACAGATTTCTTATACAGATCGTTCTTATATAATATATATATATATATATATATATATATATATATATATATATATATATATATATATATTTTTTTTTTTTTTAATTGAATTTAAAAACAAAGTCTATCTTGTAGAAAATAAGCTTTGAACCTATCTTTAAAAATTACGATTCCTGTGGAGGGTTTACCTCGTTATTTATTCATGCCTCCTCCATGCGCATAAAACAAGGACTCCCTCCCCCCCCAACATCCCCCTAGGGACGCTGTGACTTCAGAAGAGCTTTAATCTCTCTGTCTTTTTCATGAGTGCTTAAATTATAAGGAAGATGTGTAAACCTAGCCGTGATGGACTTCAAAAGCCCCTGTAAGAAAGTGGATTTAAAAACGAAAAAAAAACGATGAACTGTAAATGGTTTTTAAAGTAAATTTCGTAATGATATTCATGATTTTTCTAAAAGGAATTGCCTTTAAAAATGCCTCTTTAGCTAACCAACTCCCCCCTCCCAACCGTTTTAGGTGTTGAGGGATGGTTACTGTAATTTATCATTGCATTATTAAAATGTTCCTACATTAATTTGTTATCTAAACTTGGTAAATTTGAACGGATTTTTAGAAATAAGAAAAATAGAAAAAAATAAAATTAAATATCTCAAAATCAAGAGCTATCAGGGATGATAATTAATCTCAAAATACCTAAATATATAAAAAAAAAGATAGGGGAAAATATTTTTTTTATTTTCATTTATTGATATTTACAGATGAACAAAAACATATACATCAAGTAAATGTGTTGATAGTGAACACAATGGCATGTAAATAACTTGTGAAGAACTACTCAGTAGTAGCACTTCAATAAAAATCTACTCTAAAAGGTCTCTAGGCTATCTTATGGAGCTTTTTCAGAAGCCTTATCGTAAAGACTGAACTAAAAGAGACTCATTTACATGACAGTAGTTAGACCTATTTAGACATACGGAGTTGACCTTTGGCGCTCCTCTAAACACACCTATTCTTTTTGTATTTAGTCCTTACGATCCAAAATCCTTCGTAAAATGCTCAATGCTCCTTATTCTGTCACAAAGAAACTTATCCATAAAGATCTTAAAGTACCGTACGTTGTGGATTTAGCTCAAACCAGATACCTATCATAGCAAACTCCATAATCATTTAAAGCCAAAAGTATCACAACTTTCTTAGTATTTCATTCCAGATAAACCTCCGAGGCTTTTGAAAAGAAGATGGCCTCGGAACCTTCTAATATAGTACTCTGGTAAATAGAACTTTTGTAAATGGCACCAATGGGTATTTGCTTAGCAAGCGATTGAAATGTCATTTTATTTTATTTTACATTATTTTACTATTTTTTAGTTAATTATTTATTTTTTAGTTTGAATTTCAATTATTGCTTTAAAAAAAAAATTAGAATTAGCAGTTGGGGACCCACGCGTTATGTTCCTACTCTTGCTAGAATAGGTTGGTAACCTGTAGAATAACCCGTCCTTTCTGCCTTAGCTGGAGTACATAAGAACGTTGAGCACCATAAAAAAAAAAAAATAAGAAAAAGTTTATACTATGTATATATATATCTGTGTGTGTGTGTGTGTGTGTGTGTGTGTGTGTGTGTGTGTGTGTGTGTGTGTGTGTGTGTGTGTGTGTGTGTGTGTGTGTGTGTGTGTGTGTGTGTGTGTGTGTGTGTGTGTGTGTGTGTGTGTGTGTGTGTATAAATTGAAAATTGAATAGATAATGTATATCAAAAAAATATAAATTATTAAATATTGTGAAAACACTGTAAATCATACACCTACTCATCTTGTTGAACTTCAAACTAAGCCAACACTAAGTTTAAAGGGCAAATCTGGATTACGGGAAATCCCAGCTTTACTCTCTTAATCGCTTTATTATCCAAAAAGATCAGTAGCATATTGAGAGCATTATTGTTGTATATGATATGGACTTGAGTGCGAGAAGTGCCATTGCCAGAACTCTAAAATAAAAAATAATAAAATAAACAATAAAATAAAATTTTTATCATTTTTTTCTTATTTTTCATCCAATTATACAAAAATATTTACTATAATAAAAATAATAGCAATTTTGTATATTTTAAATACCGCGTCTAAGTAAATTCGAAATTATTTTAAATCTATTCTTATTCAGGCACGGATTTGATTCAACTTAATTTAGTAACCATTAATGTAATACACAATACATAAATCTTTTATTAATATTTATGTGATATTTTTGTAAATTTAATTTTGTTTTCCATTAATAGTAACATTTCTTTTTGTTTCAGGTAATTTTTGATGGCCTTCTCTGTTTTCAATAGTCTGATGATTGTATCGTAGGTCCAATGCGAGTTTGTATAATCTGAGAACAGGTATTTTTCAAAATTTTTATCTCCATTTATTTTTATTTTCTTATACATATATATATCTTTACTGAGGGTTTCCGAAAACTCTGGGGCATAACATGATTTTAGTAAACAAAAATCAGAAAAAAAAAACAAATCTAATTATTAACCTTGCTAATTTTGTTACATATTTTAAGATTTCGGCATTCATTTTTTTATTTCTTTTCTGATGGGAACACTTATTTTTCTATTTTTCTTTTGAAAGTTTTTTTCACTAAAATGTTACCCAAATGAACAAAATCAGTTAGAAATTTGTATTAATTGTATTATTTTTTTTTTCCGAATATACTTTTTTTAGTTTATTTGAATGAACCATGCTGATTAAATTTCTGCCTTGATTTTACGTCGAGTAGAACAGTAGACAAATTTAATCCAATCCTATCAAGTTAACAGTAAATGAATCAGGTGTTAAAAATATTTATTTTACTTTTAGTGTAATTCTAATTACATAAAATTACTTGTAGCAAAACTACGCTCTTTTAACAATTCAATGTCTTTCATATAAAAAAAAGATTCCAAAATCATCCTTTATTCATCTTTCCAGGAGGACCGGTATAAACTTAAATAAAGGTTTTATCTATGATTTGTACTATGAATGGGTGCAGAAGATTTTTTTTATTTTGATGAAATTGGCTATTGGTTCTGTTGCCAAATATTTCGGACCAAGGTAGATATGACTTTTCAAATTCCAAGAGTCCATAACATAACTAATAATTTACGACTTTTGCTTTATATAAATATGCACACAAAGTTGTCCCCTCTTCAACATCTTCCTATCTTGTTTTATTTATTGTCTTAACTATCAATTCTTTCCATTCTGTTGGGGGAAAGAAAAGAAGAATAAGTTCCCCATCGCTTGTTCTTTATCAGCCGGTCCGGTCTGTTCAACGGTTGACACTGACTCTTCTACCCTACTTAACATTGGAATAGCAAGGAAGTCTTTTCGCTTAGATAACACTATGGGCTTCCTATGTTTCACAGCATTTTTCTTGTCTTATTTTACATTGGGGTTCGTTTGTCAGAGCTTTCAAATAAGTAAATGTAAGGAAGGATTTTTTTTAAATTTATTTTCTTAATGATATTTAATACTCAACAATAGCACAAAAAGCAAACTAGTGGAACTTTAAATCATTGGCATGTCAATGATATGGATAACAACTACCCTGTCACAGCTCTATATTAGAAGGTTTCTTGGATAAGACGCCTTGGGGGTTATAGTGAATCGAATGAGGAGCAAGTTAGTCTCACAACTTTCCTTACACCCAATACCCAACAATCCTCCAAGGCGCCTAACCACTACCTAGGACTCCACTAGGACAAAAGTCTTATGTGGAATCCACATACAAGACTGAAACGAAAAGAAACTGCCTGTCGTTACAGACTTCTTCAATATTTACTAGACAAAAGTTCAAAGTTCCCAATTAATTACAAAATACTTTTTTATATCACCGTGATTGGACGTACGGAGTTGAGTTTTGGGGCCCCACTAATCCTTCCAATTCTTCTCGTATCCAATCCTTACAATTCAAAATCCTTCGTAAAATCCCAATAATCTTCATTATGTCGCAAACAAACTTATTCATAAAGATCTTATCTATATAGTTATAAATTAGTTGCCTCAAGATATTCTAATATATCTCCATTATAAACTTATTAACATAAATATGTTTAAGTGGGATAAATGGAATATTATTAATGGAGTATAGAGGAGGAAGGTCGGATTTACGATGTCGTTAAATGCAGCTTCCTCGAGTTTGCTAGGATGTGTATTAATTCTAAAGTTTTGACACTACTCTTGAAGGTCATGGCAATGCGTAATTAATATTAATTTGGTCTTTACTGATAAGGGAGGGGTGGTAGCTCAATGGGTATAGCGCTGGAATCCTAGAGCTCGAGTCAGGCTGTAGGCAGCAATTGTTTTCTGTTATATTAGCCTTGGATAGACACAGGAACACTCCTCGGGAACACCCAGTCTGTATAAAGTAGGAATCCTATATTAAGGGGAAACCCTTGCAGTAGAGTGTTATTTCTAGGGATGGGTGTTGACACACGATATATGGATACGTACCTTACAATGTATCGTTTTCTCTATTTTGTAAAAATACAAGAATATAGCTACATATATTTAATTAAAAGGTTACAAAACCATATAAAAGTTGTTTAATAAGGGAATGTTTTTAATTTTTAATGTTTTTTACTTAATGTTGTTGCCAATTTTCCAATTTTATGTAAGTTGCTCAGGAAACAAGTTGCTTCTGTTTCAGCAGAGTAAATCTAGGAATAAATTAATAAATTAAGAATAAAAAAAAAATTGTGATTGTTACTTTTCCTGCATTCCACTGATGACAACATGTGGTAGTTGAATTGTTGACTAAATCAATGTTAACTAATGATAAACTGAATATTTATTTTCTGTTATTTCGGTTGCGGATCTAATTCGCGATCGGGAGACCCTGGGGCACACCCAGATTCAGGAAATATTGTCTACGAGAGGATGGGTAGAGCTACTCTAAAGCAGTGTAGAAGTGCCAATACATGGGAACGCCTCGGGGTTCCGGTAACAAATCTGATAAAACTGTTCATAATTCGTTGTAATCTGTCCCGGAGACCCATCGAGAGGCCCCGATACACCACACAACCATAATCAAACTGAGGAAAAATGAATGAGGAAACTAGGAGTTTTCGCATGGATTGAGAAAGGAAATGGGAAGAACGGTGAAATAATTTGAGGGTTCCTATTGATTTTCGGGCTATTTGGGCGAATTGAGGCTTATAGTATTAGTTTGCATGCGTTTGAAAACAAGTATGAAGGAATTCATTTCATAAGACTTTTACAAATCGTCATTCGCATTTTGGTAGAATTGACCCTGCTTTCGATATTCTCTACCATTGGCTGCGGTTGTTGATTCAGCTTTGCTTGTTTAACATTGTTGATCTACATTTTCATTCTCCAACGAGTACATTCCCCGACAGTCCGATGTTTAGCATGCAGTTGCAATATTTAATATCTGAAGAGATTAGTTTTAAATTCTGTATCAAGTAGTACTGAATTATATCGAAATAGCTCTTTTCCTACGATGAAATAATATTTTATTTTATTTTTATTAATTTTATTTAATTTTTATTAATTTTTTAATTATTTTTATTACGGTATGTCAATGGCATGTAAAGAACTGCTCACTATAGTCACTTCAATAAAAGTTCTATTAAGAAGGTCCCGAGGCCATCTTCTTTATAGCCGCCTCAGAGGGTAATGGGAATAGAATGGGAAGCAAGTTGAGATACTGTTGGATTCGAGTGGGTATGCAGTTAACTGTGAAAAGACAGGGCTAAATATGCAACATATGGGACATTTAAATCTTTACGGATAAGTTTAATTGTGTCATAATAAGAAGCATTCAAAATTTTTCGAAGGATTTTAGATTGTAATGATCGGAGGCGTGATCATTTGGATTTTTGCATTAAATGATTCTGTTGTAATTAATTCAAATATTTAAAACGTTTGTCTAGTAAATGTTGAAGTAGTCGAAAACGGAGAGCAGTTTCTTGTACGTTTCTTTTGATATCAATGAAATTACTAAAAATAAATCAGGGTGATGAATCAGTTTGAATATATGAAAAAAGTCATAAACTGTAGTGAAGGAGAAAAACCTTAAATCAAATCAAGAGAAATTAACTGTGCAGATTGGATTTTTTTACATTTTATACATTAAAAATCCTTCGTCAAATCTATCACTATGTATTATACTGTAAAAGGAAAAAAAAATTCTCTGATCTAGAAAAGACGTATAAAAAAAGATAGAAGAATATTAAAAATATTAAGGACACATAAGTATGGATTCCTTTTGATGCCAGAAATTTACTAAAAAGAAATAAACCAGGAAGTTAATTAAAATTTTTAAAACCAAAAGTGTGGAAGGCTATAACAAATAAATAATGAAACACAGCAAAAACTTAGAAATGACAATTGTATTGACATGGGATAATTTAGGCAATAGAACAAAAACAAATAGAAAAACCTAAGGTTCTTGTAGGAGATTAGAAAAAAAAACACAGTGAAAATGAACAGAAGTGTAGTTTACTTTGAATGAATCAGCAACATATGGAATATTATGATCTTTATTGATAAGTTTGTTAGTATTGTAATAAAAAGGATTGAGGATTTTACGAAGGATTTTGGATTGTAAGGATTGGATGTGAGAAGATTTAGAAGGTTTATTGGAGCCCCAAAGTTCAACTCCGTAAGTGTCAATCACAATTTTTTTTTTATTCTTAATTTATTAATTTATTCCTAGATTTACTCTGCTGAAACAGAAGCAACTTGTTTCCTGAGCAACTTACATAAAATTGGAAAATTGGCAACAACATTAAGTAAAAACATTAAAAATTAAAAACATTCCCTTACTTAAACAACTTTTATATGGTTTTGTAACCTTTTAATTAAATATATGTAGCTATATTCTTGTATTTTTACAAAATAGAGAAAACGATACATTGTAAGGTACGTATCCATATATCGTGTGTCAACACCCATCCCTAGAAATAACACTCTACTGCAAGGGTTTCCCCTTAATATAGAATAATTACAAGTTGCCTCACTAAAGGGCAATGAGTAATATGAATGACAAAGACTCATTCAAACAATATGTACAATGATATAAAATACAGTAAGAAAATAAAAATAAAAAGTTTATAAATATACAGGCAATAAAATAAAATATACAACAAATAAATGAAAATATGCAAGAAATGAAATAAAGTGTAAGAATAAAATAGAATTAAAACATACAAGAAACTAATAAATAAAAAATTAAAATTAAGGAAGAAAAGAAAAGAATCCAAAATACATTAATAATATATATACAAAATTTACAAACATTAGGAGGGCAAGCCGGGCTCAGAGTGTTTCCAGCGCTGTTCTATCAGTAAAATAAAAATAAATAAATAATTTAAAAAAAATAATTTGAAGATGACTAATTTTATAATCTTTATGTAAAGACAATTAAAAAAGGATCACCAGTTGCTTTAGTTAGCGGAGATAACTTGGTAGTTTTGAAAGAAGTAGCCAAAAACGAAATGTCAAAAACTTTACAAAATTGGAAGAAAATGGGACTATAATCATAATAGTTAGAAATGCCCTACTTTAAATACCAATGTTCTATTACTGATGGATAAGGGAAACATTAAGACTTGAATTTTAAAAAAATGTACTAAAACAAGGAAAATAGATAGAACAAATAAGAAAAAAACAAAATTTCTTAAGTTTAAAAATTCAGATTTCATTGTTATTTCCTCATAAAAAACGAATGATTGTTATATTACTTTATTATTTTAAAAGTAATTATCCGTTCATAATTTAGTGATATCAAACATTGCAAGATTAATAATTAAAACCAAATTGTATAAAACCGTGGATAAACGATACTTAACGACAAATAACATATTTTTCTGTATACTTCACTATAAATTCCCAGCAGTTAGCTTATAATTTTGTTGTTTTAAAAAAAAAAAAAAAAAAAAGATTTTTCAAATTTACAAAAATAGTTGACAGGGACGAATAGTTGACAAGAGGTCGTCCGAACTAGGAAATCGTCCGGATTACTAAGCACATTTAAGTCTATGTAAAATAAAATAAACTGTGAATGGAGAGGTATGTATTTATTTATGTTGAATTAGAATGGTTATTTACAAAAAAACATAACAACATGTTATGAATATAAATATTTATGAACACTTAAACAGAGCAAAACTTAGAAGAGTACGTGTTGGAAAGAGTCCGTTATTTTGTATTCTGCAAATGTAATTCTCCCATACGACGGAGCAGCATAACGTTTGACACGTGTCGGGATAGGCAGAAGGAGGATAGGAAAAATATGGTGGAGGTGAACCGAGTAGGGTTCGTCCGGACAACCGCGTCGTCCGGAGTGTAATATATTCGGATTATTGAGGTCTTAGTGAATATGTGTAATAGTTTTTCACCGTGATATTATTCTTTTAGATTACACAGGAATGAAATTACATGTCCTTTGAAACTAGTAATTAGAATATCATGAAACACTTTAAGCAAAGATAACATTGAACTAACCAAACTTTTAGCATTATATTTATCACATGTGTTTTTATTAAACGTCACACACATTTAAGGTTTTTTTTTCATCCTCAAAAATATAACATTTTGGCACACTCTCTGTTGGTTTAGTTCAGATGGAAAATTTTCCGTCTTTTTCCTGTAATCATTAATTAATAAGAAATTTAATAGAGAATATTTTTGTAATATAAAATTTGTCGCTAGGATATACCCTTTAGGAGTCATATTGGTTGGAATGAAAAAAACAAACTTTTATTCTTTTAAAAGCCCTTTTGAAACCCTCTCTCAACTTGATTTATTTCGAAAAAAAAGCATTAATTCTAAATTTTTGTTTATTTTTTTAGTGTTTTACTTCCAGCAATAACCCTGTTGGAAGGGATTTTATTTATTTCTGTACACACTACACTTAAAACTATTATTATTTAACATATACAAGTACATAGTACATGTGAATTCTAAAAAAAATAAAATTTAGTAATTAGGATTGATGAATTAATAGCCACTTTTATTGAGATTATTTTATTAGAAAACTAGTTTCGAATGCTAAACATTCATCTTCAGTTCTAAAACATACAAATTTTTTTCAACACATCAGTACTATGTTACATAGATTATATATACTAAAGTTTTTAAAAGGTAAGACAAGAAATCAAACATGGGCACTCACCTTCGAGGCAACTAAAACAGAAATGGACTTTTCATTGAATACGTGAGAAGCAAATGGGAGCAGGTAGGTTAAATTTTTTATTTACAATGGCGTTTCCCTTATGACTTATTGGATTTTTCTGTTCCTATGGGAAAAAAATTTAAAATAGGGCTATTGGATATGTATATATGATCATTTAAACAAAAATCCGGATCGGTTTTAAACGATTTTATTATTTCTAGTGATTCAAAAGTATTTAATTTTAGGCTATTTTCTACTTGATGTAATATTTTTACTGCCGAGTCTTTATTACTATTACTTTTACTATTACTTTTACTTTTAAAAGAGTAAAAGAACATATAAGCATACACTAATAAGACCCAAAACTCTAATTTCGCTATCCATCTAAATGAAAATAACCACAAATTTAATAAAGACTCGGCAGTAAAAATATTACATCAAGTAGAAAATAGCCTAAAATTAAATACTTTTGAATCACTAGAAATAATAAAATCGTTTAAAACCGATCCGGATTTTTGTTTAAATGATCATATATACATATCCAATAGCCCTATTTTAAATTTTTTTCCCATAGGAACAGAAAAATCCAATAAGTCATAAGGGAAACGCCATTGTAAATAAAAAATTTAACCTACCTGCTCCCATTTGCTTCTCACGTATTCAATGAAAAGTCCATTTCTGTTTTAGTTGCCTCGAAGGTGAGTGCCCATGTTTGATTTCTTGTCTTACCTTTTAAAAACTTTAGTATATATAATCTATGTAACATAGTACTGATGTGTTGAAAAAATTTGTATGTTTTAGAACTGAAGATGAATGTTTAGCATTCGAAACTAGTTTTCTAATAAAATAATCTCAATAAAAGTGGCTATTAATTCATCAATTCTAATTGTATTGATCCTTCTATACTACCATGCGTACCTCAAGTGAAAATTTAGTAAATTATAGGTAGAAATATTCATCTATATCTATCTATTTTTTTTCCCAGTCGAGGAGAAATTGAGTTTTTAATTTAAATTATACAACAAAAAAAAAAATGAGGTGTATATAGTTGTTTGGATACCCTATTTATAATCTTAATACCACCTCATATATATATTTTTTTTTTAAATTGTCAAAAAAAACAACAAACAAATCGTGTAATTTTACACCGTTACAAATATCGTAACATGAGAAAGCAAGATCTTAAATAGAAGAAAATAGTTACAGAAGTATATTTGAGATACTAATCTGAAGTTTTTTTCTTTCAATATATTAACACTGTTTTTTTAGTTGTTGTTTCATGAAACATTCTGTTTCTTATTAAGTCATCGAATTCGTAGATTACTCCTTCAGAACGGTAATGCAGATACGATAAAAACGAGTGGTTATTATATAGTGTTGCAAAATAAGTAAAATAATAATAAGACACGGGAATTAAAACATTTTCCGGAAGAATTTCCGCAGAGTGTGAATATTAACATGGTTGTAAATGTTGTAATTGGATAAGAGTGGGAAGTTGGCAGGGGTTGGACAGACACTGGGAGGATCTGAGAATTTCAATTATGTAACTGAGGATGGCACTAGAATTTAGGGGACTGCGGCAAAAGTTGTCGGGAGGGTTGTAAGATTTAGGGCCGCTCGTCGAAGGCTTTGTCCGCCATTCTCTAATTAGCCAACCAACATCAGCAAATCTCTGTTTATCCCTAAGACCTTTCGTATTCTTATATGCAAATTTAATAATAATTATATATGTCAATTTGCCAAATTGAAAAAAAAGAAAGAAAGATTTTCTACATAAAATATTTTTTTTTTTTTTTTTTTTTTTTTAAATTTGAAGAAATTCGAATTTTCCAAACAACAAGAAACAGCTTGTCGTTACAGACTACTTTAACATTTACTAGACAAACGATAAAAGCTCCCAATTCATTACAAAAGACTTACATGACTGTGATTAGACCTATTTGGACGTACAGAGTTGAGCTTTGAGGATCTACTAAACCATCCAATTCATCTCGTATCCAATCCTTGTCCTTGTTTTGTCACCAATAAAATTATCCACAAAGATCTTTATGTTCCATATGTCGCTGAGTTAGCCCAAACCAGAAACCTATACATTCATAGTAAGCTCCATAACCACTCAAAGCCACTAGTTTCTCAACTTGCCTACCACTCCATTCCCGATAATCCTCCGAGGCGTCTGAAAAGAAGATGGCCTAGAGATCTTCTAGTGTAGAATTTTTTTTGAAGTGCTACTGATGAGTAGTTCTTTTCAAGTTTTGACAAATTATTCAAATCATTATAAGCTGATTTACTTGATTTATATATTTGTACTGTTGTAAATTTCAATAAATTGTTATTTAAAAAAATATTCTAAACAAACATTATATAATAGGAAACAATTTATAGAAATCATAAGACTCCAAATAAGTAAAATCAAATCTATACTTTTATATAAAATGAAAAGCCATTTTTCGTTTGTGACTAACCAAGAAACCTAAAGAACTAATCTGTGCTAAATTGTTACTCCATAGTTTTTATAGCTGCAGGAAGGTTTACCAATAATAAAATTTAGCAATTTTGAGTTAATTTGTAATTAAAAAAAGAGATAATATATGGATAACAGTGAAGTTTGAAAGTTGGCTGATAAAACAGTTTTGCAAAAAATAAAAAAACCTTCGCTCCCTTGAGAAATTGTTACTGCTTTTAAGTATGCGAAAACAATCTATCTATCATTTTTGAGAAATTAGACTTTTTTGAAATTAAAGTAAATAGAGTTTTATTTTTTTTATTTTCTTTATTTTTTCATTCCCATGAACGTTTATATATTTACAAGTGTGCTGAATTCAAATCAATAGTAAAAACAAAATCTACCAAGCACCATTTTTTGGAGATTGGAGGTTGTTAAAAAAAAAAAAAGAAAAAAAATATAGATATATTTTTATAAAACATTTTTTTTTCGTGAAAAACAGCAATATTTAACAATAAAACAACATTTTTGTTGAAGAGAGTATTTTTATGCAAAGCAGTGTAAGTGGCGAGCGCCATCTACATGAGAGGTTACAAAGGTGTTATATGGTGTTATATAGTGCTTGAAGTTAAGAATAAAATTTATTTATATTCAATTAAATTTTTTATACGAATATTATCTTATTATGTGTATTGAAAAATATAGAAATAATTAACTAAATTCCGTTTCGTAATAATGTAGAAATATTATACATTTTATAAAATTGATTTACTTCGTTTGCATCCACACCATATACCGCCCTTGAACATTCAGCAGTTACACCTTCCCGAGGACAATAAAATAAAAGAGGAAGTAATGCTTCAGCGGATCCTCGGCTGCTTTGTATGTGGGCATGGCGTGGCAGATGCTTTTGGAGGGAGCCCAGATGGTAGGCTCGATAACTCCATCAGTTACCAACACGGCATGGGAGGAAATTGTGAGGTCCATGGAGTACTTGCGGCTCAAGAAGTGGTCACTGGAGAGGAAGTACCAGAATAGAAATGCACCGAGCCCTAGAGCCCTAGATAATATCTTTACTCAATGCATCTAGTATCAGCAAGCGGTTATCCGATTCGTGCATTCAGAAATATTGGGAAAAGATATTATAGGATGGATGATTCATTATATGACAATAATATAGAGGGCTTCTGCTAATCCAAACGCTTGATAGTCCGAACTATTCGCTAATCTAAACTCTCAGTAAAGTAAAAAAAAAAATAATAAAAATAAAACAATAAAAAAAAAACAAAAAAAAAAACATGGAAATGTATAATACACAATATGAAGAAAATGTATGGCCGTCCCCGATATTAAGTCCTAATATTAAGTCTAATAAATTTACAAATAATAATATTTGACTTCCGAAACTTCTTTAAATTAAATTAATCCAGACTCGTACATAGAAAATGGAAAATAACATGACGAGCTGAGAAAAAAAATAAGTTTTATAGGAAGCAGAAGGAGAAATTACTTAAATTTTTTATTAATTTTACCAAATTGAAGATAATGAAGAAGAGACACCTCAGTATCAACATTTTATAAAAGATAAAGATGAGTTACTGGTTTTATTCGATGCATCCAATGGGCAATTCAAAATGACTATGCATCGCCAGGTATGTTTCAAAAAAATTTTTTTTTCATTTATTGACATTTACAGCTTTACAAAATAATATTCAACAAGTAAATGTATTGATAGTGAATATAATGGCATGTAAATAACTCGTGAAGAACTACTCACTAGTAGCACTTCAATAAAATCTACACTAAAAGGTCTCTAGGCCATCTTCTTTTCAGACGCATCGGAGGATTATCAGGGATGGAGGAGGAAGCAAGTTGGGAGGAAGCAAGTTGGATTGGAGTGGTTAAGGAGCTTACTATGGAAGGATAGGTATCTGGTTTGGGCTAAATCAGAAACATATGGAACATTAAGATCATTATGGCTAAGTTTATTGGTGACAAAGTAAGGAGCATTGAGGATACTCCGAAGGATTTTGGATTGTAAGGATTGGATACGAGATGGATTGGATGGTTTAGAAGAGCCCAAAGCTCAACTCCGTACGTCCAAATAGGTCACAGTCATGCATATCAGTAATTTTTGTAATTAATAGGGAGCTTTGAACGTTTCAACTTTATACAAGTCAAAAGAACTCAATAATGAAACGGAAAAAAAACCCCGTTTTTTTTTTGCAATTATGCGAATTTATGGTACGTTACATATTCATACAGCCAAGTATGATGGACTTACTACAGTACAGGCATAATTTTAATCGTGCATATATTATTACTTTCAAAATTCCAATGCTTGGTGATGCGAACTTTCTGCTATTCCGAACTATTCTGGATTTAGTAAGTTAGGACACATACCAGACTTAAAAGACAATAAACTGTTCGTCGTTTCCGGCTACACCGACATTTCCTAGACAAGCGTTCGAAACTCCCAATAAGTTACAAAAGGCTTTTTACATGATAGTAATTAGAACCGTTTGGACATACAGAGAAGAGCTTGTATCTTGTATCCAACCCTTACAATCTACAATCATTCGTAAAATCCACACTCTTTATTATGTTATGAAGTTATGTTATAAACTTATCGATAAAGATCTTAATGTTTCACATGTTGCTAATGTGGCCCCAACCAGATACCTATTCTTTCATAGTATACTCCTTACTCACTCAAATAGAAGTCTCCCTCACACTCAATTCCCTATTATCCTCCGAGGTGTCTGAAAAGAACGTGGCCAAGAGACCTTCTCATGTGGATTAGATCCCTGAAGTGCTACTAGTGATAAGTTATTTACATGTTACTGACGTGTCATTGTAATAATTTCTCTTAAGTTTGCTTGTAAGTATATTTATATATTTGTTTGCGACTATGATGGAGGTTTATTTTTCAGTTTTTCCTTATTGGTGCATCTTTGCCTAAGTATTTTCTTCTTTATTGCATCCAGGCCTTGTTGGACGGGAGTTTTTTTGCTGCCCAGCACAAATACCGCTTGTTGTTTATAATGTATACAGTTGTAAATATCAATAAATAGTTTTTAAAAAAAATAAAATAAATCAGTTACGATTAGCGAAAGTCTACTGCATTTGGTTTTGAACATTAATGCTCCATCCACTGAGCATTTCTATTCCTCTTATAACTAATATTTACATGTTAAAATCCCCAAAGTTCTTTATCGTGTCACAAATATAATTATCTCCACCATAATAAACTGCAGGCCCACTCATCTCAAAATCAAATAGGAAGTAAGATTAAAAACTATAGCCAATTAACTAGGAAACAGACCCTGCTCCACATTAAATCAATCATAGTAAGCATTATTAACTGAAGAAAAATTAATCTTTTTAAATATTTTTTTGCTTATATAGTTCTCATTTCAATAATAATCACAATATGATACAGAGTATTGAATGTCTCTGATCATTTCCCGAAAGACACATAATATTAGAAATAAAACAATTTGCGTAACCTTCACAGTCAGAAGTGTGTCGATGGGTTTCGAGTTACTGCGGCTTGAAGTTTATATTCCAAGTATTGCATTACGAATAGAAGTTCTCATCAGTATATATATATATTATATGTTATTATGACAGCACACTATAACAGCATATTACAGGTAATCATATATAATTGTTTATTTGCTCATCGCCTTCGGCAATTACGTTTAAAGCCATATTCAATAAATCCGATACCGATGAATAAAGTATATACTTTTCTTTTATATAAACTCTTATTTCTTATAAATATGTTTTCACTTTAATCAGTTATTTTTCTTAAACAAGGAAATAATGCTTCCCTTAGTATCTTTGTAAATGACAATTCATACCTATATGCTTCTGTGTACAGAAAAGTACGAGTCTATATGTATATATGTGTGTGGATATGGTTGTGTGTGTGTGTGTGTGTGTGTGTGTGTGTCTGTGTGAGTGAGTGTGTGTGTATACATAGTGTGTATTTTAGACATATCAGAAACTTATGGTACATATAGATCATTATGGATAAGTTTATTTGTGTCATAATAAGAGGAAATGGGGATTTTATGAAGGATTTTGGATTTAATGATAAATAAGAGACAAAATGGATGGTTTAGTTGAGCTCCAAATAGGTCTAATTGCTGTCATGTAAATGAATATACTTTAATTATTTAGAAGGTTTTAACGTTTGATAATTTTTTAAAGCCGAAGTAAGTCTTCTCCTTTTAGTCTGATAGAGTTTTGTAATGTTAAATCCTCATTATCCTTTAATAATATTCCAAACACTCCAATCTCATATGATAAACCTTCAAGACTAAATAAATCTCATCAGATAATATTTACCCTTCGGCGAAAACCTTCGACTTCTTTTCCTGCAGTAACCTTTAATAACATTCCGCTGATCCCTGTTGAACAGATCCGCTATTTAAGACTCCAACTGGACAAAGGTTTAACTTGGAATCCTCATATAAGACTAGAACGACAGGAAACTGCTCGTTTTCGACTTCTTCAACATTTAATAGATGGACGTTCAAACCTACCAAATACAAAAGGCTCATTTACATTACAGTTACGAAATGAAAAATAATCTTTATACTGGGGCACCTTGTCCCCTAAGAATAACATGAAAGTACAATCAAAAGGTATTATTGTCTGACTGCGTACATATCAGGCAGCAAGTTATATAGAATATAAATTATACACATATAAATATATAAGGTGGAATTTTAGATTTAAAAACAAATCTTCAACAAAAATAAAATAAATAAATAGCAAAAGAAAATAACAAGAAACATTCTTACACTAATCTATTATTACATGATTTCGGAAGATTGATAATTAAGGAGGTGGAAGAATAAATTATGTTTAAAAGAAGTGAGTGAAGGAGCATTGCGGATCGAAATGGGTATGGAATTCCAAAATAAAGCTGCACGATTAATAAAGGATTTTTCAAAGGAAGCAGTTTGATGAGAAGGGATATACAAATCTATAGGCTGAGATCTGGTGTTTAAAAGATGAATGGAAGAACGAAGGGCAAGGATGTCGTAAATGTACGAAGGGTTTTTGGACTTTAAGGATTGAAATAGAAAAAAAGGAACCAAGGAAGTATTATATATTATAGTTATCAAACCTATTTGGACATATGGAGCTGAGTTTTGGGGCTCCACAAATAAACGTAATTATAAAGACCTTAATGCTCTATATGTTAAGCGATTTAACCCAAACCAGATACCTATCCTTTCATAGGAAACTCCATAACCTTTCTAATCTACTAGTCTCTTGTTTCTCATTCTATTCCTGATAATCCACCGAGGTGTCTAAAAAGATTTTTTTTCCTGTTATTTAAGTGCTACTAGTGAATGGTTCTCCATATGTCTTCGAAGCCATTTCAATGATTTTTCTCAAATTTACTTATTGTATATATGTATACAGTTGTAAATATCAACAAATAGTTAATCCCGAGTAACATCCACGCCAGTTTTTTTCTGTTAGGATTTTATTTTCTTGAACGTATGTATCATTCTCGATCTTGTTTTGGAAAAAATAAATATCTTTCCCTCTCTTTACATTTTTTTTCAATGGGAAGGGATCTACTTATATCCGGGGTCAACTCTATATTCGAGGAAATACAGTATTTTTCGTTTTGAATTAAACATCCAATTTCGAAAATAAATGCTTCCCCCCTTCAGAGCTAACATGAGTTCACGAACCTAATTTTAAGTTGATATAAATTATTGCTAGCAATTGAATTTCGACGAGTGGGGGGGGGAGAGGGGGTTAAGTGACTACAATAGAAAGTAGCCGAAGGAGAGAGGGTAAATGTTCCATCGGTCTGTAGGTAAATAGATAACAGCCATTTCCGTAACCTCCTCTCGAATACTAATGCCCCCTACCCACCCCTCCCCCGACCTAAGGTAGTCGTTTTAAATTCACAACCCTCCATTTCTGTTTGAACGGATTTACATCTTACTTGTATCCGATTATATTTTTAGCCGGTAACCTTTCAAATCTCCTTCACTGAAAACACTCAATCCTTTTCAAAATTGTGTAATTGAAAGAAGGAAAATATATTAGTTTAATCACTAGTGGAGAAAAAAAGAGGGAATCCGAAAAAAAAGAGTCTTATCTACTGACTATCTTTTTTTTTTTTTTTTTTTTTATGTGTGGAGACTCCGAATTTGAACTTTACCTTGAAAAAGTGCCTAAGAAAATAAATAATAATTTTCAGTATTTTGCTTCCAAAGAAAATTAAAAAATCGATTTATTTCTACACAATGCTGTGGACACTCTGCTGTCCTAACCTAATCTAAACTGCTCGTTAATCCAAATCTTTGGGGGAAAAACAACTGACATGGGGATGTTTTGGCTAGCAACTCCAAATATTTTTACATGGGTGAGGAAAATTTTTAAACTAAAAATTGATATCATTTTCATATTCATCACAACTAACATGAAGAAACAAAATTTGGTCGAAATCATAAATTAATTTTTTTACCCTTAAAATTTTGTAGGATTTTATGAGGCAGTCAATTTGTAAAAAAAAAAAAAAAAAAAAAAAAACGTAAATAATTCCGGCTATCTCACATATTTCGCCACCGATTGAAACTAAATTTTAAGAGTATCTAGCCGTAAAACTGCATAGTTTAGCCCAAATCCGGAGTTCACAGGATTTCTTATTGAGATATCTCAAGGTATACTTGACCTCAGAATTATTTATTCACTAACATCTGGATTATATGCATGGATAAAAAGCAGAATGTACGCTGATTCTTGTGATCGTATTAATATTGTAATCTGTTGAACACAGCAGTTGTTATGGCCTTTAGAAGTTGTTGATGGCATCTCAAATTTAAAATTTTACCTCGAAAGGTGTAAAAAATAAATATTTTTTTAATTTGATAAAATTCCACATAAAAGGGATTTTTATTGCGTTAAATCGAGATTAGAGATCAGTTTTTCATGAAAAAAAAATTTCTACTGATTTACTGCGGATTTAATTGGAATTTTGTCATTTTTTTTTTGTGTGTGTGTTTTTTTGAGCACTCTAATGTCAATTTTTATTTCAAAAAGCATACAAAACTACAATTTTACGTGAATGAATCATTTCTCTATCTTGACTGAGAGACCCTACTACCCACACAAAAATCGGCATTCAAATGTGTGTTCCAAGTCAAAACGTCCCACTGTGAGTTTACTGTTGAACCAATTCCGTACATTAATGACTATAATGCAAATGTAAACACTACTGTCTTTGTTTGGCCTGGAGCAGTCTTCTTAGATAATTTCCCCCCTCTTATTTTGTCACAGATATTATTATTAAGGAAACTAAAGAAGAAAGCGGTAAAAAAATATTAAAAACAAAAAAAAATACTGATTTGTACATTATACATGTATAACTTTATTTAGTAAGTACTACACTACCTTACATAGTAACGGTTTTTTACATTGCCCACACTGCCCTGATTTAAATTAGTTCAGATTAGCGGGAGTCTACTGTATTTAGAAGTCTAGCATTGAAGATATATAGTTCAGTCATCTTTGAAGTCAAACTGTAAAATTTAAAATTCATCATTTCAAAAATCTTTATCTTTCTGAAAAAAAAAAAAAAAAAAAAAAAAATTCTTTCTAACACCTTCAAGCATATATCCGCGTCACTGTGTGGTAGGGAGTAAGAAATATATACAGACAATACATAAATACATAAGCAATAAGCAAAACAAATATAACGAAATAGAATAGAAATAGAATGTCAAATTGCTCTAATTAGTGCTGATTTTAAATTAATCTAAAATTATAGCGAAATAATTTTATTGGGTATTTTCCATGTCCCAGTACAAATATTGTACATAAGAATCATATTTTTAACTATAACTATTCCATAATCGAAATGATTACTCATTTTCCTAAAACTCAATATTTTGATTCCTTGAAATTAATAAATAATATAAACTGAACTTTATTGTTGATAAGATCACAACCAACAGGATTTTTTTTTTTTTTTTTTTTTTTTTTTTTTTTTTTTTTTTTTTTTTTTTTTTTTTTTTTTTTTTTTTTTTTAATGTTAGTTAAATAAATAATTATTTTTTATTGATAAATTAAGACAGGATGTTTGAATATTGATAAAGAGGTATCCACTGTACCTCAGTGAGAGATAGGCCGTTTATTTCCCGGATCCCAGGCTAATAGGAACAGACTACACTGCTCGCATAATCAATGAAACTCAATCTATCAGAGGGAAGATCGTCTAGGCGCAATTAGATTTCAACAGATGGCGTTAAGTGAAAAGTAGATCTCTGAATAATCTCTAACAAGATTTCAATATCGATTCATTCCTAGACTTTACTATTTCGAAATCTCTTTCTGTTTGTCATAAGTTCAATAAAAACAATAGTCAACACAAATTATGGATTTAAAGTAGTGTTTAGCTTACAACAGATTCTCCGTTTACTTAAGCAATAGAAAATGGTTTTTATTTAGGTATTTATTTAATATGCAGTTAAGTGACAATTTTTGTACACAAAACCACAACGCTTATTCTAAACTGGAGAGGGAGGGAGGAGTGGGTTAAACATGGTGTATCACCCTAAAAATTGCATGGAAATTATTAGAATGAAAATAACGGAGGAATAATTTTGTATATTCTAACTAAGAGGGTTTGAGCAGTAAATTTTAAAATATTAAAAACGAGCTTGCATTGAGCGTTTCCGTCATTAATGTGGATTCTCAGTATGACGAATGTAGAAATAAGGAGTCTCATACAGACGATCTTTTGAAAGTGTATAATTTACTTTATACGAGTATACGATATTAAACTGTACAAAAGAAAACCGTAGACGACATCAAAAAATATAACATACAATAAGCTTTCATATTTAACTGGATAATTGAGGAAAATATGTAGGATTAAGTCGACTTTAATAGAGAATTCCATGAAGAGCTTCAAGATCATAATAGGTAAAGAATTTTGAAAAGGAGTGTGCGGAAAAATATGAAGTTCAATTGGTAATGAGATATCCAGTTATAAGGTACCTCCGGTAGCAGGATAAAGCCATACAAAAGAGTATAGCAATATAAAACACGCAATATATGAACCAATTCAAAAGAAAATTTAACCTCATCTCAAGCCTATAAGACATCTCAGGGAAATCGAGGCTAATGTGTAGGAGTAGAAATAATACAAAGATACGCCGAGCAATAAGTTGCATACTGGGAACATCTCATTAACAGATTTCAAAAAGAAATAATTTTTAAAGTGGAATATAAAAGAAAGTGTTTTTTTTTTTCATCATACGTAACAAAAGTATAGTTACATTCTCAAAAGGAGCTAACCTTTTATAGGAAATGACGATTACCTCAAAAACTGATTTCAAATTTAACTTTGACAACCAGACTATTCTAGAAAAACGTTCCAAGTTCCCAATAAATGACAAAATACACTTACTTAGTTTCCTATGAAAGGATAGGTATCTGGTTTGGGTTAAATCGCTTAACATATAGAGCATTAAGGTCTTTATAATTACGTTTATTTGTGGAGCCCCAAAACTCAGCTCCATATGTCCAAATAGGTTTGATAACTATAATATATAATACTTCCTTGGTTCCTTTCTATTTCAATCCTTAAAGTCCAAAAACCCTTCGTACATTTACGACATCCTTGCCCTTCGTTCTTCCATTCATCTTTTAAACACCAGATCTCAGCCTATAGATTTGTATATCCCTTCTCATCAAACTGCTTCCTTTGAAAAATCCTTTATTAATCGTGCAGCTTTATTTTGGAATTCCATACCCATTTCGATCCGCAATGCTCCTTCACTCACTTCTTTTAAACATAATTTATTCATCCACCTCCTTAATTATCAATCTTCCGAAATCATGTAATAATAGATTAGTGTAAGAATGTTTCTTGTTATTTTCTTTTGCTATTTATTTATTTTATTTTTGTTGAAGATTTGTTTTTAAATCTAAAATTCCACCTTATATATTTATATGTGTATAATTTATATTCTATATAACTTGCTGCCTGATATGTACGCAGTCAGACAATAATACCTTTTGATTGTACTTTCATGTTATTCTTAGGGGACAAGGTGCCCCAGTATAAAGATTATTTTTCATTTCGTAACTGTAATGTAAATGAGCCTTTTGTATTTGGTAGGTTTGAACGTCCATCTATTAAATGTTGAAGAAGTCGAAAACGAGCAGTTTCCTGTCGTTCTAGTCTTATATGAGGATTCCAAGTTAAACCTTTGTCCAGTTGGAGTCTTAAATAGCGGATCTGTTCAACAGGGATCAGCGGAATGTTATTAAAGGTTACTGCAGGAAAAGAAGTCGAAGGTTTTCGCCGAAGGGTAAAATTATCTGATGAGATTTATTTAGTCTTGAAGGTTTATCATATGAGATTGGAGTGTTTGGAATATTATTAAAGGATAATGAGGATTTAACATTACAAAACTCTATCAGACTAAAAGGAGAAGACTTACTTCGGCTTTAAAAAATATCAAACGTTAAAACCTTCTAAATAATTAAAGTATATTCATTTACATGACAGCAATTAGACCTATTTGGAGCTCAACTAAACCATCCATTTTGTCTCTTATCATCATTAAATCCAAAATCCTTCATAAAATCCCCATTTCCTCTTATTATGACACAAATAAACTTATCCATAATGATCTATATGTACCATAAGTTTCTGATATGTCTAAAATACACACTATGTATACACACACTCACACTCACACACACACACACACACACACACACACACACACACACACAACATACACACACACACACACACACACCATATCCACACACATATATACATATAGACTCGTACTTTTCTGTACACAGAAGCATATAGGTATGAATTGTCATTTACAAAGATACTAAGGGAAGCATTATTTCCTTGTTTAAGAAAAATAACTGATTAAAGTGAAAACATATTTATAAGAAATAAGAGTTTATATAAAAGAAAAGTATATACTTTATTCATCGGTATCGGATTTATTGAATATGGCTTTAAACGTAATTGCCGAAGGCGATGAGCAAATAAACAATTATATATGATTACCTGTAATATGCTGTTATAGTGTGCTGTCATAATAACATATAATATATATATATACTGATGAGAACTTCTATTCGTAATGCAATACTTGGAATATAAACTTCAAGCCGCAGTAACTCGAAACCATCGACACACTTCTGACTGTGAAGGTTACGCAAATTGTTTTATTTCTAATATTATGTGTCTTTCGGGAAATGATCAGAGACATTCAATACTCTGTATCATATTGTGATTATTATTGAAATGAGAACTATATAAGCAAAAAAATATTTAAAAAGATTAATTTTTCTTCAGTTGATAATGCTTACTATGATTGATTTAATGTGGAGCAGGGTCTGTTTCCTAGTTAATTGGCTATAGTTTTTAATCTTACTTCCTATTTGATTTTGAGATGAGTGGGCCTGCAGTTTATTATGGTGGAGATAATTATATTTGTGACACGATAAAGAACTTTGGGGATTTTAACATGTAAATATTAGTTATAAGAGGAATAGAAATGCTCAGTGGATGGAGCATTAATGTTCAAAACCAAATGCAGTAGACTTTCGCTAATCGTAACTGATTTATTTTATTTTTTTTAAACTATTTATTGATATTTACAACTGTATACATTATAAACAACAAGCGGTATTTGTGCTGGGCAGCAAAAAAACTCCCGTCCAACAAGGCCTGGATGCAATAAAGAAGAAAATACTTAGGCAAAGATGCACCAATAAGAAAAACTGAAAAAATAAACCTCCATCATAGTCGCAAACAAATATATAAATATACTTACAAGCAAACTTAAGAGAAATTATTACAATGACACGTCAGTAACATGTAAAAACTTATCACTAGTAGCACTTCAGGGATCTAATCCACATGAGAAGGTCTCTGGCCACGTTCTTTTCAGACACCTCGGAGGATAATAGGGAATTGAGTGTGAGGGAGACTTCTATTTGAGTGAGTAAGGAGTATACTATGAAAGAATAGGTATCTGGTTGGGGCCACATTAGCAACATGTGAAACATTAAGATCTTTATCGATAACTTTATAACATAACTTCATAACATAATAAAGAGTGTGGATTTTACGAATGATTGTAGATTGTAAGGTTGGATACAAGATACAAGCTCTTCTCTGTATGTCCAAACGGTTCTAATTACTATCATGTAAAAAGCCTTTTGTAACTTATTGGGAGTTTCGAACGCTTGTCTAGGAAATGTCGGTGTAGCCGGAAACGACGAACAGTTTATTGTCTTTTAAGTCTGGTATGTGTCCTAACTTACTAAATCCAGAATAGTTCGGAATAGCAGAAAGTTCGCATCACCAAGCATTGGAATTTTGAAAGTAATAATATATGCACGATTAAAATTATGCCTGTACTGTAGTAAGTCCATCATACTTGGCTGTATGAATATGTAACGTACCATAAATTCGCATAATTGCAAAAAAACGGGGTTTTTTTTCCGTTTCATTATTGAGTTCTTTTGACTTGTATAAAGTTGAAACGTTCAAAGCTCCCTATTAATTACAAAAATTACTGATATGCATGACTGTGACCTATTTGGACGTACGGAGTTGAGCTTTGGGCTCTTCTAAACCATCCAATCCATCTCGTATCCAATCCTTACAATCCAAAATCCTTCGGAGTATCCTCAATGCTCCTTACTTTGTCACCAATAAACTTAGCCATAATGATCTTAATGTTCCATATGTTTCTGATTTAGCCCAAACCAGATACCTATCCTTCCATAGTAAGCTCCTTAACCACTCCAATCCAACTTGCTTCCTCCCAACTTGCTTCCTCCTCCATCCCTGATAATCCTCCGATGCGTCTGAAAAGAAGATGGCCTAGAGACCTTTTAGTGTAGATTTTATTGAAGTGCTACTAGTGAGTAGTTCTTCACGAGTTATTTACATGCCATTATATTCACTATCAATACATTTACTTGTTGAATATTATTTTGTAAAGCTGTAAATGTCAATAAATGAAAAAAAAAAAATTTTTTTGAAACATACCTGGCGATGCATAGTCATTTTGAATTGCCCATTGGATGCATCGAATAAAACCAGTAACTCATCTTTATCTTTTATAAAATGTTGATACTGAGGTGTCTCTTCTTCATTATCTTCAATTTGGTAAAATTAATAAAAAATTTAAGTAATTTCTCCTTCTGCTTCCTATAAAACTTATTTTTTCTCAGCTCGTCATGTTATTTTCCATTTTCTATGTACGAGTCTGGATTAATTTAATTTAAAGAAGTTTCGGAAGTCAAATATTATTATTTGTAAATTTATTAGACTTAATATTAGGACTTAATATCGGGGACGGCCATACATTTTCTTCATATTGTGTATTATACATTTCCATGTTTTTTTTTTTGTTTTTTTTTTTTTTTTTTTTTTTTTTTTTTTTTACTTTACTGAGAGTTTAGATTAGCGAATAGTTCGGACTATCAAGCGTTTGGATTAGCAGAAGCCCTCTATATTATTGTCATATAATGAATCATCCATCCTATAATATCTTTTCCCAATATTTCTGAATGCACGAATCGGATAACCGCTTGCTGATACTAGATGCATTGAGTAAAGATATTATCTAGGGCTCTAGGGCTCGGTGCATTTCTATTCTGGTACTTCCTCTCCAGTGACCACTTCTTGAGCCGCAAGTACTCCATGGACCTCACAATTTCCTCCCATGCCGTGTTGGTAACTGATGGAGTTATCGAGCCTACCATCTGGGCTCCCTCCAAAAGCATCTGCCACGCCATGCCCACATACAAAGCAGCCGAGGATCCGCTGAAGCATTACTTCCTCTTTTATTTTATTGTCCTCGGGAAGGTGTAACTGCTGAATGTTCAAGGGCGGTATATGGTGTGGATGCAAACGAAGTAAATCAATTTTATAAAATGTATAATATTTCTACATTATTACGAAACGGAATTTAGTTAATTATTTCTATATTTTTCAATACACATAATAATAATAATATTCGTATAAAAAATTTAATTGAATATAAATAAATTTTATTCTTAACTTCAAGCACTATATAACACCATATAACACCTTTGTAACCTCTCATGTAGATGGCGCTCGCCACTTACACTGTTTTGCATAAAAATACTCTCTTCAACAAAAAAATGTTGTTTTATTGTTAAATATTGCTGTTTTTTTTCCAAAAAAAAAAATGTTTTATAAAAAATATATCATTTCATTTTTTTTTTCTTTTTTTTTTTTTAACAACCTCCAATCTCCAAAAAATGGTGCTTGGTGGATTTTGTTTTTACTATTGATTCGAATTCAGCACACTTGTAAATATAAACGTTCATGGGAATGAAAAAATAAAGAAAATAAAAAATACTCTATTTACTTTAATTTCAAAAAAGTCTAATTTCTCAAAAATGATAGATAGATTGTTTTCGCATACTTAAAAGCAGTAACAATTTCTCAAGGGAGCGAAGGTTTTTTTATTTTTTGCAAAACTGTTTTATCAGCCAACTTTCAAACTTCACTGTTATCCATATATTATCTCTTTTTTTAATTACAAATTAACTCAAAATTGCTAAATTTTATTATTGGTAAACCTTCCTGCAGCTATAAAAACTATGGAGTAACAATTTAGCACAGATTAGTTCTTTAGGTTTCTTGGTTAGTCACAAACGAAAAATGGCTTTTCATTTTATATAAAAGTATAGATTTGATTTTACTTATTTGGAGTTTATGATTTCTATAAATTGTTTCCTATTATATAATGTTTGTTTAGAATATTTTTTTAAATAACAATTTATTGAAATTTACAACAGTACAAATATATAAATCAAGTAAATCAGCTTATAATGATTTGAATAATTTGTCAAAACTTGAAAAGAACTACTCATCTATAACAGTTGAATAAAAATTCTACATTAGAAGATCTCTCTAGGCCATCTTCTTTTCAGACGCCTCGGAGGATTATCGGGAATGGAGTGGTAGGCAAGTTGAGAAACTAGTGGCTTTGAGTGGTTATGGAGCTTACTATGAATGTATAGGTTTCTGGTTTGGGCTAACTCAGCGACATATGGAACATAAAGATCTTTGTGGATAATTTTATTGGTGACAAAACAAGGACAAGGATTGGATACGAGATGAATTGGATGGTTTAGTAGATCCCCAAAGCTCAACTCTGTACGTCCAAATAGGTCTAATCACAGTCATGTAAGTCTTTTGTAATGAATTGGGAGCTTTTATCGTTTGTCTAGTAAATGTTAAAGTAGTCTGTAACGACAAGCTGTTTCTTGTTGTTTGGAAAATTCGAATTTCTTCAAATTTAAAAAAAAAAAAAAAAAAAAAATATTTTATGTAGAAAATCTTTCTTTCTTTTTTTTTCAATTTGGCAAATTGACATATATAATTATTATTAAATTTGCATATAAGAATACGAAAGGTCTTAGGGATAAACAGAGATTTGCTGATGTTGGTTGGCTAATTAGAGAATGGCGGACAAAGCCTTCGACGAGCGGCCCTAAATCTTACAACCCTCCCGACAACTTTTGCCGCAGTCCCCTAAATTCTAGTGCCATCCTCAGTTACATAATTGAAATTCTCAGATCCTCCCAGTGTCTGTCCAACCCCTGCCAACTTCCCACTCTTATCCAATTACAACATTTACAACCATGTTAATATTCACACTCTGCGGAAATTCTTCCGGAAAATGTTTTAATTCCCGTGTCTTATTATTATTTTACTTTTTTTGCAACACTATATAATAACCACTCGTTTTTATCGTATCTGCATTACCGTTCTGAAGGGTAATCTACGAATTCGATGACTTAATAAGAAACAGAATGTTTCATGAAACAACAACTAAAAAAACAGTGTTAATATATTGAAAGAAAAAAACTTCAGATTAGTATCTCAAATATACTTCTGTAACTATTTTCTTCTATTTAAGATCTTGCTTTCTCATGTTACGATATTTGTAACGGTGTAAAATTACACGATTTGTTTGTTGTTTTTTTTGACAATTTAAAAAAAAAAAATATATATATGAGGTGGTATTAAGATTATAAATAGGGTATCCAAACAACTATATACACCTCATTTTTTTTTTTTTTGTTGTATAATTTAAATTAAAAACTCAATTTCTCCTCGACTGGGAAAAAAAATAGATAGATATAGATGAATATTTCTACCTATAATTTACTAAATTTTCACTTGAGGTACGCATGGTAGTATAGAAGGATCAATACAATTAGAATTGATGAATTAATAGCCACTTTTATTGAGATTATTTTATTAGAAAACTAGTTTCGAATGCTAAACATTCATCTTCAGTTCTAAAACATACAAATTTTTTCAACACATCAGTACTATGTTACATAGATTATATATACTAAAGTTTTTAAAAGGTAAGACAAGAAATCAAACATGGGCACTCACCTTCGAGGCAACTAAAACAGAAATGGACTTTTCATTGAATACGTGAGAAGCAAATGGGAGCAGGTAGGTTAAATTTTTTATTTACAATGGCGTTTCCCTTATGACTTATTGGATTTTTCTGTTCCTATGGGAAAAAAATTTAAAATGGGGCTATTGGATATGTATATATGATCATTTAAACAAAAATCGGATCGGTTTTAAACGATTTTATTATTTCTAGTGATTCAAAAGTATTTAATTTTAGGCTATTTTCTACTTGATGTAATATTTTTACTGCCGAGTCTTTATTAAATTTGTGGTTATTTTCATTTAGATGGATAGCGAAATTGGAGTTTTGGGTCTTATTAGTGTATGCTTATATGTTCTTTTTTTACTATTACTTTTACTTTTAAAAGTAAAAGTAGCATACACTAAAAGACCCAAAACTCTAATTTCGCTATCCATCTAAATGAAAATAACCACAAATTTAATAAAGACTCGGCAGTAAAAATATTACATCAAGTAGAAAATAGCCTAAAATTAAATACTTTTGAATCACTAGAAATAATAAAATCGTTTAAAACCGATCCGGATTTTTGTTTAAATGATCATATATACATATCCAATAGCCCTATTTTAAATTTTTTTCCCATAGGAACAGAAAAATCCAATAAGTCATAAGGGAAACGCCATTGTAAATAAAAAAATTTAACCTACCTGCTCCCATTTGCTTCTCACGTATTCAATGAAAAGTCCATTTCTGTTTTAGTTGCCTCGAAGGTGAGTGCCCATGTTTGATTTCTTGTCTTACCTTTTAAAAACTTTAGTATATATAATCTATGTAACATAGTACTGATGTGTTGAAAAAATTTGTATGTTTTAGAACTGAAGATGAATGTTTAGCATTCGAAACTAGTTTTCTAATAAAATAATCTCAATAAAAGTGGCTATTAATTCATCAATCCTAATTACTAAATTTTATTTTTTTTAGAATTCACATGTACTATGTATTTGTATATGTAAAATAATAATAGTTTTAAGTATGGTGTGTACAGAAATAAATAAAATCCCTTCCAACAGGGTTATTGCTGGAAGTAAAACACTAAAAAAATATACAAAAATTTAGAATTAATGCTTTTTTTTTTTTTTTTTTTTTCGAAATAAATCAAGTTGAGAGAGGGTTTCAAAAGTGCTTTTAAAAGAATAAAAGTTTGTTTTTTTCATTCCAACCAATATGACTCCTAAAGGGTATATCCTAGCGACAAATTTTATATTACAAAAATATTCTCTATTAAATTTCTTATTAATTAATGATTACAGGAAAAAGACGGAAAATTTTCCATCTGAACTAAACCAACAGAGAGTGTGCCAAAATGTTATATTTTTGAGGATGAAAAAAAAACCTTAAATGTGTGTGACGTTTAATAAAAACACATGTGATAAATTCAATGTTATCTTTGCTTAAAGTGTTTCATGATATTCTAATTACTAGTTTCAAAGGACATGTAATTTCATTCCTGTGTAATCTAAAAGAATAATATCACGGTGAAAAACTATTACACATATACAGTAAGACCTCAATAATCCGAATATATTACACTCCGGACGACGCGGTAGTCCGGACGAACCCTACTCGGTTCACCTCCACCATATTTTTCCTATCCTCCTTCTGCCTATCCCGACACGTGTCAAACGTTATGCTGCTCCGTCGTATGGGAGAATTACATTTGCAGAATACAAAATAACGGACTCTTTCCAACACGTACTCTTCTAAGTTTTGCTCTGTTTAAGTGTTCATAAATATTTATATTCATAACATGTTGTTATGTTTTTTTGTAAATAACCATTCTAATTCAACATAAATAAATACATACCTCTCCATTCACAGTTTATTTTATTTTACATAGACTTAAATGTGCTTAGTAATCTGGACGATTTCCTAGTTCGGACGACCCCTTGTCAACTATTCGTCCTTGAAATTTGAAAAATCTTTTCTTTTTTTTTTTTTAAACAACAAAATTATAAGCTAACTGCTGGGAATTTATAGTGAAGTATACAGAAAAATATGTTATTTGTCGTTAAGTATCGTTTATCCATGGTTTTATACAATTTTGTTTTAATTATTAATCTTGCAATGTTTGATATCACTAAATTATGAACGGATAATTACTTTTAAAATAACAAAGTAATTTAACAATTATTCATTTTCTATGAGGAAATAACGATGAAATTTGAATTTTTAAACTTAAGAAATTTTGTTTTTTTCTTATTTGTTCTATCTATTTTCCTTGTTTTAGTACGACATTTTTTTAAAATTCAAATCTTAATGTTTCCCTTATCCATCAGTAATAGAATATTGGTATTTAAAGTAGGGCATTTCTAACTATTATCACAATAGTCCCATTTTCTTCCAATTTTGTAAAGTTTTTGACGTTTCGTTTTTGGTTACTTCTTTCAAAACTACCAAGTTATCTCCGCTAACTAAAGCAACTGGTGATCCTTTTTTAATTATCTTTACATAAAGCTTATAAAATTAGTCATGTTCAAATTATTTTTTTAAAATTATTTATTTATTTTTATTTTACTGATAGAACAGCGCTGGGAACACTCTGAGCCCGGCTTGCCCTCCTAATGTTTGTAAATATAGTATGAATGTATTTTGGATTCTTTTCTTTTCTTCTTTAATTTTAATTTTTTATTTATTAGTTTCTTCTATATTTTTATTCTATTTTATTCTTACACTTTATTTCATTTTATTTGTTGTATATTTTATTTTATTGCCTGTATATTTATAAACTTTTTATTTTTATTTTCTTACTGTATTTTATATCATTGTACATATTGTTTGAATGAGTCTTTGTCATTCATATTACTCATTGCCCTTTAGTGAGGCAACTTGTAATTATTCAAATAAAATGTTTATAAAAAAAAAAAAAAAAAAAAAATTCTTTGACTCATATTTCCTAAGAATTACAAGAAATTTCAGTAAATGTATGGCATTCAGATACATTGAAAAAAAAAAAAATCTTAATATTAGTGCAACTTAAAAAAAAAAATGCCCAATTTTTTGCTAAAACAATGAAAAAGAATATTATAATCTACATATCTGTAAAAGTGTTTAATGGCTCGAATTATTAAAAAATATAAATTAAGAATGACGTGTAAATGAAACTCATAACTCATTTTTTACTTTTATTTATTTACTTTTTTTTTTTTTTTTTTTTTTTTATCTTGGGAAGTCTTCCACGTCATTTATACTTAGCCTGAAAAGATAAGCCGAGAAAAAATTGCCTTCAAGAACCCCCCGGTCACAGAGACCTCTTCAGATGAAGCGTTTTCGTGGTTCCATCATATGAAGTAATATCAGAGCAGATCTCAACTAAAAACTACGGTATCAATATTAAAAAAATATAATGTAATAATAATTTAAATATTGTAATTTATTTCCCTTAGCTTGAAAAAGGAAACTTGCTTAAACAAAAAAAAAAACAGCTATATATAATGAAAATAATATCTATTTTCGTAAATAAATAATGGTAAATAGTGTTGTTTACAACAAATTACGTGTAGTCCTTTTATGTTAATATCTTCTGGTTGTAAATTTTATAAGTGCCTATTGCAGTGTGTGCATGTTTATTGAAAAAGTGGTACAGTACCATATGCTTCAAAGAGGACCAATAAGTAATATGGAAGGCTTTATGGTTTCATTCGCACAATATGTACAATAGGTAATAAATGAAAAGAATTGAGGAAAAAATAAAAAAATAAAGATCCTCATAATATATAATACAATAAAAGAAGGGAAATAAATAAAAGAAATAAATTAAGAACCTCAAACTGTAAAATATATAAAGTGAAAAAATTACAATCAAGGAAATTAATAGAATAAAAATATAAAAACAATAATTGCTCACTATAAATATAAATTCTTGTTGAATTTGATGAAAGTGTGAAAATTTTATGTATATGGATTTTAGAACAAAAGGTATATTAATTAGGTATAGTCATCATCTATGGTTTTGCTGAAGACATAGTAAGGGGCGTTGGCTATTTTTCTCAGGACTTTGGATTTGAAGGACTGGACACATTTGGTGTGAATTGAGTACAAATAAATATAATAAAATAAAATAAATTTTGGTATAAATTTTTAAATAAATTAATATTAGATACAATAATAACATGTTTTTATATTTTAATAACTGCAGGTAATTTTAATTTTTTTTTTTTTATGTAGAGAAAATAAAATTGTGTAATGGCCTATATAATTTTATTTTCGAATTACTGTGAAACGTATATATTTAGTATGGAAAAGTACAACGAAGTATTTCTCGGTAAATGTCCTCGAGCAGGGGAACAAAACATTACTTTAAAGCTAAAGTGGGTCGGATTGTTTTTAAACCAGTGAAAAATATTTTTCACATAGTCAGATAAATTATTCAATTTTATAGCAAGTAATTTTGAAATATATGGGTTCATTTTGTATTATGATTCGATGATTATCAAAAAGGTATTGGTGCTGCTGATGATTAAATTAAAATAAAAAATAATCTCACAAGGGGACATTTGCAGTTGTAACTCAAAGATTTGAATGCCGATTTCTGTGTGGGTAGTAGGGACCTATAATAGTGCAAAACTAGAGTTATAGCCGCCAATGAGCATTAGGAGCCGAGAAAAAAAAATATATATATGAAAATCACGTTTTATTTTTTTCTCTGCTCTCAGTCAAGATAGAGAAATGATTCTTTCACGTTTAATTGCAGTTATGTATTTTATTTGATATAAAAATACTTCCGTTATGCCCAAGAAACCACCCGGCTTTAGGGTGCTCAAAAACTCTAAAAAAATGACAAAATTCCAAGGAAATCCGCTGTAAATCAGTGGAAATTTTTTTTTTCATGCACAACTGACCTCAATTTTCGATTTAACGCACTGTAAAACCCTTATATATGAAATTTTATCAAAATAAAAAAATATTGATTTTTTACCCCTTTCGAGGAGGTTAAAATTTTGAAGTTGAGATTTCATCAACAATTTCTAACGGCCATAACAACTGCTGCGTTCAAACGATTACAATAGTAATAGCATCACTAGAATCAGTAAACATTCTTCTTTTTATCCATGCTTTTAACATTGGCATTACTTCAGTGGACAAAAACTGATGTGAATGAAAAAATCCGAGGTCAGCTATAACTTGAGATATCTCAATAATGGGAAATCCTGCAACCTCCGGATTTCGGCTAAACTATGTAGTTTTACGAATTCTTGGTGACCGTAAAATTTGGTCTTCATCGGTGGCGAAATGTGTGAGATAGCGCAAATTATTTACATTTTTTCAGAAATTAACAGCATCTTGCCTTCTAAAATCATACAAAATTTTAATGGTAAAAAAAAATTATTTTTGATTTTTACGTTACAACTGCAAACGTCCCCTTGTCAGTATTTAAAATAGTTTATTTATATTATACAAAAATTTGTAAATAAACTATCAGTTTTAAGTAGAGATGGTCTAAACCAATATATTTCAGTAACCGGGACGACCGATACAGGTCAAAAAAAATATCTGTTACAAATACCTGTTACAAAATACCTGTTACTTGTATCAAGGTCAGCGTCTCTATATAATCGTTTATCCTGTTACACTGATATTTTTAGCATACCTACTACTCGCATATCTGTTACTCGCATACCTATTCAATATCCGCTCTAATCAATAAGTTTACATTTTCAACTACCTTTTAATTATTGTATATATATATGGTTATTTTTTAAAAATTCTTTTCAATTTTATTTTCAGTTTCTATAAAATAAATTTTTTCAATAAAAATTATTGGCTAATTATTATTTAAGATGTTTGATGTTTTATAACAACATACATATTTTTTAATTGATTTATGACTAGCAAAAATAATGCAATTTTTTAAGTATAGATTTCATATTTGTGTGTATTTTAATGATTATTAAAATTAACAATAATAAAATAAATAAGAATGTAAGAGTGTCTAATACAATGAAGACCGCCTGACATTTTACCTGAAAATAATAGTACTAGAGTGGAAGTAAAAATACTGGTCTAGGTAAACGAGTATCTGGTAACAGGTAGAGATGACAAGTAAGAAATACTAGTCTAGGGTAGTACGCAGTACGAGGGTAATAGGTATGAATGTTGTTACTAGTACTGAAGTATGCAAGTATCTCGTACCTGTTACTTTTGAATATAGGTAACAGGGACGCCTTTCAGTCAGCCTATACCTGTTACAAAATAATAGGTCCAGTATTTCTGAACCACCAATAGTTTGAAGCATTAAATTCGTCGGACCCGCACAGCACAAAAACATTTATTGCACTTTTTTTTATAACATTACCGTTCGAAATCGAATTATTGTGAGTATAGTTGAAGTATTTAATCGCCATGTTTAAGAGGAGGTTGGATAAAGACATTAGTAAGACATTAGTTTATCGTTTAATAATGTTTTGATTTGAAAGAAATAATCAATTAATATTATCTCATTGATTTTATTTAATCCATACATAATGGAGTATGGATAAGTAATGACGTTATTTTAAAGAAGTAGTTTTCCCTCGAGGGTGGGGAATAAAGCACAATTCCCTTACCCATCCACAAGAAGCGACGAAAACGATGAATTACATCCAGAGAAGGTAACAATAAAATAACAGGTATTTTGGTTGGGGGCAGAGGAAGAGTCGTGGTGATTTACGTAATATATGTTTGTCGTGTAAAAATCATTTAACTATTTCTAGTTAAATTTCTTTCCACTATTACTTTGTTCACTATTTGGTTGAATATTATTCCTTGTACTGTCATACTTTTTATGCATATTTCAATGTTTTTTGTTGCTTATAAATCCGGGACGTATTCATGACGAACACCTTCGCAACGGCAAGAAACTGCTCTCCGTTCCGAACTGCTCCAACACTAACTGGATAAACGTTCTTCCCGACTAGTTACATAAAGCATATCTAGTTGACTGCAATCACGCCTCTTTGACACATAGAATTACGCCTCAGTGCTCCACTTAATCCTCGATTCCCTATCTTGTTTAAAAGTTAATATATAATAGTTTAATAATTTGTAATGTTCTTATGATTATTTCACAAATATTATTATTCATAATATCATTAATGGCCCGTATATTCTATATTTGGCCTTGAATATCCCAGTAATTCCTGTTGAAACAAATCCGCTATTCAACACTTCATCTGGTAAATTTTTTCAAAATCCTGAGGCAGGAAATGAAATATTTGATAGTTAAAAAAAATGTTTTCAATTACCTCAAAATTTATAAGAAAAACGCCCCATCTAATTGATTTAAAATTTATAATATGACTATTTATTCATATTATTACAATCAGAAGGACTTGGAAATAATCAGAGATTTTCTACTAACTCTATGTTCTCTCTTGAACCTAAATAGATGTTATTTCAAAACTTCTCTTATATGTTACAAATAAATTATCCATAATAATGATTATTCACAAAATCATCCCATATGTTGATGGCTGGAACCATAAACCTGTCTCTCACTCACTCACTGAGCTCTAAAGTTCTTGAAGAACCTTTACCACGATTTATAACCACTCCTGAAGATCTTAGGCTTTTGTCCAACATTTTTTAATCTTATCTTTTGAAGACCCTTTTGAGACATTATGCAGCCATATCATTCTCGACTTCTTTTCAGTCTCTGTCCACCTGGCTTACTGTACTTCTCATCGGGATTCCATGCTCTTGATTTGATTGATCGGATCACCGTCTCATAAATAAATTAACCATGAACCCATAGTTTCTTAAAAAAACTCCATACGTGTTTTATAACCCTCTCGTTTCACAACTCACGTTCTATCAGATTGTTGTTAATCTTCCGAGGTGTCCATTAACAAACTTTTCGTATGACGTTACAATTTAGATCTTTAGTTGGAGTGGAAGAATGGGAAACTTTACGATTCATTGCTATGTTATTATTCTCTTATTTAATCTTCTTTTCCTTCCTGTGTGCCTTCCATCGTGGAGGTGCCTCGGTCCAAGTCAGCCATACTTCCCGGCCCCTAACCAACGCTTTTGTGGCATTTAGACTACTTCCTCTTCTTACTCCTAGCCTGGAGACGTCCAAGTTAGTGTAAAGTCTCTGGATCCTCTTCCTGTAGGCCTAGCTTCGAAAAGCTTTCTAGGGTCTCATTCCTCCTTTTTAAACTATTTCTATTACGGGTGGAACGCCAAGTTCCTCTCGCATTCTCTTATTTCTTCTCCGATCTAGTTAGGCCAGCTACTCTCCTCAGGTACCTCATTTCCACTGCTGTTACTTGGCTCCAGTGTTTGTCCATTGGAACCCAGGTTGATTCTCTCATTAAATATAATTTTGTTTGATTATCAGTTTATATTCTGAGAAAATATTTATAAATTAGTAATACAAGTATTCAGATTCCGCTACCTGATTTTATTTTTATTCCTCTATACGAATACAAATAAATTAAGGGAAAACCTGGATATGTTGCGGTTAATGGGGTTCGATATGATGAAGAGAAAAAAAGAGAAACACTTTCCGGATACTCATTGTAGGATCACTATACAACCATTTAGAACAAATTGAAAGTATTTCAAACCAGAGATCTATTAAACAAAGTGGGAAGAGAATTGGAAGCGGAGGGACATTGTGTAACTGAAGACTATTGGCGATAGGCACGTAGTCGCCCGCTATCCCAACCAATCGGCTCGGTCCTTTGACAATGCCGGACTCACATTAGGGATGCCAGGCGGTGTCGCCTCCTCGCACCCTTAGTACATATAAAATGAAGGGCCAATTCGGCAAATGTTAGCCAGAGTATCCTAATTCAATTTAAATCCGACAATGCTGGGATTTGAATACAATCCGGCCGAAAGCGACCTGTAGCAGGTGCTACTTGTTATGATATGATGTTAATAAAGCCTTAAAAAAAAAAAAATAAATAAAGAAGAAAATACTGAGGTTCTAGCTTATTTTTCTCGTTACGGACTCCTACATCTCCATATTTATTTTAGTTTATTTTTAATTACTCCTTAAGTATTTCCGCAAGTATTTCGAGGTGATTACACGAAAAAAAGGTTTCCAAGATAATGGTAGTAGTCCAGTCAATGAATGCATAAATGAGGGGTGTAGAGTGCATGGAATATGCCATAATTTTTTACTTCACAGCTCCGATAGAAGTAGTTAGAAGGTAAACATATTAAAAGTCCCCACCCCTGGATGGTGAGCTAAGTGTGGGGGAGTGGAGAAGGTCCAAATTTTGTATTTTTCGATTATTTCTCTAAAACGGTAGACTCAAAAAAAATATGTTTCAGATCAAAATTAAATTTCCTATAAAATTGATTATATTCATATTTGTCGAAATTCCAACGGTTTTCGAGATATACGTTATTAAAAATCGAAAATATTCGAGAAAAAAAAAAACATTTTTTTACCTCACTTTTGGTCCAATTTTTGCTTCTAGTTCTAGAAACGTATATATGAAATTAAAGCAAATTTAATCCTCTACAACTTTGATTCTGACATTATTTCTGAGAAACGATCGTGGAAGGCACTAGAATCAAGTGTTTGACAAAAAGTGAGATAAAATTGTTTTTTCCCGAAAATCAGCGATTATCAATAACGTATATCTCGAAAACTGTTGGAATTTCGACAAATGTATGTAATCAATTTTATAGGAAATTTAATAAACTCTAATTATGATTTGAAACATGTTTTTCTAGAGTCCACCGTTTTCGAGACAGTCGAAAAACCCCAAAATAGGACCTTATCCCGTTCCCCCACCGTTAGCTCTTCCCCAGGGGCGGAGACTTTTAGTATATTTACCTTCTAACTACTCCTAACACAGTTATGAAGTCAAAAATTATCCCATATTTCATGGACTCTACAATGTGTTTATTGACTGGACTAATAGGACTTTGAGGTGTACTCTTGGTAAAAACAAAAAGCTGTCAGCAAATATTTGTAACACTCTTGTCAAAATTAGTGAATACAAAACTAACCGCTGTCTCGATCCATTAGACAACGAGAGTAATCAGATGATAATTCATTCGGTTGACTCACAGTGCTGACTACACTGTCTTCTAAGAACACGATGAGATCAGAAATCAGGCATCACTAACAGTGTTCTAGGCTTGCTGTTATGTAATTGATTAAATAGAACATTAAGCATTTCCAATAGTCCCATTTTAATTTTTTCTTCCAGTAGGAACGGAAAACTCCAATGAGTCATAAAGAAAATCCTATAGTAAACCCCAAAAATTTAACCTACCTAGCCCCCCTTTGCTACGATGGATATATTTCAGGTATCTCTCAGATCTCCTGAGGTGAGTACTAGTGTTTGATTTCTTGTCTTGCATTTTGAAAACTTTAGAATATAATATAATAGAAAGAAAACATTATTCTTGGACAAAGTCCCTTATGAATAACTTTAAATAATACAAAGTAAGATCATAACTGGCCGAGAGCTATTAAAAACAAAACAACATAGATAAAATTGAATACAAATATGTATGAAAAAAATACAGACAAAAACTAGAAAAAGAAAAAAATATAAATAAAAAGAGAGTGAAAAAATTAATATACAAAATAAAGGTTAATATTGTAAAAAAAAAAAAAAAAAAAAAAAAAAATGCAGAAGAGAAAAAAGCCAAACAGAAACTTAAAGAAAAATAAAAGATAGAAAATCATAAATTATCATTTCAAGAAATTAAAACATTATCATAATCAAACTATAATTTATGCTAATGCTTTATGTGTGACGGTCTTAGTAATTAAAATAGACTATTACATACCTCCTTATAATTAGAGAGCGTCGGGTTGGAGGGAAAGAGGATGGTGAAAGAATAGTGTTTTGAATGTTCCAAGGAAAGAAGCATTGCGGATAAAGGGGGGAGGGAATTCCAAATAGTAGAGAAAGAGGATTGGAATGCAGTACTTCTGTGGGATGGAGTATAGAGATCGGAAAGACGAGATCTTGTATGCAGTGATTTGATAGCAGACTTGAATTTCAGGTTACTGTAAATAAAGGGAGGGTTACGGGTGTTGATAACTTGGAATAGGTAGGTGCCTAGGAAGTATTTTCTGCGGAAGGAGGGGAAAAGCCGATTTAACTCAGTGTAGAGATGCGAAACATGGAAACGTCTCGAGTTTCCGAAGACGAATCATGAAGCAATTCATAGTGCGATAGTTTATATAATCGGTGTAACACATAGCATTCGAAACTAGTGTTCTAATAAAATAAGCCCAATAGATGTGGTAATTAATCCATAAATCCTAACTGTATTTATCCTTCTATACCATTATACCTCAAGTAATGAATGCATGATTTAACTTTCCAAACCTATGTATTTTTAATTGTCAACTATTGTCACATTTTATTGATTTCAAAGCAAACAATTTTTGCATAATTTATAAGTATAAAGTATGTGAAGTTTTATAACCAGTATTTTCTGTAGGGCAAACAAAATTCAATTTCAAGCATCAATACTTTATTCGCAGTGTCAGTAATTTAATGTGTTTCTTAACCTTTCAACTATATAGGTACTGTAACCTTAGGCTGTAGTTAATTTAAAAAAAAAAAAAAAAAAAAAAAAAAAAATGTTTGGAATGAACTGTGACTTCTTACAAAAAAGGAATCCGAATCTTGACCTGGGCAAAGGGAAGAGGGTGCAACTGTGGATGGTTAATATGTTCGTCGGAGGCGTTGGCCCATCTGACTATCGGAAGGGTAGGAATGTGTTAAGGGCTTGCCCTGTAAACGTTTAATTATGCCTGTCCTGCGGGCTGCCCTGTAATGGGACAAGAATCCCTCCCAGGGCTGGCAATAAAACAGGAGCCTCTTCTCTGGACCTCTGCCAACCTTCTACCCCCCCCCCCCCCCCCCGCACTCACCCTTCGCCACACCCAAACAAAACACATTATAAAATAAAATAAAAATTAGCCAAAACTCTATCAGAGGTGTTAAACTCTTTTTTATAATTTTGTCAAATGGCAAGAAGCTTCTCTTTTGAAACGACGGTCTGTCAACAAATGTTGAATTGGAATCAATTTACAAGATGCCGACCCATAACCAACAATCAGAAATTGTTGTTACTAGAGAGTAAAATATATAATAAAGATAATGCTTATTCTAGGGATATTGTCGTTGTCTAAATGATTAAATATATAAATTTTATTTTTCATATTTCGAAGTTATTTATTTCACAATGAAGTGCAATGTGTAATAAGTAACTGAAATTGAAATAATTTGAAACTGAATACTAAAGCCATTTTGCCTTAAAAATAAATATAATTATAATGTATAAAAATACTGAAGGCCTTGTTTATTTATAATTTTAAAAAATTTATATTTATATTTTTCTATTGAATAAATATTAGAAGCTGCCTCTCTCAAGGGAACTGAGCAATATAGATGACAATGAACCTATTCATCTAATACCTCTAATAAGAAATAAAATAAAATTTAATAAATTAGAACAATAACAGTAGAACAAAATAAGGTATAGTAGATGATGAAAAAAAAATATAAAGATTTGTGAAACTGGAAATTGAATAACTCAGAGTTTTAGGAGGGTTGAAAAGGTTTTGATGAAGGTTTATTCAAATAAATAAAATGAGTAAATAAAACTTTTTTTTTGACATGTATACTAATCTACCATTGTGCTATGATATGCCCATCCATCCCTTATTTACGATTACAGCAAAAAAATAATAAAATAATAATATATAATAATACAGTAATTATTTATTTTAAAAAAATCTATTTATTGTTATTTACAACTGTATTCAATACACATCTAATAAATGTGTGAGGAAATGATTACAATCGCTTGTAAAGAGACTAGTAGTAGCACTTCAATATAAGTTCTTTATTAGAAGCTTTCTTGGTAATCTTCTTTATAGATGTCTCGGAGGGTTCTCGGGGAATGGGAAGCAACTTGGGTGATTAGTGGATTGGAGAAGCTGATCATAGAAGGATAGGTTTCTGGTTTGAGCTAATCAGCAACGTATGGATCATTCAGATCTAAATAGATAAGTTTGTTTGCGACATAATAAGGATTATTGAGGATTTGACGAAGGATTTCTGATTGTAAGGATTGGATACAATAAGAGTTGGAAGGTCGAAGTTCAAATATGTATCAGCACTTGTTTTAAAAATTAAAACACATTCATTTAAGCTTGCAATATTTTCATACAGGCTGATAATTTACGAACAAGCTTCTGTGAGGTTTGGAAAGAATGTGATCCTTGCTCTCTCTTGCCACATCTTTGATCCCTAAGCCTTTGGGTACTGAGTGGGTGTGTTAAAGCCCAAAACACTTCTTACATGTATGGAGTTTGGGACGACTTCAAACAGTCCATGAAGAGCCTAGGTTAATATTCAACCTATGCACTGAGAGTATACAGCCTACAGAACTTGGATCTTAATCCCCTGTCTTGCGCCAGCTCATTTTATAACCCTCTCATATTTTTTTGGAATGCTAAACAAGTGAGTAAAGAAAACAAAACTCGTTTTATTGGAAAAAATGTTTTAGTTTATCTGTGTTATAGTATACCTCCCCCTTGTCCCAACACATTTGCTACACAGTCACGTAGAGACGTAATTGGAGAGCAACGGTAAATTATCTGTCATTATTCCTGCATCGGTAAACAATGTCTTTGTTTAATTTAGAGCTTCTGTATGAATTATCTTATAGATTCTTGTGACAGCTTTTTTTCTTTTCTTCTAGTCTTTGACTAGCTTTTGGAATGTTGCAATGATACTAAGCCCACCCCTTGGTCTTCTTCCTTCCATTCCACTTTGAAGGCTTTTCTGGCGGTTTAACTCTCCTCCATTCTTAGCTGGTGACCAAACCCTCTGAACTTTTGTGACCCCAGCAAGCAAGCATTCCACTGTTGGGATATCGATTGGATATTATAGCAATGATTCTCAAGTTTTTCCCTCTACATTCTTCAAGTATTGCATGTCATCAGTTTGGATCCTGCTTTTCTGTTTGTTTGGATTTGCGTGTCTGCTTTTCTGAAATATTTAAGCATGGGCAGGAATGCTGTCTTAGACTAAATGAAACAATACTGGAGTTCCATAGATGAGAAGATAATTATAGCCAATATTTATTTATCAAGGTTTAATTATAATAAAATTGCTATTTATAACTGTATAAATATATACTATAAGTAAACTATAAGAATGACGAATAAGCAATAACATGGAAAAACCACTCACTAGTAGCACTTCAAAAAAAGTTCTTTATTAGAAGGTCTCTTCCCCATATTCTTTTCAGTCTCTTCGGGGGATTATGAGGAATTGAGTATGCAGTAAGTGGATTCGAGTGGGTATGGAGTTTTCTTTGAAAGGATGGGTATCCGGTTTGAGCCAAATTAGCTACATATGGAACATTGAAATGTTTATGGATAGGTTTATTTATGACATAATAAAATAGTTCAGTGGAGCCCCTAATCTCATCTCCGTTTGTCTAAATGGGTTTAAAACTTTAGTGGAGTCCTAGGTAGCGGATCTGATCAACGGGGATCAGTGGAATTACAACATTACTTTAAAATTTTTGTGAAAAAAATAGTTTATAAATTACTTATTGTTTCACTAAGTTAGACTTTGTATTATCAAAACATATCAAGTTGATCATTACTTGCGCAGCTAAGATACTAACCTTTTTAGTTTTTTTTTTTTTCCTTCCATCGTGTAATTCCAAGGAGCTAAGAGTAGAGCACTTTGATGGTAAGGCTAACCGCGCCCCCAAGTAAGATAATACAGCTAAGTCGTTATATCCGCAGGTTAATACCCCGGACAATCCGCCTCTAAGGACCCCGCTCCAAGTACTTCCACTTCCACACCACCCTGTCGCACACTCCGCCTCCCCCTCACACCCCCCTCCCCTACTCCCCTACACATCCTTCCAAGAACTAATTTTCATATATGATCCTCAATAGTTTGGGGAGTTTTCATATTTTTATATTCTTCATTTTGCGTTTTTTTATGAGTCCATATAAAATATTATATTTACAAAAAAAAAAAAAAAAATATATTTTAACTAACAAGGGGAGGACACTCTCAGTCTCTCACGGATCTTGTTGGCAATTTATTTTTGACGTTTCTGGTCAAAAAATATTATAAAAAAATCTTTTGTTTTTATTTAATAAACGTTTTTCAATGTTTTTGTGGGCGCTGAATTAGAATCTGATGTCAATTTTAGTGTAAAAAAATATATAGAGGTAGTTTACTTGAAACTCGAATCATTTTTTTAGAATTAAATTAACCTAAACCAAAATATATGGAGCGGCTGTATTTTTCCTTAAATCCGCAATCAAAAATAAAAATCTTGGTGCAAGAATCATGTTGATATCATTTTTTAAACTCGAGATATAAAATATTTTAATTAAATGCTATTTTTTTTCTCGGCTTCTAGGGCCCATTGGTCGGAATGGCAAAATACGTGTCTAATATTTTTTTAGCAGGAACCTCCAAAAAAAATTCCCAAAAAGATCCGTGAGAGACTGAGTGTGTCCTTCCATTGTAAGTTATTTGGCCGTTAAAGTTTTTGTTTGATTTGAATTTTAAAACTTTTTTTTTATCAAATTATCGAAATTTACAAGTGTACATATATACATTAAGTAAATGTGTTAAAAACATTTACAATAGCATGTTAAAACTTTAAAAAAAAAAACTACTCATCAGTAGCACTTGAATAAAAATTCTAAACAAGAATCTCTAGGCCATCTTTTTTTCAGATGCCTCGGAAGATTATCGGGAATGGAGTGGAAAGCAAGTTGAGTGTTTATGGAGTTTACTATGAAAGGATAGTTATCTGGTTTGGACTAAATAAACAACATATACATATATGAAGCATTAAAGTCTTTATGGATAAGTTTATTGGTGACAAAGTAAGGAGCATTCAAGATTCTTCAAAGGATTTTGGTATTCAATCCTTACAAACCAAAATCCTTCGAAAAACCCCCAATGCTCCTTACCTTAGGATTTTTCGAAGGATTTTTGTATCAAATAGGGCTAATCACCTCATGTAAATAAGTGGATTCCAAGTAAGACGTTTGTCTAAGTGGAGTTCTAGGTAGGATCTATTTAACCTGGATTGATGTAATATTGTTAAAGGATACTGTAGGACAAGAAGTCGTAGGTTTACGACGAAGGGTAAAGGTTATTTATTTGGGTTTGTTATATTTATTTTAATTTTCCAATTTCGACACCAATTTTGAGGTTAAATATATTTTTTGAACCAAGACTTGATTATTTTATAATAACATCTAAATCTTTCGTAGACCTAGGTAGTTATGTTAACCTTTTTAGCGATATTGTTTTATATATATATATATATATATATATATATATATTTTTTTTTTTTTTCCTTTCAAAGTAACCCTTTGAAAGGACCGTTTATTTAGGTTGTACGTTCCATACAAATGTATACTACGTACCTTAATTATCATAATTACATTTACATTGAAACTTTTACAATAATATTAAGATAATACAGATCATTGAACATATAACAATTTTTTTAGGATATAAAAGAAGCAAATAAAACATTACAAATTGATTACGAAAATTAGAAATAAAAAATATGGCCCATGGCTGATTTTAGCACATAGTTTTAAATATTTAAAGGACTTTTCATAAAATGTCCTTCCACCTTCTCAGTCCTTGGTCAGTTGGTCAAAGTCCAAGCTATAGATAAATTTTGTAAATTCAGCTCTGTATTTGTTGTACAAGTCATATTCTGTCTCAGGCCAATTTTCACCTTTAAAAAACAGCGTCATAATTAGTTTGGATCTTTGTCTGTCATATAATAAGCAGTCGTAAATTATATGTTTAAATGTATGTTCTCGTCCGTCGTAACTACATATGTTACTATTTATTAAATTAAACCTTTTTAGGTATGCTTTAGTTTGTCCATGTTCTGTTAAGACCTGTGTCAGTTGGTAATGTGTGGATTTGAGTATGTTGAAATTATTTTTTGTTATTTTTGGAATGAATTTATGCAGGCTTGGGGATATATATATATATATATATATATATATATATATATATATATATATATATATATATATATATATATATATATCATATAATTATTAGAAACGCCGAGAACACGAAAAGGGAACTATTTATTTTATTGGAAATAATTAATGTGTTAGTTTATAAGTGTGCTGGTGTGAGCTACCTCCCCCCCTCGCCCCAACACATTTGCTACACAGTCACGTAGAGACCTAATTGGAGAGCGACGGTAAATTATCTGTCATTATTCCTGTATCGGTAAACAATGTCTATGTTTAGCTTAGGGCTCCTGTTCGAATTCTTATTTTATCGCTAAAGGTTAACGATTTTAGATACGTCTATATATAGAAAACCGATTTCCACTTGCCAATATTTCCCAGCAATCTCTCTGTGTCTTTCCTTATCAAACCATATATTTGAATATGATTTATAAATCACATTTTTATTCATAGAATAATAATTACAATATTTTAATAACTAAAGTAATATTTTTATTCACTTGATCTGTCCTTTTGGAAGCGTACCTAGGAAAAATTCTTGAAATGTTGCATGTACTCGTGGTATATGTCCACATTGTCAGTAGGTTTAGTGTTAACGCTACATTTTGAAATCTTTTGGTGTCCCTCTATTATGCGGTCTGTTAAGAAAGGATGTGATTGTTTTCGATAGTCAATTATAGAAAAAAAAAATATTGAACATCACACAACGAGACCATTTTCCTTCACTTCTACTGGTCCTAAGCTATTATCTTTATAGATCCTCCAAAAAAAAAAAAAAAAAAAAAAAATCTTTCAGTTTTGATTCCAAAACACTGTTTTAAGCCACCCGTCTATTTATTATTATTATTTTTTTTTATCTCCACTTTAGATTTGAAAGCACAAGACTAAAGCGACAAGAAACTGCTCGTCGTTACAGACTACTTCAACATTTACTAGACAAACGATCAAAGCTCCCAATTCATTACAAAAGACTTACTTACATGACTGTTATTAGACCTAGGACGTACAGATTTGAGCTTTGGGCTCTACTAAACAATCCAATCCATCTCGTATCCAATCCTTACGATCCAAAATCATTCGAAAAATCTTAAATGCCCCTTACTTTTTCACCAATAAACTTATCCATAAACACCTTAATGTTCCAAGTGTTGCTGATTTAGCCCTCACGAGATTCCTATCCTTTCATGGTAAGCTCCATAACCACTAACATCCATTAGTTTCTCAACTTGCTTCCCACTAGATTCCCGATAATCCTCCGAGGCGTCTGAAACGAAGACGGCTTAGAAACCTTCTGGTGTAGAATTTATAAGAAAGAGCTAGTGATGCGTAGTTCTTTTCAAGTTTTGACATGTTATTGTGATCGTTATCAATACATTTACTTGATGTATATTTTTAGTACAGTTGTAAATTTCAATAAATGTATATATTAAAAAAAAATATATTTGAAAGCCTTGGGATGTTTATTTATCCCCTCTCTGAGTGAATTAGTTTTAATATAAAACTGTCTCTTATGGACATAATCTGTGCAGTGATTGTTGTAGATGAAGTCCGGAATCTAATATCCCAAGATCATATGTGAAGTTCTTCCGTTATATATCATTATTTTTTTATTACTTTTATTTTACGTATTGTATGAGTGGATTCATTTTCTTCCATATTACCCATTTCCCTAGAGTGAAGCAGCTTATAATATTTATTCGATTTTAAAAAAAAAGTTTAAGTATTTTAAAATATTTTTCCTTTCTATTCCATCACTATTGTCTGTATGTGCTTAGATTGTGAACAAGCTAATCTAAAATATAAATAGAAAGAACCAAATCAGAAGAAATACTGTATATAATTACTCATCATCATCACCATACCACCGCTACAATTCATTACTGCTTCTTGGCTGCCTCAAGATTCGCCTTCCATTTTTCTGTGTCTAGGGCGGTCCTCCATCTGTTCTAAGAGTTCTGGCATCGGCATCCACTCCATCTTTTTATCTTAACGACGGTCTCCCATTGCAGGTTCTGTACGCAGCAGTTTCTCTGGGGTAAAGGTCTCTTCCATCCGACTACCAACTAATTTTTGCGATCCGAATATGCTATTCCACATCCAGCTGCATATTTAAGTTTTCTAGTTCGTCTTTAGTAATTTGATTTGGTTAATACAATAATTGCCATTAGTAATATTATTTTGATTAAATTATACAAAATAAAAACGTAGAATAAAATAAAAATAGGCCTTCATGACAGGAAGATATCTGACAGAATCTTTGCAAACGAAGCGGACTAATATAACAAGGAGACGGTGCGACAGGGCAAGAAGAAAGGTGGCTTTAATATTGAGCTAACAAGCCTTCCAGCAATTAACAAGAGTCTCTAATGAATCATCTCTGATAGTCTCTCTCTCTCTCTCTCTCTCTCTCTCTCTCTCTCTCTCTCTCTCTCTCTCTCTCTCTCTCTCTCTCTCTCTCTCTCTCTCTCTCTCTCTCTCTCTCTCTCTCTCTCTCTCTCTCTCTCTCTCTCTCTCTCTCTCTCTCTCTCACACACACACACACACACACACACACACACACACACACACACTCACTCACTCACTCTTATTCTCTCTCTTTTTACCCTCCCCCACTCTCTATCTCTTATGTATCCCATTTTGAAAGTAGGCGCCTCAATTCTTGCATTAGTTGACACAATGCAATATAAAAAATTATAAATTATGAAAATAAATTTAAAATTATAACAGTTTATATAATAAAAGTCTTCAACTACTTTTTTTTGTGAAATGACCCACCTTTTATTTTCATTACTATTATTATAACTATGTATGAGCGGCTTGTTTACTTATATTTCTATTGTCCTTTGTGAAATAGTTGGCTAAGGATATTGTAATTGTTGCCACAGATCTTCAGATGATAGGCAGGTGATTCGAATTTCCCTACCAAGCTCTTCTCCAAGATGGTCTGTAAGGTTTTAGAACGAACGATTGCTTTTTATTATAAAGTCTATGTGAGTAGGAAGGAATTTAGTCCTTATGGGACGAGTATCGGAACAGAAATGACTTAAAGTAGCGATAAGCCAAAATATACAAATCTGTCTGTATGTTAATCAACTTTAACAGTGACAGATATAATTCAAAAAATTGTTTTGTTTTTTATGTATTTTTCTTTCATTATTTTAAGAAATGTTCTGCAGATAGAATTCGCCAAAGAGAAAAACACTTTTACTTCCCCTAAACAAAAATTAAGGCCCTAACTTCGTCGGTCTGTCACTACTTTTAACGCCTTTGATGATTATTCTTTTCTGCGGTGCTTAAGATGTTGACGGATAACTCCCGTTTGAGTTCTGAAAGTGTCATGTTTCAACTTGGTCGCTGCTTGTCTCAGATTCAACTTCGTACTGACTAGTGCACTATAATATACTTATTTTCCTTCGAAATATCGACCGTCTTTCTTTGAACCCCTCTTGTACTTCAAAATAATGAGAGGTTCGTAATATTGAAAATTTGCTGAACTTTATTTCCATTTTGTTAAATTTTAAATACTTCATAAAATTCAACTAAATTTAAAGGCAACTTTAACCATTCTGATATCCATGAAATTATCCTTGTTTTATATCTTCTGGTAAGAGATTTTAAATATTATACGATAAATTTTATGATATTTTTTATTTTACTAGAATATAGTTAAATTCAATTTCTGTTTTATCCTCTTTTTATCAAGAGCTCCTTCTCCACCCCCTCTCCCTCCTCCCACGGATAAGTTGCTAATTATATCACGCCCGGGTTTACCCGCGGATCAGCTTTGGCTGCGGTTGTTTTATTCAGTGAGCTCTAAGCCGGTATTCCCCGCAACGTTTTTAGAACAATTAATAATAGCTTACACCCACTATTATTATATTTTTTGTATTTAATGCTCTTTTTATCAAAGAAATTGAATATTACACCTATTCATGTATTCTTTAATTTATTTTTATCACAAAATGTGTACATGAAGATTTAAAAACGTAATACTTTTATCCAAAGCTTTTCTAAAATATATCATAATAATGACACTAAGAATTAACTCAATAACATATATATGTATATTTTCTTGACTGTTACTATTAAATGTTTATTAATGTTCTTGAGGTTCAGTCAATAAATAAACAACTTATTATGGCGGCGTTTCCAGACCATATAGTTCTACAGTGAAAAAACAGGTTACAATGCAATTATATAAGTTACACAGGTTATTTCAATATTAAAACTGGCTACAACAAAAATATACAGGCAGAGTATCTGAAAAAAAAAAATAAATAAATAGGGGAAACAATATGAAAAATGAAGAAAAATGCCGCAGACTTTACCATTCCGTTGCAGATATACGATAATTCAAAAACCGTTTTAGAGGAAACCACGTTTTATGCCATACAAATTGTAATATCACCATTTTGTTAATATATTTTTCAAAATTTGACCACATTTTCGGATTAAGCATTAAATTTCCCATAGGAGCAGAGTACATGTAACCTTGAATTATACAGACTTATTTAGAAAAGTTACAATGTCTTGCAATACTTCAACGCTCACCGTTTTTCGAAAAAAACAAAAAAAAAACTTTATTTTCAAAACTTTAAATTTTACAAAATTGCAAATTTCACCAGCTATGATCAAATTAATGATCCGTTTCGATTTCAAGGAGATATTTACTTTTAAAACCGGAAAAACATGGTGTTTTAATTTGGCATACAAATCAGTTACTTGTGTAAATAAGACATTTTGATAATCGCTAAATAGAAATATGCATTTTAAACATAATAAACTCTTCATTGGAATAAAAAGCAAAGAAAAAATTTATTGGTTAATAGAAAATAAAGGAAAACTGTCAATAAAGCGACACCAGGTCAGAGGATTTTATGTTATTACATTTATTTATTTGTTATAATAATAAAAGATTTATTTTATTAGATTTTCAATGTAAGGTTTAAAACCTTAATGAACATAGACCTCAATTTTGCCCTCAGCTTCTCAATGCAGATGATCTTCACCTTATTTAGGAAAGTTACAATGTCTTATAATATGTACTTCAACGCTCACTGTTTTTCGAAATAAATTATCCACAAGAACTTGAAAAATAAATCAGCTTTCATATGATATGATTATACTAATGATCTGTATCAATTTTCTTGAGTAATTTATTTTAAACTTTCTTCTTTCTTTATTTTTGATCTAGTTCCCCAAAATTTTTTTTTTACTCTAAGAGGCACTAACCTTGTATAAAAACATGCGTAAGATATATAACTACAATATAATTACAAAATATGGATGAATATGAAACTACTTACAATGTCAATGGTAGATATGCTATCTACTACTAAATTGTAACTATTCGCGTATACTAACTGAACTGGGGAAAAAGTAAAATATACGGGTTAGTGTGGGTATTTCCAAAACTTATTCCCAGGTACAGTAGGTGAAATTTCCATTTTTTTGTGCAATATGTAAATAGATAAATGATTTATTTAGGTGTATATATTATATAAAAATTTAATTTAGTTAAAATTTAGGACGTCTGATTTTTTTTTTTTTTTAATTATTTTGTTCATTGTGAATAATTTTGAATTAAGAATTAAATTGAAAAGAATGTTTTGTTTGCCTGTAATCCGTAGCGAGTCTTGCATTCAACGGTTGATAAACAAAAACTGTAATAAATCCCATTAATCTAAAATATAGTAAAATTGCAAATCTCCTAACTTTATAATATATAACATTGCTTAGTATTTTTGTCTAATGCTGCTGTTTATTTAATTTATATTTTTAATAATTCTAAACGTTTCATATGCCCTGGTTAAAGAATATTGGGACGTGAGCACTTAAATAAGAATGAAACATTAAACTAGAAAATGTAAAACCCTAGAAAACTATATTTATTTTTTTATCACTCCTTTTTTTTAATAATTATTATTCAATTTTTAAAATATTTTCAATAGTATCAAAAACTATACTACTGTGGCTTCTGTCTTCCTTTTTATTCGCTTTATTTTTTTTATCTTCCTTTTCTTCTCCCGGGCTTATTGTTTTTTCTCTGTTTTCTTCCCTTATGTTTCTACATATATTCTAGAAGCTGTTTTTTTCTTTTTAAGAATATATATATGTATATATCTGCTTGTCACCTCCAGTGTATAGACTAGTACATCTCTTTGTTTATGTATACCACAAGCCCTTTGCCTGAAATTAATACAGGCAGATAATTAGACTAGGCAAAAAATAAAGAAAAATATATCCCGCAAATAATGTTTTTTTTAATTTTTTATAATATTAAATTATTAATTTAATTAAAATGTATACAATGTACCCATACATCCCAGGGAAATCCCAGACTTAGCCTGTTCCTCACTTGGAAAATTGTTTACATTGTTAATATCTTTATTTTATGATTTATCTAATTAATATTTTGTATAGTTTTTATTTATTTTTTTTTTAGAGGATTTTTTTTTTCTTCTAATTTAACTGTACATATTGTATGAATGAATTCTTTGTCATCAATATCACTCATTGCCCTTTAAGATGCAGGTTGTCATATTTATTCAATAAAACATATTTAAAAAAAATATGTTATATAAATTAATATTTTTTATAAGGTGTATTACAAAGCAATATAATCTTCCATCATTATTTATTTTAAAAACATATAATGCTAACACGATTTTCTAAATAGGCGACGTTTCATGGCTGTTGCTACATTTTCAAGCCCTAAAACATGCAAAAACATATATGCACGATAAATGCTAATAAAGTATTGACAATGTGAAACAATGTTCATCCAAGTACATATTATAAATAATTAATGAATTACCCTTCTGTGTCCATTTATATTTTTAATATATGTAGAAAAATGACAACAAGATGCAATACTAGTGACAAGACTTTTTTATTCGTTAAAAAATGTTTGTTCATCAGATGGATCCAAATATAAATGGACGCAGAAGGGTAATTCATTAATTATATATAATATGTACTTACAAGGGGAGGACACTCAGTCTCTCACGGATCTTGTTGGCAAATTGTTTGGAGGTTCCTGGTCAAAAAATATTAGACACGTATTTTGCCGTTCCGACCAATGGGCCCTAGGAACCGAGGGAAAAAAAATAAATAGGATTAACATAATTTATTTTATATCTCGGGTTTAAAAAATGATATCGACGTAATTCTTGCACCAAGATGTTTAGTTTTTATTGCCTATTTAAGGAAAAATACGGTCACTCCATAGATTTTAGTTTAGGTTAATTAAATTCGGAAAAAATGATAAGATTTTCAAGCAAACTACCTCTATAGATTTTTCCACACAAAAATTGACGCCAGATTCTAATTCAGCATCCTAAAAAACATTGAAAAACGCTTATTCAACAAGATCAAAAAATATCATTTTTTTCACGCTCTTCAAGGAAAATCAAATTTTTAAACCGATTGTTGGTTACATACCTTTAAATCGCCATTATTTTGTCACACAATTCACTGGTTAGTATCGCTGGAAAGAGGAGGGTCTCAGCTTTCTTTTGATGTATATAAATGTAAAATTCGATGAACATAAACCTATTTAAAAAATTGGAAAACCCGAAAAACATTTTGATTTTTAGATTGAGTTTGAAACCAGATAGAATGAAGAAACAAAAAACATTTGAAGCGTATTATCAACCTATATTTCATGTAGAATAATAAAGTTGATAAGTTTAACCGTCTAAACGTAATTCATGTTTCTGTCAATTTAAACAAAAGTTTCCTACATTTGGTCAGGCAAATTTTGAAGCTTACGAATTTTTATTTTTCTATTTGGATGAAATTTCGTATTTAAGGGTTCTTTGCAATGTTGAATTCGAATCCGATGTCAGTTCTTTGGAAAAAAAATATATTGAATGCACTTCGCTTAAAACGTGTATTTTTCCTTGAATCCGCAATAAAAACTAAATTTCTTGGTGCAAGAATCATGTCGATATCATTTTTTAAACCCGAGAAATAAAATAAATTAGTTTAATGCTATTTTTTTTTTTTTTTTCTCGGCTTCTAGGGCCCATTGGTCGGAACGGCAAAATACGTGTCTAATATTTTTTGACCAGGAACCTCCAAATAAATTGCCAACAAAATCCGTGAGAGACTGAGTGTGTCCTCCTCTTGTTAGATGAACATTGTTTCACATTGTCAATACTATATCCGCATTTATCGTGCATATATGTTTTTGCATGTTTTAGGGCTTGAAAATGTGGCAACAGCCATGAAACGTCGCCCATTTAGAAAATCATGTTAGCATTTTATGTTTTTTAAATAAATAATGATGGGAGATTATATTGCTTTGTAATACTCCTTATATACTAAACTCTCCTTTGGTTGTATATATTATATAATTAATATATTTTACGCTGTTATTTTCTTTTCTTTTTTTGAAAATTGACTATTTAATTTGTTTATAATTTTTGTTATCAGTATATGTCTACTCTTTTTGTCTATTTACTACATGTAAATATTATATAAAATATATAAATATGCTTAATGCCGTAAGGGATAATATTGTTAAGTCTGATTATTTATAGATTGCTGCTCTGTATTTATAATATATTTTATTCCAGCGGGCATAAATGATAACAGAAAATTGAAGGGAACAATAAAACAAAGGGCCCCAGAATTGGCGACAGGGTGTCTTGCGAACCGCTTGTGATAGTGTTTACGTTTGGCAGACCAAAATAAAGGATTCCCCCAAGAAGCCCTGGAAACGGGGGCATTAGAAGTTCTTTGGATCGGGTATTAGGAGGAACAGAGATTGGAAATGGTGAGCCGCAAGGATCCAAAGATTTATCATAGGGCGCTTTGGGCCAACTGATCCGGCGCTTTAAATCAATAGCGCCAAAGTGCCCTTTCCCCTTCTCCTTTTAGTTAATTCACCTTCTTCCTTCTCTTTCTCTGGAATATGTTTCATCTCCTCCCAGGGCGGTGTACCTAGCTTTAAAAGCGGTCAGGAAGATTTATTTTTCATCTTCAAATATTAATAATTACTATGGACTTAAAATAGTATTGAAATTAATTATAAAGTTCAAACAGAACAGAAAAAATAACATCTTTTGAAAATATTAGAAAATTTATAAAGAAAAGAAAAGAAAAACTGCCATATTCAAACTAAAAACTTAAAATCTAATTTGACGACCTTTCCCTCAAGCATCATATTCCCAGATTAGCAATTATTTAACTTGAGCTTATTTTTTAAAAATTATTTAATGATATTTACAACTTTATGAGACATATACAGAGTGTTCAATATTCGATAGCAACCCCCTTTTTTTTACTACACTTTTTGAAATTTTGAAACGAAACTCTCAGGGTCTTAACTGTGTCAAATAAAGTTTCTTTTCAGGTTATAGTCTGCGCTCCAGCCTTCTCCAGCGACCAAAACTTTGGAGTTCCCAATGGGATGTGGTATTTTTTTACGACATATTTCGATAGAAAATTCAAATTTTGAATCGATTTCATACCAGTGATTTTTTAATCAGGGGCAGATCGATACGGATCATTAATTTGATCGTATCATATGAAAGCTGTTTGAATTTGCAAGTTTTGTGGGTAGTTTTTTTTTTTCAAAATTTCAAAAACTGTGGAAAAAAAAAAGGGGGTGGCCATCTAATATTGAACACCCTGTATAAGTGCATATGTGGAATATAGTTACAAAAACATGTCAACAACTTGAAAAGAACTGCTCATTAGTCACTCGTCCATATTCTTTCCAGACGCTTCACAGTGTTATCGGGAATCGTTTATATAATATAGTTGTATACAGGGTGAAACTAGTTTTTTTTTTATTCCAATTCGTCGCAGATTTATGATGACTTTTTTTGAGGAAACCACGTTTTTTTTCTATAAAAGCTGAAAAATCTTCATTTTGTTTAAACATTTTTCAAACTTTGACCACATTTTCAGATTTAGCATTAAATTTCCTATAAGAGCAGAGTAAATTTAACCTTGAATTTTACAAACTTCGGACATAAAGAACAGTTTGATCTTCCTTATTTAGGGAAGTTACAATGTTTTGCAATACTTCAACGCCCACAGTTTTTCGAAAAAAAAACTTCTCACAAAGCTTGCAAATTTAATCAGCTTTCATATGGTATGTAAATATGAAATCAAATGATCCGTATCGATTTCATGGAGAAATTTACTTTTGAAACCGAAAAAACATGGAGGTTTTCATTTGACATACAAGTTACTTGACAGATGAGTCTATGTTTCCATAGGAAGGCATTTCTACCTATCCATGTATATCGTTGGTTTATATCTGTATTGCTTTCGAATAATGTGCAGGAGTACCACGGTGTTGGGAGATGGTTTTACTATGATTTGTTTTGTGTGGGCGAACTTTGATATTTTAACACAATCGACAGCAGTACAAAGATGAATAAACCAACGATACCATTTTCCAACATCGAAATTACTCCTTGGAAAAACTCATCTGTCCATAAAATTTCTCCAAAAAGTGGTGTTCTTCAATAACATCTGCATTCAGAAGCTAAAGCGTCAAAATTGAGGTCTATGTTCATTATCATTGGGTTTTAAACCTTACATTAAAAATCTAATAACATAAATAGTTTATTATAATGACAAATAAATAAATTTAATAACATATAATCCTCTGATCTGGTATTGCTTTATTGACAGTTTTCCTTTATTTTCTATTAACCAATAATTATTTTCTTTGCTTTTTATTCCAATGAAGATTTTATTATGTTTAAAATACATATTTCAATGAAGCGATTATAACAATATCTTATTTAGACAATGTTTTTCCGGTTTTAAAAGTAAATTTCTCCATGAAATCAATACGGAATCATTAATTTGATCATACCATATGAAAGCTGGTTAAATTTGCAAATTTTTGTAAGATTTGCAGTTTTGTGGATAGTTTTTTTCAAAAACGGTGCGATTTGAAGTTTTATAAGGCATTGTAACTTGCCTAAATAAGGTGAAAATCAAGCTGTTTTTTAGGTCTGAAGTTTGTAAAATTCGAGGTTATATGTACTCTGCAACGGATTGGAATAGAAAGATGAGGTCTGTGGCATTTTTCTACATTTTTGATCTAGTTTCACCCATTTTTTTTTTTTTATTCTATCTCAGCTGCGTCACTGATGTAAAAAAGACTGTTACTAATAAACAACTTTTTCGGCGGATTCATTTGCACTTAGACCTTTTTTTTTTTCTTTTTTTTTTTGCTTTTGCTATAGCAAGTGCGTTTTTAAAAAAAAAAGTAAAGATTAAGGGTTGTGTTCGCACGGACTTTTATAACAACCTTGTGAAATATGTATAATTTTGAAATCTGAACATAATCCAGTTTGGATCTTTATTTAAATACGAATTCCAAAATGTATGTAAGTAAGAAGGAGACCTTTTTATATATCCTATCCCTAGATTATAAATTGTTCTTTGAACACTACCTAACTGCTAGTAAAGTATGGTATTGTTCATTGTGAAGCACTGAGTTATGTAACCTCGTTAGACCCAAGTCGGTTTATTGATTGTACTTTTATCATTTATCTTTTACACTCCTATTTATATTCCGGCCGACAACATATGTCAGCTCACCATATTGATTCTCCTGTCACCTTTCCTCAGCAGTGCATATAAATTCTCTCCTCGAAGGTTTTCAAGCCGGTGTTGACAGCTGGATGGTTATGCTAACTCCGTCAATGTATCTAATGGTGAATTATTTAATTTTATTTTTTAATTGTATAAAAAAAAAAGATTGTATGAAGGATAAAGCGGATGGCCTCTGAGTAATTTCTGTAACCGCTTTAAAGGTGTGCAATGAAGCTTAATAAACGGGTAGGGAGGTTAAGCTAGGTAAGAGGCGTATGGTTTAAGTAGTCTTCAGCCATTCCAACACTCGCAAGGCCATATTTAGTAACCTCTCTCCCCTCAACTTAACCTTTACGCAACCCAATTCTGGGACATTTAGACTAAATCGTTAGAGTACTACACTTGTGTTTTATGCATTTGGCAATATAAATTTACCAAAATATTTCCAAATTGATAAGTGTGGACAGAGCCTTTTAATTGTAATAATAAAAAGCTTTTTATTTATCCTGGGACCTCCAGTCCCTTAAGAATAAAAAATGATTTATAGTCGAGGGCTTTCAAAGCCTTTAAATGAAATAATATTTTATGGGAAAAATAACGAATATAATAAAAAATATATATATATATATATATATATATATATATTTTTTATATATATATAAAATTATTTATTTATTTACAACTATACAAATATGTACACCAAGTAAATGAGCTGTTAACTATTTCAATAACATGACAAAACTTGAAAAGAACTACTCATCAGTAGCACTAGAAGGTCTCTTTTTACACGCCTCGGAGGATTATCGGGAATGGGGGAAGCAAGTTGAAAAACTAATGGATTAGAAGCTTACTATGTAGGATAAGTATAGGTTTGGGCTAAATCAGTAACGTATGTAAAAGTAGTCAGTAACGACGAGCAGTTTTTTGCCGCTTTAGTCTTTAATAAAATTAATATATATATATATATATAGTTATTTTTTAACGTATCATGCTCTCATCATCAATCAAAGATATGATGGAATCGATTCTGAAAAATGAAGCTCCGTTGGATAAAAAGCCAACTACTTATTCCCTTATTTTCTTAGGCCCATATAAGTAGGGTAACTGCTCCTTCACTAAACTGCCTGGAGATTCTTGTTGAATAGATAAAGAGGAAAATTCCTGTATCCTATTCACAAAGACCAGAGTTGAGTATTACCCTCAAAGAGCCTATATCCCTTTTCAAAAGGCCACTATACGAAGAAATCCGTGATTCAAGCACTAATGCCTGGTAAACCCAGCTTAAAATTATATATATATATATATATATATATATATATATATATATATATATATATATATATATATGTATATATTATGTATGAGTTTATTGAATGATATTTTAAGTACTTAACTAATTCTATTATCGACATCCATGTTCGTAGGAAAACTGCGTTATTTTATCAACATGCTAACAAAAAATTGTTATAAAGATGTATTAAGTGATAAGAAAATATGTATTATTAGGATAGTTATTGCAATATTAACTCCGGAAAAAAGTTATTTACACAAAAATATTTTTCATTATATAACTGAGCAACTTTTCATGAGTAATGCCCCATTCTCAAGCCCTTCAACATAGAAATCAAACAACAAAAACTGCATTATGACAATTACATACAATGATATGGTAAAGAAAGAAAAGGATGACGAAAATTTAATTGCGAAGGATAAATGCAATTTTATAAGACAATCAGTAGACTCGTGCCCCATGTACGTAAAAACTTTTATCATGTCCAAAATCCAAGCTGACAATTAAATATATTTTAGATTTTATTGTAATTCTATTTTATCGTAATTTTATCGTAGTACAATGCCAGACCATTGTACTATTTCATGACACAATTTTGTTATTTTTAGGGGACAATACGTCCCATAATAAAGATTATTTTTTCATTTTCATTCATTAAATTGTGTCTATAAGAACAGTGGAGCTTTTGTTTTTTTTTATTTAGTTTAATCACACCTGTGAAGTTACATTCATAACCCGTCAACGTTATAATATGAGGGAAGAAAAAACTTTTCAATCTATTGTGTACTGTAGTTGTTTTGAGATACTTGATTCACTTTCGTTTGAACATATTTTGTAAATGGACTCATTCTTTTTGTGTACTGCATTTGAGTTTTTTTTTTCTTTCGTTTCACCCTTCTTTGGGGTACGTTGGACCAATCACTTCTGAATGCTCCGTGCCTTTCTTTAAACCCAGTATTGCTTCATTCTTTCTAATCTTGTTTTCCTCTCCTCGTCAGAGATTTGGATTGTTCGTTTGGTTTTGATTTTGATTTGAAACCTCTCTTTTTTGCCTTCAGTTATTTTTTTTTTTTTTTTTTTTTTTTGCATTTTTATCTAAGAGCATATTTTATACGGAGTTTGTTTAATTCCATCCCTGTTTCCTTAAACTAATTTCGTTTAGTCTTTTTGTTGCGAAAGTAGTCAACAATTTTTCTAATTAGTCTATTTGGGTTCATTCATAGGGTGTGTCCATAGAAATCAATTCTGTTCCTCATTGTGTCTGAAAGATTCTCAATTTTTCGGTAAAGGGTTTCATTTCTGGTGTGGATAAATTTGTTGCTATGAAATTTGGGGCCTAGAATTTTTCTTTGATTTTTATGTATTGTATTTTTTATTTTTTTAAAAATTTTTTTTGAAACCCTTCATTGATATTTACAACTGTACATCAATATACATCAAGTAAATTTGAGGAAATGATTATATTGACATGTATATCACTTGCAAAAAACTACTTACTAGTAGCACTTCAAAAAAGTTCTAAACTAGGTCTCTTGGTTATCTTATTTTCTGACGCCTCTGTGGGTTATCAGGTATCGAATGAGAAGCAAGTTGGGAGTGCAGTTTACTATGAAAGGGTTGGTATCTGGTTTGGGCTAAATCAGCAACATATGGAACATTGAGATCTTTATAGATAAGTTTATTCGTGACAAAATAAGGAGCATTAAGGATTTTTCGAAGGATTTTGGATTGTAAGGATTGGATTCGAGAAGAATTGTATGGTTTAGTGGAGCCCCAAAGCTCAACTCCGTATGTCTATGTAGGGCTAATAACTGTCATGTAAATGAGTCTCTTGTAATTTTTTTTTTTAGTGAATACGGTTTTTCATAAATAATAAAACAAATAAATAAATATACTCTCGTAGTTACGCCAGAACCCTGACAGAATAAATACGTCTACACTTGTTCATATTATTCTTACTCTGCAGGCTTATGATTTTTTAAAATATATTTTATGATATGTGTCAACTTCCAAAATTAATCTAGATTTCACGTTCTCAAACTTAAACTAGCTTCTACCCTCGAGAAGTTCCATAATTTGCTTGGAATTTCTAGCGGTTACCCATCTCAAGGTATCATTATCACCTGCCCTTTGGTGAATTTCCGGAGGCGCGGATGATAATGCACGATGGTTGGGTGTGGGAACCTTGCTTTAATTGTGGCTGCTCGGGCAGTATTCCCTTTGATCGGGTTCCAAGTTAGGACGCCATCAAAGGGTCTGATAATGTCCAAAGGAGCCTTACCGCTCCCCGACCCCAGTTCTCCAACTGTTCTCTAATAGGATCCCACCCTGTCCGCGCGTCCTAGTTCTTACTGCACCTGCCCTATCTTTTGATCAGCAACTATCCGGCGTCTAGCTGCATTTCCATCCTTCTCCTCAAAGAGCGTAGTTCAGATTCCATGACGATTTACTTGCTACTTTCTGCTTACCGCTTCTTGTGCTATAAACGCCTTAAGAAGCTGTGTAAACCGAATCATGTATACGGAAAGAGCTCTCATATTCCTATATGTCATACATATATATGTTTCTAGGTGTCGCGGATAAATGCTGGATTTTTATGTTGTTTGTTTTAAAATTGCAAAGAAATGAAAAACATTCTCTATTCTGGGACATTTGTCTCCTAATAATTATAAAAAGTTACAATAATTATGTCACTATTATCTAGCATTCCCAATTTTTTTTAAATAACTATTTATTGATATTTATAACTGTATGTATTATATAAAACAAGCAAATTTGATGAAAATTATTACAATCACTTGTAAAGAACTACTCACTAATAGAGTCATAGCGCTCTATCTCAGCCTCCACTGGATTCAGCTATGATGTATGTAGGATCCTTTCCTTTGCTTCCTTAATTTTATTATTACTTATTTATGTTTATATTTATTTATTATTTTCAAAAATTATCACCTATTTTATATTATCATTTATTCTATTTTATTTTACTTTGCGCTTTATTTTATTTTGTACTTAATTGTATTTCTTGTATATTTAGAGGCTGTTTATTTTAATTCAATTACTTTTGAATCTAGAGTCTTTGTCGTCCATATTACTCATTGCCCTTGAGTGAGGCAGCCTGTTATTATTCAAAGTAAAAATATTTTTAAAAAAATAATAAAACATTCAGTCACTTCTAGATCTTAGTATCTTTCATAAGCCTTTTTTATTTTGCCTCCTTAGCACTGATAATGAAAAAACTCACAAATAGCACTACAGTAAAAGTTCTACATTAAAAGGTCTCTTGGCCATCTTATTTTCAGACGTCACATCAGGCAACACATAGAACATTACGATCTTTATGTATATGTTTGTTTGTGACATAATAAGGAGCATTGAGGAATTTACGAAGGATTTTTGATTGTAAGAATTTGATACAAGTTGGAAGGTTTAGTGAAGCCCCTAAGCTAATCTCCGTAAGTCCAAAAGGGTCTACTTACTATCATGTGAATAATTCTTTTGTAATTAAATGAGAACTTTGAAGGTTTGTCTATTTCAAAGATAAAAAGGAGATGGAAGGCTAATCAAGGAAGTTAAAATTTAATAGTATCGTAGAATTAATAATAAGAATAGACGATTTTGTCAGTAACCATATAAAAAAAAAATAAAAAATTTAAGTTATTCTCTGAGAATATTGAGTTATGGAGACTATGCTATTTTGCGAATCTAACTTATTCACAAATATTACAAGACGATATTTTCAAGTAGGAAAACCAAACCGATTAATCTGGTTTGGTAACTAAATTAAAAAAACACGAGAGAACACTGCACGAAAATTCTTTTGTCATTATACTGCTACTGAGAGCAGTAAAGTGGACGGCTTTAAGATAAGGAAGAGTTGATAGTCATTAAAAAGCTCCAGGAAAAGACTTGCAAGATAGGATAAAACGGGAAGGGCTTTCAGGAAACTGTATATGAATCCTATTGTAAATCTTATTACAAATAAAAATATTAAAAAACGAATAACGAAGAAAATTTGAATTTGTAATTTTAAGTTATATTTAAAACCAATATAGAATATAGAAAAAAAAAATTAACATAACACAAAGTAAAATCATAAAAGTGAATAAAAATATGTATGAGAACAAATACAGAGAAAAAATAGAAAAAGAAAAAAATATAAATAAAAAAAAAATTAGAAAGAAAAAATAAATAGGCAATATTGGAGTTAATATTATAAACAAAATTGCTTTAAAAAAAACAAACAGAATAATGATAATGGGAAAAAAAATAGAAAATCAAACTATTTACGCTAATGTTTTATGTCTGACTTTGGGATTAAATTATATTATAACATACATAGTACATAATTCAATATAATTCTGAATATAATAATATACAGTACAATCTCGATAATTCGACACATATAGGATAGGAGTCCCGGATAACCTAAAATTACAATGGCGGAGAGTTGGATGTAAAGAAATGTAAAAAAAAAAATAAAATATATACATAATATATGGGCAGAACAAGATGGCTAGTGCATTTGCAAAGAATGGAGGCTTGTAGGCTCCCTAAAATAATGTTGGTGGGACACCCGGGTGGAAAGAGGGAAGGAGAGGAGGAAGGCTTCGACTTCGTTGGCTTGAAGATGTGGAGGAAGATCTTCGGTCTCTGGGAGTGAGAGGATGGAGAAAGGCTGCCGAAGATAGGTCTGAATGGAAGAGAACTGTGGAGACCAGGGTTCTACAAGGACCATAAGCGCCATAAGATGAACATGATAATATATGAAAAATAATAGAAACTTCATAAAACTAATACCTTTTTAGTACTCGCTTCGGCGGTACATATACTAAAATTGGAACGATACAGAGAAGATTAGCATGGCCCAAGGATGACACGCAAAATCGTGAAGCGTTCCAACTCATTTTTCATATCAACTGCTATATCTGAAAACCCATATATCCAAGAAATAGGTAATTACAACAAGAAAACTCTAAAAAGATACAAACACAAACGTACAAAACTAAAAACTAATTTCTATAAATTACAAAATAGTATTTAAATTAGATTAGTGTAAACATTTTTACACCATAAAGTTATAAATAAAAGTTTGATTTTGTATTATATCACAAAAGTAGTCTTATTATTTTGTTTATATTTTGTAATTATAAGTTGTGTATTATTATCTTTATTACTTGGCTTAGATTATAATTTAACTATTATTTATTATAAATCATAAAATTAACTATAATTGTTAATTGAACTAGTATTGTTTATTTTGTTGTGTAGGTTTTTTTTTTTTTAGTTTTTCCTACTGTTTTATCAAATTTGCATTATTTACTTGTTTATAGATTCCTCCATATTAATTACTATTTCACATGAGATGGATGTGTATCCAAACATGTAACTATGTTTTTATTAGCCTAATTTGGCTTTATGTAATTTATTTTCAATAAAGAATAATAATTAAAAAAAAAAAAAAAAAAAAACCTTTTTATTTTACACTTTTGTTATTCTCAGGGGACAAGGTGTCCCAGAATAAAGATTAGTTTTTAAATTTTTTTTTTTTATATACACTTAAAGTTGTAAACGCATTAACACATAAACACCTATGCAAAAATATATGTGCATAAATAAAATACAAAGTTAATTATATATATTTTTAAAATCCATTTTCGTTTGTTTTTTAAGATTTGTACTAATTTATTATTTATATTTTTTAAAACTAAACATGATTAATTTATCCTAAGAATTGACTGATTTTCCGTGTTTAAACATCCATGTCGTGAGATTTCTTGAACATCATCCAATTCTTCGTCTCAGAGGAGGGTTCTGTCGAAGAGATTTTCGAGATTTTACTTCGTTACAATTTTAAAATCTTATAAAAAATGGTAACGGATTGTTCGAAAGTATTCCTTATAATATTTGAGGATCTGCCATGTTTCTATAATATTCCTAGATATCTATAATAATAAGAGATCTAAGAATCTATTCACAGCATTATTGTGAGAATGGATTCTTTGTCATCCATATTACCTACTCAAGAGAGGCAGGTTGTAATATTGGTTCAATAAGACAATTCTCTCTTTTTAGGTTTTTAGGTCTGTTCAGTTAAATTATTATTATTATAAAGAATCACATTTAAGAATTACAAATCATTTCTGGAAACTCCTTTCTCTTAATAATAACCTCATTTTCAAAATAAATGTGTTTGTTGGAACATATTATTTAAAAAAAAAATACCGAATAATTTTTCCAGTAGATTTATGTCCATTACAACACTCAACAAACCTCTCCATTTAAATGACAGTGGAGTTTTTAATACGAATAAAAAGTTGGGCCAACTTACTTTTATCGCTACTTCTATTGGCTTTTTGAAGATTGCCCTCAAAGAGAAATGCCAAGAATTTTCAAAAGGAACCCTTTAAAGATAAAAGGGGTGCAGTTTTATTCTGTCACCGTTCCTCTTCCTCTCCGCGGTGTCAACTTCTTGACCCTCTTTATCCGCTCTGATGTGTGTTTTTTTGGCGTTTCATCTTTCCCACCTCACCTACAACAGTCGCTTGGAATATACCCCTTTTATTCTGATGTAGAAGGTATCGAATGTATTTTCAGAATCGAAGGTGTTTTACTAAAACTCTTTCAGAGTGAAAATAGAAAAAATGTAACAAAACTTGTTTTTATTTTATTTCTTAATTTAATATAAACTCGTTTAATAAAAGAATTCGTTTAAGATAAAGCTTTTATTATTTTTTTTTTATAATAAAAATTCCTAAACTTGATATAAACAATTTTTACTAAAAATTACAATATTTCTTCCAATAAACAAAAAAGTTATAAAACATACTTTTTATAATTTTCATTTTTTACAATTTTAACTTTTTAATTTATATTTAATAAGACATATTGCCCCCTCTGGCTTGAATGACTGCTTCCACTAGTCTTGGCATACTTGTAAATAACGAAACGAATGATAAACATGGAGTGAAGGGAATTTGAAAAAAATCTAAAATTCTATCGTTTGTTATTAACTGGGAAAAACATTGATGTATCTAATCCTTAATGTCTCACGTTTAATAAAGATTATTAATATGAATATAAACCAAGCATGGATTAAGGTAAAAACCAGGAAAATTTCGAGAATTATGGTTGTTGCAATACTTTTGATGGGGAGTTTAGTATATTATATTTAGACTCATTTTCATGGAAATAATAAAACCTACTTGTCATTTTGAATTCAGCTTTGGGGCTCCACTAAAACATCAAAATCGTCTCTTATCCAATCCTCAATGCTCCTTCCTTTGTTACAAATAGTGAAGGGCCGTTCCGACTTAAAAGAAGATTGAGATTTTAGGTTCCGTTCTAGTTTTCGTTCCGTTCTACTTTAGTTTGACTAACCTACTATCTACTAACCATGCCATTTTCGTTCCATCCCTTGTTGTGACTTCAAGATGTCAACCTCTGCCTATTCGATAATTAAAAGTTTTAGAATTACGATAATATTAATAAGGTTTAGCTAAGAATACTCATTAAAAAATGTATACTTTTAAAAATTGTTTTATTCAATCAAGAATTTTTTTATCGGAAAAAAGTTAGCTCTTTAGCCCAAACTAGATACCTATATTTTAAAAATGAACTCCAACTTTCTCACTCAAATACACGAAAATCCCTCGAGATGTCTGAAAAGAAGATGGCCTTAAGACCTTCTAATGTAGAACTTTTAGTAAAGTGCTACCAATGGGTTACTATGTGTATAATATGGTACAATAGGAGTACAAGAAATTGGCATGTCATTATGATAATTACTTCACATTTACTAGATTTATTTTTATGTTAAAGACCAAAGTGATAAGAAACTGCTCGTCGTTACAGACTACTTCAGAGACTAGACAAACGACAAATAAGACTCCCAATTCATTACAAAATACTTATTTACATTACAGTGAATAGGCCCATTTGGACACAAGAAGTTGAGCTTTGTGGCTCTACTAAACCATCCAATTCATCTCTTATCCAATCCTTACAATCCAAAATCCTTCGAAAAATCCTAAATACTCCTTACTTTGTCACCAATAAACTTATTCATAAAGACCTTAATGTTCCATATGTTGCTGAGTTAGCCCAAACCAGATACCTATCCTTTCATAGTAAGCTCCATAACAACTCAAATCTATTAGTTTCTAAACTTCCCACTCATTTCCCGATAATCCCCCGAGGCGTCTGAAAAGAAGAGATCTTCTAGTGTAGAATTTTTATTGAAGTGCTACTGATGAGTAGTTCTTTTCAAGTTTTGATATGCCATTGTAATCGTTATCAGCTCATTTACTTGATGTGTACATTTGTACAGTATTAAATTTGTAAATATATATATATATATATATATATATATATATATATATATATATATATATATATATATATATATATATATAATAGTGTAAAATTGTGCTTTTTGGTTTAATTAAATATCGGTTAGTATTGATTTTTTTTTTTGTTTAATTAATCCTAGAGGACAATTTGTCTCAGACTTATGATTAAATGTTGTTTTATTTTTCATTTAATTTTATTATTGTTTGCAGATTGTTAAATATTAAATAAATAATTAAATAATAATTAATGAAATAATTAAATTTAATGAGCACTCGTCTAATTGGGGCTCAAACCTATCGGAAACTTAGAACTGTCAGGACTTACCTTCAAAGACAAAGGTCCTGACCACCCTGCCTTATGCACCTCTGATAAACACAGCATTAAGTCTTCTCTAATTGGGATGAGGATAAGAGTTTTCGATTTCCAATAATTTCCTTTGTTGGCTGCTTATGCTTGTTAAGTGGTTATGGTTTATTTGTTTGACTCACAGCTGACTCCGCTAATGACATTTAAGATTTACTTATTATCAATAATTGAAAGATAGAAAGAAGGTGTAGGTATGTGATTGCTGGAAATTAATCAGCATTTGCCATAATAGGGCTTAGTTTATTCTGTGTTATTTTAGATTATGTTTTAAACCACATATATATCATTAAACATAAAAAAAAACTCCAAACAAAACCACTTGACTAACCAGACGATTGCCCTATGCATTGCTCTCCCAGAATAAAGTTTATTTTCTTCCTCTTTTATAAAATCTATCGGCAAAAAAAACAGTCCAAATTGGTCTGATTAGTGCCATTTTAATGAGTCTTTAGTAATTTATTGGGAGCTTTGAACGCTTCTCTAGTAAATGGTGGAGCAATCGAAAACGACGTGCAGTGTTTTTCTTTTATACCTGATATGTGATCAAATATACTAAAAAAAATAATAAAAATCTAGAGATATAATTAAGATCAAAATTCATAAAAATACCCAAACAGAAAATTGAAAATTGAGCTTAGCAGGAAATAAATAGATATATAAATAACTACTATTACTTAGTTGAAAATATACTCGGATATATTATAAATATAACTCTCTTATATATAATCGGGCAATAGGTCCTATGTACACCTAATTTTTGATCTAGTTTTACCCTTTTTTTTTTTTTTTTTTACACTAAGAAATACTCACCCTGTATTTACAATGATTTAAAAATAATTATTTTTCTTATTTATTTTTTAAGAAATTTAATATGCGTATACTTAATTAAATATTTCTGACCATTTCTTTGGAAAATGGGTACCGCATCCTATCTGTTTAGTGTGTTTTGACTGCCTGGTGTCGGATAAGAAGCAGGAGGCTGGGATCATCTATTACCCCTCAAGGCACTCTCACCGGCTCCGACCGCCACTTGCAATTTGTCTGACGTTTCGCCGTATTACAGTGACGTCGCCTTGTTTCTGTCCTGGCTTTTTGCTAAATGTCAAAACACCTTGGTCCTTCTCTTCCCCTGAAAACTTTAAACTGGTTGAATTTTCTGCTTTATTTACTGCACCGATAGCTGACAGGTCAAGACAATAACAATGTGTTATTGATACTCACATACCAGACTGCTAGTCGTTTTCAAATGCTCCAACATTTACTAGACTAGCGTTCAAAGCTCCCAAAAAATTACAAAATACTCATTTACATATCAGTGAATAGGCCCATTTTGACTGGAGCAGTTGAGATTGGATCTACTAAACAATCTAATTCTTCTCATACCCAATCCTTACAATCCAAAATCCTTCAAAAAATACTCAATGCTCCTTGCTTTGTAAACAATGAACATATCCATAAACATCTTAATGTTCCATATGTTGCAGATTTATCCCAAACCAGATACCTATCCTTTTATAATAAGCTCCATAACCATTCAAATCCGTTAGTTTCTCAACTTCCTTCCCACTCCATTCCCGATAATCCGCCGAGGCATCCGAAAAGAAGATGGCCTAGGGACCTTCTAATATAAACTTTAATTAAAGTGTTACTAGAATTCTTCACAAGTTATTTACTTGACATTGTTATCGTTATGATCAAATTTACTTGTAAATTGTGTACAGTTGCAAATATCAATAAATACTTTTTTTTTTAAATTACATATATTAATTTTGTACAAAGTGTCAACTATTTAAGACACTGTCAATTTATGGCAGAGTTACCCTAAATATAGCAGTGGAAATTATTTTTTAAAAAATATGAGAAAAGTAATACCATATATTAAAATTTAGGGCTGTTAAAAAGAAATAAGAAATTAACTTGATATTGCTTTTCGTGTTTGTTCCAATAAATCAATGTATAATACAACATGACATGCAATATATGTGGCATGTACGAGCTCGTTCAAATGTCAGTTTTAAATCATTTTTAATATTGATGAAAATAAATAAGGAAATTTAGATGAAATCTGCAGTAAATATTGAAAAGCATATCCATGGTTCAAACATTTCAACAATTTATATTTTTGACATTCATAAATAAATGAATAAAAGGCTTAGAGAAACCGAAGCTCAATAACAACACTGCCAATTTCTGACCACACATCTCCCCCTGCCCTCCCCCACTCCACCCCAAATCCACAAGATCGGAACTGACAGGATCATCCAATGTCTCGGTTTACCCATCGGACATTTTACCTGATGGTTCAACAATGATTACCTTTTTTTGAGCTTCGAGTATTATTGAATCCTAAAATTTTTTTGCTTGCCCAATAAAATTAAAAAAAAAAAAAAAAAAATCATTTTGTGACATACAGTCTCCTAAGAATAAAGAATAGTGCACAATTTCTTCAACGATTGTCTGGCCATTTTTTATTCTTCAGAAATTACTACATATTCGGCACAAATTATTGACAGGAAAAAAAAAAATTACTATTTTATGTATTTTTTTAAAAAACTACATATTGATACTTACAACTGTAGACAATGCACAACAATTAAATTTGATCAAAATGATAACAATGACATGTAAATTACTTGTGAAGAATTACTCACTAGATATAGTGAATATCTAACAAGTAAACAAAAAGTCGGGATTTAAAGTTATTATGAGTGGAGGAATGGTGGATGTTGAAAGGGAAGGAGTTCCAGAAGTTAGAAGCTCTGGAAATAAAAGAGCGTTTGAATGATCTGTTGAAGGGAGTTAGGTAAAAGTCCGAGGAGTATATAACTTGCGTTTTTATTTTATTTATTTACTTTATTTTTTTTTTAACGTTTATATACAATTTTTGTTTTATAGAAATGTCCCGTTAATCTAACCCTTTGAAACTTCCGCACTAACCCTATGACACTTAGGGGTTGGATTAGTGAGGTTCTAATAAAAATAAATTAGGAAAATATAAATGATGTTTAAAGAAGTTGGGTAAGAGGCTTGCAAAATAGGGGTACAGAATTCCAAAAGGAAATAGCACAAATAATAAAAGATTTTTCAAAGGAAGCAGTACAGGTCGAATGGTTGAGACTTTGTGTTCGGGAGGTGGACAAAAGAACGCAGAGTAATTAGGTCAACTATAAAGGAAGATAAAGGTTTTTAGTGATTGGAAGAAGAACGAGGAAGTATTGCTATCGGAAATTAGGAAAAAGTTGCCCAAGCTCAGAATACGGGCACGCAAACATATTACCGCCTGGGGACCCAGAAGATGAATCTAATGAAGCAGTTCATTAGTCTCTTTCATGCCGTCTCGGGCACACCAGACATTCCCCTATATACCAAGTACCCGTAATGGAAGCAAGGAAAAATCAGTGTCTTAAAGTTGACAGGCACTTTGGGAAAAAGAATCACGAAATCTATTGAGATGTTTGAGGATTGAGATACATTTTCGGAATATTTGGGCGATATGGTTGTTTCAGGATAGTTATTGTTCGGAGGTAACTCCTAAGTTTTTAATAGAGTTTTAGAACTTGGAAGGTTATTGAGGTAATCATTGGATTTTAAATTTTTATTTTAAACAGGAGGAAAAATATAATATTCGTCTAAGAGGAGCCATATTCTGACCATCCTGCACGTATGGTGACAATAATAAACATAACAAACAATTATGTGAAATAATATAAAAATTAAATATATCATTGATTATTTTTATTGTTAATATTACTATACCGAGCGCAACAGTCTTACAAATATAAATGCGAAAGTCTAAATAGAAAAGGAAAAAGATTAAATAAAACTGAAAAAATATTAAATAAATGTAGAATTGGAATAAAATTTGAAAATGTTTAAACTATTGTGGTAAAGGTTTTTTGTAAGTTTTTAGAACTGATAATTAATTTAATATTCGAAAGTATCTTAAAGAAACTATCATTTGAATGAGCACATTATTCTTCAATAACTAATTGCATTGATCCTTCTATGCTGTCAAGTGTATCTCACTATTTTTTTTTTTTTTTTTTTTCAAATTATGATGTGGATCGCACATGGAAAATTTCTTCTCGCTTTTAAAGCTACGTAAAGCACTATTGTCAATTATCCAAATTTTATATTTTATTTAAAAAAAAAAAAAAATGAAAAATATATTCTTATGCAAATGATGTGAACTGCTGAAGAATTGAACTCACTTATAATGGACATATATTAACGCATTTTATTATTTTTTTTGATGGTGTCTTCCGACAAATTAGTATAACTACCTGATCGTTTCATTACCATTTACTTGAAGTATAACGTGTTTTAAAACGACGCATTAATGATTCACTTAACTGAGCCGAGAAAAAACTACTTTGTATGTAAACTGTCTTCTTCTAATAAGACTATTTGTGGCTATTGGACATTAAATATGCTATGTGAGTTAGTAAATTATTTATATACAGTATTTTGTAATACTTAAATGTGTCTGTCAGAAGTGTACATTGCTCTCTCTATTTAATATAAACAAAATAATATTTACAATAATATTAAATTAAAATTAATAAATGTTATTTATGATTAGCAAAAAATGATCGCATAGATTAAAGGAACAATGCTTCCAGTTTTTAGGAAATAGAAAAATAGAGAATTAAATTTTGTACTAAAGCAGGATGGGTTCTAGAGGATTCAGACTGCTAGAATAAAATGTTTAAAATGTTTTCTGCTTCGTCTTTTGCCAGTTTAGAGGACAGGGTGTCCTTAAATTAAATTTGTACTGTACTTATTGCTCAACAATTAATTAAATTGTCTAGCAGAAATTAAAAATATATATATATATATATATATATATATATATATATATATATATATATATATATATTATTTTATTTTTGAATCAAGAAAAATTTGACCCCGTCGGGATATACCGGGTCAAATCTTTTCTCTTCAAAAAATATATATATATATATAATATATATATATATATATATATATATATATATATCTGCAATGAAATAAAAAAAAAAATAATTACTGGACATCAGAAATTTAAACATTTTGCTGCTATAAAAGCAATTATAATAAATTAGACTATTGTAAATAAATAGAGAAGAAGGCGGTTGGGATTTGCGGTTATTCAATCATAAGAAAAAAATCAATTAATTGTGCCTACGTTTCGGACAACGTTTCATGAATCCTTTTTACTTCATACGTATATATATATTTAAAAAAAAGAAAAAAAAAGTTATAAGAACCTACTATGTATTTTTTCTAATTAAAAAAAAAAAAATATTTTCAATAATTACTACACATTTACTTGAGGAAGGCATGATGGTATAGAAGGATTAATTCAGGATTGGTGTTTTTTTTTTAATTTTATTTTTTTGTTTAACTTCGAATCCTCATACAAGACTAAAACAACGTGCAACTGCTCCTCGTTTTCCACTTCTCCAGCATATACTAGACAAACTTTCAAAGCTGCCGATTTACCAGGAAAGACTCATATACATGACAGTTATTAGACCTATTTGGGCAAATGTAGTTGAATCTTAGGGCTCTACTAAACCTTCTAATTCTTCTCGTATCCAATCCTTACAATACGAAATCCTTCAAAATTCAATGCTCCTAACTTTGTCAGAAACAAACCTATCTATAAAGATCTTAAAGTTCCATATGTTGCTGATTTAGCCCAATCCAAATACCTATTCTTTCATAATAAAATCCATAACCACTCAAATCCTAGCCTCTCAACTTGCTTCGCATTCTATTCCCGATAATCCTACCGAGACGTCTGAAAAGAAGATGGCCTCGAGATTGGTTTTGTTTTTTTATATGTAATTATAATCTGTTTACAAAGATCAAAATAAATTTTTTATTGAATTAGCATTAATTATACAGCTTAAAATAAATTAACTTGTTCTAAATAAACATATATTAAATATATCTTTGTGATGAAGAACATGTGGGAAGGGACCAATGGGACACAGATAGGCTTTGTTGGGTTATGCTTCTGAAACCATACTTGCCTGCCAACTTAGTTTAGACATTCTCTAACTTAGATGAAACTTGAGGTAATGTAGTGTAATACGGCTATTTCCTGTTTATATTCGAATTTAACCAAGAATTGCTTTTTACTTTGCTGTGTTAATTTTATTGTAACTAATTTTAGTCAAAAAAATTTTAGACTAATTTTTAAATCTTATAACTAATAAAATTTTTATTTATTGTGGATTGTTATTGTAAATTGAGTTTTATGTGTTAAAAAAAATTTTTGTTTATATATTGTTTATGAATATATTTTTAAAAATATAATTCGAAAATCGTAATGTTATTGCATGTTTTAAATGGAATACAATTCAATATTTAACAGCTGAGGCATTTTTTTTTGGTGGGGGGGGGGGGTCAACGTCCTTATTAACTGCTACAAGAGCAAGAAGGATAGGTTATCCTACAGGTTTCCAACCTATTTTAGTAAAAGTGAGAAGTTCAATATTTGTTCCTGGGGTTCGCCACGATATAAAATTTAACCCTCCCATGTGGGTTTCGAACCCAGGACCTTCTGTTACATGCTCGCTGAGACCATTTATTTGTTGCTACATCCTGCCCTTCTATGTTTAGTAATAATATATTACTAAATATTTTCAAACAAATACATTATTTAAGATTTCATCTTGACATAGACTTACATGGAAACATAATATAAGGCTGAAAGACGGGTAGGCGTCGTTTCGATAACTCCAACACTTTATCGTTGAAATTTTTAAGTTATCAGTACACTTGATTATCAGTAGAAAAAAACAATAAAACAAATTGTACAACCTTGTATAAAAAAACTTGTATATAATTTTTTTTTTTTTTTTTTTTTTTTTTTTTTTTTTTTTTTTTTTTTTTTTTTAAATCCAAAATCCTTAGTGAAATTCGTAATAACCTTATTATGTCGTAAATATACCAATCCACAATGAACCCAATGTTACATATGTATAGGCACGAACTGTTAAACATTTCTTTCATTATACATACCCACCCAAATCCAGTAGTATCATCACTCGGTTCCCATTATATTTATGATTATCCTCCGAGGAGTTCTAAAATAAGATGGACTTCAGACCTTCTAATACAGAACTTTTACTTGGGTGGTACCATTTGATATTGGTTATAATTTAGTTTATTCACTGGATGTATTTTGACTTACAGTTGTAAATTTTATTGAAAATATTAAAAATAAATGAAAAAAAAAACAACATAATTATTAAAAAAATAAAAATGTTTTATGTCATCGAATATTGAAATAGACCAATACTATTTACTACTTGATATAGTAAAAATACTACATCAAGAGAAAATAGCCTAAAATTAAATATTTGTGAATCATTAGAAATAATAAAATTTTTTAAAACCGATCTAGACTTTTTTTTAAATGATCAAATAAACATATCCAATAGCCCCATTTTAAGTTTGTTTCCCATAAGAACGGATAAATCCAACAAGTCATAAGGGATACCCTATAGTAAATCACAAAAATTTGACCTATCCTGCCCCCTTCCACTTTGATGGGTATATTTCAGTTATCTCTTAGACCTGTTAAGGCTATTACTGATGGCTGATTTCTTGTCTTAAATTTTTGAAAACTTGAGTGTATTTAATCTATGTAACATAGCACTGATGTGTTGAAAAATTTTGTATGTTTTAGAACTGAAAATGAATGTTTAGCATTTGAAACTTGTTTTCTAATAAAATAATCCCAATAGAAGTGGGAATTAATTCAGCAATCCTAATACACAGTAATTTAGTATATATATATATATATATATATATGGATACCATATATCTTTATTATATATATATATATATAGTGTTGCTCCGCCAATATATATAATCAGAAGGCGCCCATATTGAAATCGGTTCCTTAGTCAATCTGGCTGAATGTGCAGGAGCGTTATCATGCTGAAGAATGAACAAATATGCCACATATATGTAAATGATTTTTTTCGTTTGGGAACGCGTTCCGAATAGGAGGAAAAGCTTGTATCGCGGTTTTCCTCTGGATGCCTGGAATTATTGTATATGACATGCCGCAAATGCTCTTTAGATTTTTAACACCAAAGAAAGGTATGATACGTCCACGTAAACGTGACTTTTGTAAACAATTTAAGATTTTTTTTCAATAGGCTAAGAGCGCATTATTTTCGACATTTTAAAAGTGTGATTGTATTTAAGATTTTTTTTCATCCTCTATTTTCGTTTATTAGTTTCAACAATTATTACCTGTTTTTATATTATAATTTATTATTTTTTATTTAATTTCTCGTATAATTATATGCTGTTTATTTTCTTTATTATATTTATTTTACTTTATCTATATAAATTTACATATCGTATGGATGAGTCTTTGCCATCTATTATACTCATTGCCCTTGAGGGAGGCAGCTTATGATTATTCAAAATTAAAAAAAAAAATGTTATAACATTTATCAGTTATAAGGAGGCAAAATGAAAAGGGCTGAGTTCAGTCTCTTTTTGATCTAGATATATTTTATAAGTTATTTTAATTTTCCTCCTTAGAAGTTATGATAAATTTTGGAACATTTGAAACTAGTTTTCAAACAAAGAGAATTACGATAGATATGGCAAATTATTCATCCTAATTCCATTGATCTTTCTTTAACATCATGAATGCTTCAAGTGAAAAAAATAAATCATCTATTTCTTTTTTTTTTTTGTTAACGTTAACAGTTAATCTACTACTACTAATGGATACATAAATTATTTCTGTTTAAATAATAATAATATATTCGTATTATGTATTCATTACTTGTTGATTCAATGAGTAATTACATATTCCGAATGGCGCCTCACATACGACCCTAATCAATCATATTAATGGCGAACAATAATTATAAGATTGTTGCAAATATAAACAATATCCCTTATCATATATTTAACTTGTCCTGAGTAAAATAATTATTTCATAGGTAATAAGGAACAAATTAAAATCTTGAAAATACTCCTCTGTTAATTCATGGCCAATAAAAGATTATTTAAAGGTGACCTATTTTTGTTTTTTATAAATTGATAGTTTACACTAATTGTTTCAATTTCATGGAGAAATTTACTTTTAAAACCGAAAAAACATGGTGTTCTCATTTGACATACATTACATGGCATACATGGCATAGCATTTACTTAACCTTAAATTAAGAATGATAATTTGGTGTCAACTTTTTTTTTTTTTAATAGCAATCATTATTTAGATATATTACATACGTGTATTTTTTTTGTCGATTTTCCAGCTAAAAATTTATTTTTGTTACTGAAAAGAAACTTTTTCATTAATAAATTACCGGCTGTAACAAACAGTTTCCCGAGAGATAAAGTTCTCAAGTAACTGATTTGTATGCCAAATGAAAACACCATGTTTTTTCGGTTTTCAAAAGTAAATTTCTCCATGAAATTGAAACAAAATTATTACGTTTAACATATCATTCGAAAACTGATTAAATTTTCAAGTTTTTGTGAGATTTAACGTTTTGTGGATAGTTTTTTTTGGAAAAATGGTAAGCGTTGAAGTAAATACTACGACATTGTGACTTCCCCAAATAAGGTGAAGATCAAGCTGTTCTTTAGATACCAAGTTTGTAAAATTCAAGGTTACAGGTACTCAGCTATTTAATGCTAAATCCGAAAATGTGGTCAAAATTTAAAAAATATTTAAACAAAATGGAGATATTACAGCTTTTATGGAAATAAACGTGGGTTCCTCAAAAAAGTCTTTGATTTATCGTATATCTGCAATGGATTGGAATAGAAAGGTGAGGTCTGCGGCATTTTTGATTTAGTTTAACCAAATTTTTTTATTTGCACTATGAGATACTCCCTTGCATTTGCCACTATCATATCTTCTTTTACCATCCGTATCCATGTGTTCGTTTTCTGTTTTTGGAGGCTATGTTGGAAAATTTTCCTTGTTAGTCTTCTCTCCTCCACAGCATCAGCTCTTCTTTATATAGAATATATATTTATTGATTTTTTTTTTTATTGTAGATTCTTTCAGCTCTTTTGCTTTTTTAAATTTTATTACCCGGTGAAGGTTATAAATTGTTTTATATCATTATGCTGATTGGTTAATTCCGATCGTAGGGCCGGGAAAGGATTGGGGGAAGTTGCCACGGACTCGAAATTCATTTCGTTGCGATCCCCACGCAATAAATCTCAGAAGGGCCACTCAGTTTGGAAAAGTGTGGAAACCTGTTGGCAGCCAATTACGTGTAAGCGTGTCCCCGACCGATGAGGTGACAAATAAAATCGTCGACCTCAAGAAAAATTACTTTAATAAAAATCATTCTTAAAAAAAAATAATGACAATGTTATTATTTCATATTAAGACTAAATAAGATGCAAAAATAATCTGAAATACCAACGCAACGCGCCTTGCAAATCTACAGCATGAAGTTTATTTTAAACAAAAAAAAAATGTTCACCATAATCATTTAATATACCGTAAAACGGCGTGACTTTTGTTGAACTTCATTATTTAACTACCTACCAATCATTTATAAAATGCAAGTAATAAAATATTTGCTTTGAATAATTAGCTTTAAAATGCTGTTGATTCATCGCATAATCTTTGAATTGCAAAATTTACAAAACTTAATAATTTTATTTAAACTTTGGTGTAAAACCAACCGGATACCCGTGGCTTAGACAAAAAATGTTAATATATAAAAACGAACACTATGACTTGAAAAAATTTAAAGCAATAACTAGGCAAAATTTTAACAGCATTCATCAGTAGAGATGAATAAACCTTATTATAGATAACATAAACCTTATTAACAAGAAGCAAAACGTTATCCCAAATAATTTGGATATTAACCAGCCTATTAACTCCTTAACTTCAAAATATCCTCGTTTATAGATTTGTTTAGGAGGAGCAATGCTACCTAAGACTTCTTTCCACGGGGAGGTCACCTTGCGCCAAAATATACTTGGTGCAAAGTAATTCATAATTCATATCAAAAAGGGGATTCTATTTTATTTTCATATACCATAACTTGGCAAAAAAATTTAGCAAAATGAATATCATATATTTAATTTACAATATTATAGAATAAAATTAATGAAAAACTTAATCGATTTGAGAAATATTTAGTTGTTGAAAGCACGAATTTACCCTACAAAGGAATCACACCAGTTGAAACACTTCGATCAATTGTTATAAAACATGAGAGGTAACTAGGATAAGCGTGAAAATTCCTTGGACCCAATCAGTGTTGTCATAAGTAAGTAAGAAACATAAAATATCCATCATTTAAACAACAGCAAAACACATTTTCTTCAACTGAAACATTTTAGTGAACTTGGTGCAAATTTAACTCACTGGTGGAAAGTCACGCCGTTTTACGGTATATATTACTAAGGAAAAATGATCAAAAACATACTGCATTTAACAATCGTAAATTATGTGAACAATTGTTATTTTTTTTTAATAATATAATTAAGGATTAAGCTTAGCATTTACTTAACCTTAAATTAAGAATGAGAATTTGGTGTCAACTTTTTTTTTTTTTTTAATAGCAATTATTATTTAGATATATTACATAAGTGTATTTTTTTTGTCCATTTTCCAGCTAAAAATTTATTTTTTGTTTCTGAAAAGAAACTTTTTCATTAATAAATTACCGGCTGTAACAAACAGTTTCCCGAGAGATAAAGTTCTCAAGTAACTGATTTGTATGCCAAATGAGAACACCAGGTTTTTTCGGTTTTAAAAGTAAATTCCTCCATGAAATTGAAACAAAATTATTACGTTTAACATATCATTCGAAAGCTGATTAAATTTTCAAGTTTTTGTGAGATTTAACGTTTTGTGGATAGTTTTTTTTTTCGAAAAATGGTAAGCGTTGAAGTAAATACTACGACATTGTGACTTCCCCAAATAAGGTGAAATAAGGTGATACCAAGTTTGTAAAATCAAGCTGTTACAGGTACTCAGCTATTATAGAAAATTTAATTTAAAAGCTTAGCATTTACTTAACCATTTGAGAATTTAGTTTAAATATATTACATACGTGTATTTTTTTTTGTCGATTTTCCAGCTAAAAATTTATTTTTTGTTACTAAAAAGAAACTTTTTTATTAATAAATTACCGGCTGTAACAAACAGTTTCCCGAGAAATAAAGTTCCAGAGAATCTTAATTACTTATTTCATTTCTCACCTAATCTTAGTACCGTATCTTATTCTAGTAATTATCTATAAAGAATTAATAAGTAAGATTTTTCAGTAAAGTAATTGAAAAAAAAAAAAAAAAAAAAAGAAAGAGAGCTTTTCTTTGCTGAATGGAAGACGCATTTGAAAATATATAGTTTTCAAAAAGCATTGCATTATAAGAGTTCATCGAGGCATGAAAACACTTGGAATTAGCTCTCTAATTATTTCATATTTTTTCTCATTTTTCTTTTATGGGAAATTGGTTTTCTAAATGGGAGTTTTCACCTCATGTAATGAACTTAAGTCTCGGGACATTACATCCACCGTATCGTAATATCGTTGAGGGGTTGTTCTTTCGCAAAGTGCATTTAGAGATATATTTTTATGAGCCATTTAAGAGTCTTATGCAATTTATTCTTTTTTAGTTCTAGTTACTCGGATTTTTCGTGAAATATTTATACAAATCCTTTTATATACAAATTCATTTTATGGTCTGATTCCTGTTAAACTGTTAAACACAAGTAAGAACAATATTTCATGTACGATAACTAATATTAAAAACATAAAGGTTACATGAAGTTTTTCGGTAATATCCTGATTCACTCCGTGATGAACACCTATGTTTCCATTATTTTTTTTTTTTAATTAAATTACATAAAATCCAGCTAAATTGGTTTAGACTTAAAATAATTTGTATGCATTATTTTAGTGTAATAAAATACATTTATCCCCAAAATATTACAATACTCCTATTACAACCCAAGAGCAATAAGTAATAAACAAAAAAAATAAATAAAAAAAAAATAAAAAATTACCCATGAAGGGTTTTGGGTTCAGCACGTAGGTAAGGTTGCACTGTTACTAGGCCAACGGTTCTGAAAGGAGGAGTTTAGACCAGAATACTCGCTCAACCGAGCTACCACGCTTATAAGTAATGGAGATAGTAATGAATCCATTCATGAAATATTTAGTAAAAACAATATAAATAATCAATGAAGATAAAAATTATAGAATAATATCAAAATAAATAAAAATAAAAAATAAAATACAATCGTACTATAATAAAAGAAGCACACTCCGAATCAGGCCTTTTTTTTTTTCTCTATTATGTGAGGAGTATGGTAGAACACAAAGAGAGATCTCAATGCAGCTATCATAGTTAAATATTTTGCAATAAATTCTATTTCATATATATTATATATTTCCTATATAAAAATGAAAATGTGTATTCTGTAATTAAAGACTTTCCTGTGTTTTCACCCTCAGTTTCCCAGGCAGAAACTATGCTTTTAAACCATTCCTCGTAATTTTTTCCCATTTCACACAGATAAGATTGACCAACTAGAATTTTTTTTTTTTTAATTTTGTTTTTTTTTATTTTTTTTTTTGATTGAAAAACAAAATATTAAAGTTACAGTGGTTAAAGTAAAGAATAAATAAATTAGATTTTGGTAGATATGATGTATTATTTTTTTTTCTTTCATAAGAGCTCTTTCTTAGCATAGAAGTTAGAAAAGTAAGTATTCATATTTAATAGAGTTAAAGTCATCGTTTCAAAAAAACTAAAAACATTGATATCAAAATCATATTTAAAAGAGCCAAAGTCACCGTTTAAAAAAAATTCGGCAGAAATAACAAACAAAAATCAAAAAAACACTGATATCAAAATCTTATTATATAATTTGAATCGTATAGAGGATATTGCTGTGTTAAATAATATTACCTATTTGATAGAAGAAAACGGAGAAATACTGAACGTAATAACATGTTTCAGAATATCCAATTTTAGATTCATATTACTGAATGTTTCCTACTTGTGTATGAAAAAAAATCTTTCTAATAAAAATTAGAAAAATTATTGTTCCTAACTAATTTACTGCCTGCTGAAGTCATCATCATCAATTTGAAGGATTTTGGGTTGTAATGATTGGATACGAGATTAAGATTGGATGGTTTAGTCGAGCCCCAAAGCTCAACTCCGAACGTCCAGGTGGTCTAATCACAGTCATGTATATTAGTCTTTTGTAATTAATTGGGAGCTTTGAACGTTTGTCTAGTAAATGTTGAAGTAGTCTGTTTTTAATCCTAGAAGTAAAAACTGTGGTACGTATTCATTTTCGTTATTATGTTTAATGATGTACGATTTCTTTAGTTAAAAACATTTATTCATATCAAAATCAACGATATTAGAACAATTTATTGTAATTGTCAGTTTGAAATAAATCTATAGACCTTATTTTTTAAATGTAAAATCAATTCATAAAATAACAATGTTTTACAAATATAGATAAATGCTTACATAAAAATAAAATTGTAGGTATAAATAACAACAACTTTATGAATCGAAATTTCCATTTTTGTATTTTTCTTCTCCTAAAGGAAAAACCATCCTTAAATAATTTTATTTAAAACAAAATTAGATTCAATTCCAGTGGAAGGCTGGGGGATCTCCTTACCGAAGCACTCAAAAGTCGCTGAGAAACTTTATAATGTATACAAAATAAAACCGTAAAAATTGGATGAAAAAGAATGAAGTTTTAGGGTTAACTGCCCGTGAAACCGTAGATTGCTGGGACACTTTTTACATTTTTTTTTTTTTTTTTTTTTTTTTTTTAGCTTAATAGTTTCGTAATCTATTTCGGAATACTCATCCTCACAACCTAAAAAAATGGACTCTGTGTCCCAAAATATTAAATGTAATAGAAATATTTGTGAATTCATCTTTTGTATTTTTTAATAATTTTAATGTTTAGTTTATATATTTATTTTATTCGTTTTATTGGATAAATATAACAAGCTGCCTCTCTTAATGGCAATGAGTAGTATATATGGCAATGAGTCCATTTATACAATGTGTACGATGAAAATAGATTAAACAAATATATAAATAAATAAATTTAAAAATATAAAAAAAAACTAAATATACAAGATAGAAAATATACTAAATAATAATAATATTAATAAAAAAAAAGATAAAAAGTACAATCACACTATATAGGCAAGACAAGTATTCTAGGGCAAACTCGGCACAAAGTAATCCCAACGCTATTTTCTCAGCGTCACTGGTGTCAAAAAAAAAGTGGAGGTTGAGAGAGAGCTCTATCTCACAGTCGGTTAGTGTTTTAGTGGAAAAGATGGATGGCCATTGCCAGAACTCCTCTTTATTTTATTATTTATTATTGACTTTATTAATTTGTTTCTAATAAAACATTCTCGTTTTGTAGTTATTGTTGTATATACACATATATAGTATCATTATTTAGTTTCTTTTATTTTCAAAACTCGAATATTCTTTTTAATTAAAATTTTTTATTGGCTCCACTATACTATGAAATTCATCTCGAATCCAATCCAAATCCTTAATAATCCCTACTTTCTCAAAAATAAATTTATTCATAAAGATCTCAATGTTCCATATGTTGCTGATTTCGCCCTCACGAGATCCTAGTTAACTCCATATGTTCCACTAATCCCCGTTGAACAAATCCGCTACCTAGGACTCCATCTGGACAAAAGTCTAACTTGGAACCCACATACAAGACTAAAACAAGTAACTGCCCGTCGTTTTCGACTACTTCAACATTTACTTGACAAACGTCCAAACCTTCCACTTAATTACAAAAGACTCATTTACATAACAGTAATTAGACCGATTTGGCATACGGAGTTGAGCTTTGGGCCTCCACTGAGCCACCCAATTCATCTCGTATCCAATCCTTACAATCAAAAATCCTTTTCAAAATCCTAAATACCCCTTATTTCGTCACAAACAAACTTATCCATAAAGATCTTAATGTTCCATGTGTTGCTGATTAGCCCAAACCAGATACCTATCCTTTCATAGCAAACTCCACAACCATTCAAATCCATTAGTATCACAACTTGTTTCTCACTCCACTCCAGATAACCTTCCGAGGCGCCTGAAAAGAGGATGGCCTCGGGACTTTCTAATATAGTTCTTAATTATATAGAACCTTTATAAGTGCTACCAATGGGTAGTTGCTTTAAAAACTAGTGACTTGTCATTTTTATCATTATCATCATATTTACTTGATGTATTATATTAAAAAAAAAAACTCCTTAATCATTCAAATTCACTAGTTCCTCAACTGTTTTTTACTCCATTCCCGATAAACATAAAAGGCGTATGAAAATATGATCATCTAATTTTACCTTTTTATTAATGCTACTAATACGAATAGTGTTTTACAAGTTATTGAATTGCAAGTTTTAATAACCTTCTTAGTTATTGACAAATAAAATTTAAAAAAAAAAAAAAAAATATATATATATATATATCTATATATATGTAATTTTTCTTGATATTATTCATTATTATTAAATATATTATTTTATTTTTTGAAGAGAAAAGATTTGACCCGGTCGGGATTCGAACCCGAATTTCCACCTCTCTAGTGTGGCGCCTTATCCAACTAGGCCACCGGGGTCGTATCCGAACCAGGCAAATCCTCTCTCTTCAGTGATCCATAACCCCCGGGCACTCGCAATTCGCGATATAATTCCGGGGATGAATGTTCAATTGAACATTACATTTAAATTTGGATCTCGTGACAATCCGTCACCGTTTTAAATATATGTAATTTTTCTTGATATTATTCATTATTATTAAATATATAATTTTATTTTTTGAAGAGAAAAGATTTGACCCGGTCGGGATTCGAACCCGAATTTCCACCTCTCTAGTGTGGCGCCTTATCCAACTAGGCCACCGGGGTCGTATCCGAGAGTTATATACCGAGTCGTATCGTCACGAGATCCAAATTTAAATGTAATGTTCAATTGAACATTCATCCCCGGAATTATATCGCGAATTGCGAGTGCCCGGGGGTTATGGATCACTGAAGAGAGAGGATTTGCCTGGTTCGGATACGACCCCGGTGGCCTAGTTGGATAAGGCGCCACACTAGAGAGGTGGAAATTCGGGTTCGAATCCCGACCGGGTCAAATCTTTTCTCTTCAAAAAATAAAATAATATATTTAATAATAATGAATAATATCAAGAAAAATTACATATATTTAAAACGGTGACGGATTGTCACGAGATCCAAATTTAAATGTAATGTTCAATTGAACATTCATCCCCGGAATTATATCGCGAATTGCGAGTGCCCGGGGGTTATGGATCACTGAAGAGAGAGGATTTGCCTGGTTCGGATACGACCCCGGTGGCCTAGTTGGATAAGGCGCCACACTAGAGAGGTGGAAATTCGGGTTCGAATCCCGACCGGGTAAAATCTTTTCTCTTCAAAAAAAAAATAAAATAATATATCTATATATATATATATATATATATATCTATATTGCAAATATATATATATATATATATATATATATATATATATATATATATATATATATATATATATATATCTATAATGACGGTTGATTTTTTTTTTTTTTTTTAAATCAGAATTCGAATGTGTAGTTTACTGGTTCAATGTTGTGTAGTTCTTAGAACTTGAAATTAAATATGTAAATACCAAGCATGTTATCTGCTGCAATTTAGTTGACTTAAAAAAGAGGTGCGTTTAATCCAGATATCGCTACCTTCCTACAGCCACTATGAATGTAACTTCCATCAGAGGTGTTTATATTTGATTTTATAATTTTATCAAGTAATTTGTAATTAAGACTAAATACCTTACTTATCAGCTAAATCTAATTTTAAGTCTATTATCATGGTTTCATGCACGTTTATCAAACGAGATATCGTGGTATGATTTCACCGCTGCTGTGCTAAATACAAAATAGCGCTGAACTTGCGGTGAAGGGTAAAAGTCACGTGCGTGTATTTTAATCCGCCATCGGTTCCATCAATCCTTGATATAGAAGTGCTCTCTTTGAGCTTTAAATTCTATGTTTTTCATAAAATGGCTTTTACATCAGGAAATGTATGGTTTGTAGATTTGTCATAAAATATTTTGCGGAGTGAGGCTTCTACTACATCTATTTAAAGATAAAATCGGAAATAATAGTCTGATGTTTATAATTAATTACAATGGGTAATTAATTAGTTTTATGTCGAATACAATAACTGCAATAAAAAGATGTGCTGAATTAGAAATCTAATTAACTGGATAATTATTTATCAATTTTTTTTCTATTTCTTTATTACTTACGTTTTTAGTTAATTTTTATTTAAATTCTTTATATATTATATGGATAAAATAAATGTTAGAGATGGTCTTGATATCGCCGCCGTCAATGATTATTTTCACTACCTTGGTGATCTATGTCACGTAAAATGTTCTTAAAGATATTTATTGTTTACACAAGAAAAGCAATCTTACGTTGCTACAAGCTTCATAGACCCATTCCACAACCGAACCATTTTGAAACTATTAATCATTGTCTTTCATTTAGAGGTATGTTTAGTTACTCGGGTTCAAGAGCAGTGACATATCGGTCATGATCCAATGGTCATATATGTCATAGGTCAGCTGGTCAAGTTTGGACTGAAACTCTGGAAGGCTCTCTTTAATAAAAAATCTTTTAAATAAAAAAATTAAAATAAATAAACCTTAAAATTTTGTTTAGCTATTCATTGAAATTTACAATCGTATACAAAATAAAATAGAAATACAGACTGTAATGCTCACAATAGCATATCAGCTGCTATTTAAGTTAAGCAACTAGCAATTCGTAGCACTTCAACAAGACCTTATCTATTGCTGATAAAAATAAAGTATTTACTAAACCCCAAAGCTATGTAACATTTCATTTCGTAATACATGCAAATATACCCATGAATAAGTGCTATGCACGATATTCTTTAAATGCATCATTTTTAAAAATATGTTAAAATGCCACACATTTATTATTATGATTATAAAAAAAAAAAAAAAAAAAAAAAAAAATATTAACAAAAAAGTCAGTAGTTATTTTTATGTGCCAACTAGCTCAGCAGTCGGTTGTGTCTAAACACGACAGAAAACTGTTTTTGTTTTTTTTTTATTTCTTCCTCTCACTCTAATTTTTTTAAGTTTTAAAAATATATTTTTGCACTAAATCATATATAAATCACGGATTAATAATTTTTTTTTAAAGTATTTATTGAAATTTACAACTGTATATACAATATAAAATATAATACATCAAGTAAATGTGATGACATAGATAAAAATGACACGTCACTTGTTTTAAAAGCACCTACCCATTGGTAGCACTTATAAAGGTTCTTTATTATGAAGTTTTATATTATAAGGTCCTTGAGGTCAACTTCTTTTCAGGCGCCTCGGAGGGTTATCTGGTATGGAATGAGAAGCAAGTTGTGATACTAATGGATTTGAATGGTTGTGGAGTTTGCTATGAGCGGATTGATATCTGGTTTGAGCTAAGTCCGAAACGTAAGTTATATTAAGGTCTTTGTGGATAAGTTTGTTTGTGACAAAGTAACGAGCATTTAGGATTTTTCTAAGGATTTTGGATTGTAAGAATCGGATACGAGATGAATTGGATGGTTTAGTGGAGCCCCAAAGCTCAACTCCATATGTCCAAATTGGTCTAATTATTGTTACGTAAATGAGTCTTTTGTAATTGGAACGTGAGGTTGGAACGTTCGTCTATTAAATGTTGAAGTAGTCGAAAACGACGGACAGTTTCTTGTCGTTTTAGTCTTGTATGTGGATTCTAAGTAAGACGTTTGTACAGATGGAGTCCTAGGTAGCGGATCTGTTCAACGGGAATATTCTGTAGGACAGGAGGTCGTATGTTTACGACGAAGGGTGAAGGTTATTTGATGGGATTTATTTTTATTCTCCAATTTTGAAATAATTTTTAATAATAATAGAAGAAAAAGATTATTTTTTTAACTTGTTATTAAGTTATCAATCATTTACATGAACTCTATTTTATTTTATTTTTTTTCAATTTTATCTATTTACTGAAAATTTCAACTTTATGCAAAAATAATACAACTAGTAAATGTGACTATAACGCTTATTATAACATGTCGATTGCTTGTAAAGCAACTATCCACAGTTAGCACTTCGGTTAAAGTTCTATATTAGAAGGTCCCTTAGCCATCTTCTTTTCAGAGGCCTCGAAGGGCTATCTGGAATACAATCGAAGTTGGAAATACTAGATTTAATTGGCTATGAAGTATTCTATGAGAAGATGGATATCCGGTTTGGGATAAATCAGCAACGTACATTATCACCTTTACGGATAAGACAAAGTGAAGAGCATTCAGGATTTCGGTACGAAATTAATGAGTATTCGATTTAAATGAGTTTTATTTTTTTTTGGAATTACTCGGAATGTTGGAACGTTCTTCTAGTAAGTGTTGAAGTAGTCGAAAACAACGGGCAGTTTTTTGAAGTTTTAGTCTTGTATGTTGGTTCCAAATAAGACTTTTGTCCAAGTGGAGTCCTAGGTAGCGGATCTGTTCGACAGGGATTAACAGAATGTCATTAAAGGATACTTTGTACAAAAAGTGGTAAGTTTATGATGAAGGGTAATGGGTGTTGGACGACATTTGTGTGGAATTATTAAACTTTAAAAATTGAAACATTTTTTTTTTTTTTTTACATTCCTTGTCACATTTTCTTGGAATGTTGCACGCATGTTATTCTATTTAATTTCAGAAACATTCATATGTCTTACGGTTTCTTTATAGGGGTGAAAATTATATATATATTATTTTTATTGAAATTTACAACTGTACAAATATATACATCATGTAAATGAGCTGATAAAAATTATAATAACATGTCAAAACTTGAAAAGAACTAGTCATCAGTAGCACTTCAATAATAATTCTACACTAGAAGGTCTCTAGGCCATCTTATTTCTGACGCCTTGGAGGATTATCGGGAATGGAGTGGGGAGCAAGTTGACTAGTAGATTTGAGTGGTTATGGATCTAGCTATGAAAGGGTAGGTATCTGGTTTGGGCTAAATCAAGAACATATGAAACATTAAGATATTTATGGATAAGTTTATTGGTGACAAAGTAAGGAGCATTGAGGATTTTTTAAGGATTTTGGACTGTGAGGATTTGATACGTGATGAATTGGATGGTCTCAATAAAAATAGAAAAAAGAAAACCGATTTTTTTTTTTTTTTTTTTTTTTTTTTAAATATCGAGAAAATACTCAAGCTATGAGGAAAATGTTACATGTGAGAAGGACAGCAGATAGGTTATCAAGTAGACATAATATATTGGGTTGTTTCACATGAAATGTCCGATTTTATAATATTTGAAATACATAAAGGATTTTGCGAGTCTCTGTTGTTGAAAAAAGCTCGATACATGGGTACCTCACGATCTCACTGAGCGACAGCAATTGAAACGTCTTGAGACCTGCGTTTCGTTGCTTGCTAGGCAAAAAACCGACCCTTTCCTTGAAAGAATAATAACTTGCGGCGAAAAATGGATTGCTTATGACAATCAGCGTCGGTCAGGGCAGTGGTTAGACATCGACGAAAGCCCAGGACAAATGCCAAAACCAAATTTGCACCCGAAAAAATTGATGGTTACAGTATGGTGGTCCATGGCTGGAATCATACATTATTCCTTTTTGCCTAGAGGTGAGACCATTACCTCTACAACCTACTACAATGAAATTGGCCAAATGCACGAAAAAGGTATTGAAAAAACAACCTGGATTGGTAAATCGGAAGGGCCCTATACTCCTACACGACAACGCTAGATCCCACGTTTCAAAACTTACCATGCATAAATTGAAAGAGCTGGGGTACGAAATTCTTCCGCACCCACCACATTCTCCCGACTTGTCTCCAACAGATTATCACCTTTTCAGGAATTTAGACAACTTCTGCAGAGGAAAAATTTTTTTTTGCAAATGATGCTGAAATCAAAAGAGCGTTTTCAGATTTTGTTTCACTTCAAAGCTCAGAGTTTTTCAAATCCGGGATAAAAAAGTTGTCACGTTGGGAAAAATGTGTAGAAAAAAAGAAGGTAAATACTTCGAATAAAATTATATTGTTTTCATATTGGATTTTTACTAAAATCCCTATACCTTGAAAACGGACATTTCATGTGAAACAACCCAATACATTAATATAAACTATAATACTTTAAAAGGGACATTTTTTGACCACGGAGATATATATAATTGTTAAAATCCGTGTTGGCCGAGCATGTTAGCATTCTTGTGACAGAAGCGGTGCCGATTCAGATCCGACCTGGAGGATAGGGGTGGATCAAGGGAGCGTCCCAAAAAAATTATTTGTATCTTGCTCCAGTTAGTTTAGGATGGCAATCTACAGGACAACAAGTCTTATAGATTTGCAAAGAAGATACCAGCTATATACGGCTTTTAAGAAAATAGTACAAGGATTCTTAAGGGAATTAGGTTCCCAGAATAAATAAAGAATTTATTTATTATTATAATTATTAATTCTTTCTAGATTTTTCTCAGTGTACATCACGCAAACAATAATGGAATAAACATACATGATAAATAATGAATAAATTGAACTGAATTTCGAAATTTTAAAATAAAGGTGATGGTCAATTAATTGTAGCATTAAATTATTGGAAAAACATTAAAATTATTTAAAAACTTTATAATATTTTTTTTTTAAATATTAAAGTTATATTTTTCTTTTTTTTCTTTTCTGAAATAAATTAATATTTATGGGAATACGCATATAAAAAGAGCGTTAAAATTAATTTAGCCATAAGATTGTTTCTACTTGCGGAAGAAGGAAGCCAGCCGTGTGATTGTTCAAGTTGTCAGTGCCAGTTCTTGAAGCTAACTTCGCTCGGTGTGAAAATTATGTATTATTCGAAAAAGATTCATTTTAATGCCCTCTGCAAAACATTTTATTGTGAATGTGTGTAAATGTTTTATTTAATTGAGCTGTTTTAATATTGTGCTTAGTTCATGAATTAATTTAATTAAAAGTGTCAGAAAATCAGTCAGTAAAAATCGATTATTATACAAATTATCTATGATCGAGTTGTAATATATAAATTTTTTTAAACTCGATTCTCCAAAGGAAATATGATTCAATATTTAATCTATAATGATTTTAGTGTTCCATATGTTGATGATTTAGCCCAAACCAGATACCTATCCTTTCATAGTAAGCTCCATAACCACACAAATCCACTAGTCTCTCAACTTCCCATTCTATTTCCGATAATCCTCTTAGGTGTCTGAAATGAAAATGGCCTAGAGACCTTCTAGTGTAGAATTTGTATTGAAGTGCTACTGATGAGTAGTTCTTTTCAAGTTTTGACATGTTATTGTAATCATTAACAACGGATTTACTAGATGCATATATTTTTACATTTGTAAATTTCTATGAATGATAAACAAAAAAAAAAATGAATCAATAAATTATTATTCCTAAAAGATTAAATATTTAGAATTTTTTAAAAAAATACAGATATTTATAAAAATAAATCATTTCCTCATTTCCCTTTAAAGCCGTAATTGGATTCATTTCCCTTAAAACCTAATGGGTAAACACTCCTAATTTTTAAAGCTCAATATATAATGGGTTAAAATTTTAAAATATTGTTTTTGTCACTCATACCCACATCTACAAAATAAGTAAATCAGTTCTAGAGTGAAAATATTTTGAAATCTAAATTTCATAACAAGACCAAAAACGACAAGAAACTGCTCGTCGTTACAGACTACTTCAACATTTACTAGACAAACGTTCAAAGCTCCCAATTAATTACAAAAGACTCATTTACATGACTGTGATTAGACCTATTTGGACGTACGGAGTTGAGTTTGGGGCTCCACTAAACCTTCCAATTCACCTCGTATCCAATCCTTACAATCCAAAATCCTTCGATAAATCCTCAATGCTCCTTACTTTGTCATCATTAAGCTTATCCATAAAGATCTTAATGTTCCACATGTTACTGATTTAGTCCACACCAGATACCTATCTTTCATAGTAAGCTCCATAACCACTCAAATTTAGTAATCAACTTGTTTCACACTCCATTCCCGTTAATCCTCCGAGGCGTGTGAAAGGAAGTGGCCTAGAGACCTTCTAGAGTAGAATTTTTAATGTTACTGATGAGTAGTTCTTTTTAAGTTTTAACATGTTATTATAATTGTTGTCAATACATTTACTTGATGTATATATTTTGTGTAGTTGTAAATTTCAATAAATGTATATGAAAAAAAAAAAAACATAACAAAAAATTGTGCACTTCTTCCTCAATCTCTCATCTTACTTCTATCGGCCCTTCCTACCGTTCATCGAATTCATTGTTAGCCATTCTAACATCCTTTGCTAGTGGCAGAGCAGCCTTGCGCCTGAGATTCCCTTTGATTTTTCTCAACTCTAATTTTCCTGCTCGTTTACTTTGGAATGAACTTTACATTAAGATAAAAATTAAATTCTAGGAATGCGTTCATTGTTCATTATTGATCAATTAATTTTTTTTTTTTGTGGTGACACAGCTTGAATCGGGTCCATATATTTTCTTTTGCCTTGTAAAGTGTTACTTATAGTTTTCTATAACTACTATTTCAATATAGGATGGTAGAATTAATGCCAACTGAAACAAAAACGATAAAGTGTTTAGCGGACATCGGGACGCATGCAGAAGTCAAGGGATGTCCCGCTGGGGGGGGGGGGGGGGGGGAGGCGAGTGGGGGGGGTCTCCCGGATTGGATCAGATGCCCTAAGTCCTTCGGCTCGAGGCCCCGTCAAATTACATTCTTCTCTTACAGATTTCTTCTTGTCTTCTGTCTCCCTCTTTCTTACTTTTAACCCTTTTACTTTCCTCTTTGGACTTTAGGGAATTTCATGGGCGTGTGCGGCACGTGTATCAGTCGTAACATTCTGAAGAGGCTTGAAATCCAAACTGATTCCTTTCTGCTCCCCTGTTTAAAGAAAGTTTTTCTTTTATTACTATCGGCTTACAACAGTTGTCACATCTATTTTATCAGTTATATTATTAGTTATAGTAGTATTATTAAAATGTTGATAACATTTTATTAATTAATGAATTTTTATTTATCAATAATTGGAAAAAAGGTTAACTGGGAAGTTCTGTTAATTTAATCTCACAATCAGTTGTAAATTTCAATAAATATGTATAAAAAATAAATAAATAAATAAAATGGAATTATTTGTAATATTCTATTATTTAAAAACTTAACTTTAGGTTTGATAATGACATTTTTCTTCTTTTTTTTTTTTTTTTTTTTTTTTTTTTTTTGTTTCAGGTAAGCGATAATAAAATCAAGATTTTTGATACCTTTAGGAATCAAGACTCAGATAATAGGTATTTGTTTACATAATTATTTTATTGTACTCGTAATATTATACAATAGTAATAATTATTTATAGTCATTTAGGACAATTCTTTAAAAATCATTCATATTGGCTTGTTACAAATTTATTCAGTAACTAGCCTTATCTGTCGTGGCTTCGCCCGCTCTCATAAGTAAACAACTTAGATAATTTTAACTAATAAATTAAGTTTTATTTATTTATCGATAAAAATCTTGTTTTTCAGTATGTTTTGAAGATTAGGTTTATTCTGCAGAAATAATTTCATTTTAAATAAAATTAAAACCCAACTAAATGGGGATTATGGAAAAGAAGTATATGGCAGTGTAAAAAAACTCGTTTCTGCTACTCAACATTGTAAATTGCAAACTGAATTACTGCTATATTTTCAAGAACTGAGAAATTGATTTAGTAAAAATTTAGTACAGATCAGTTCAGTATTTTTAGCATTGTGAGCTCAATGGTGAAGCAGTGCTAACCACATATTTCCACACTTTACTGGAATCCAATTCTCGCACCACATATTTATAGCTTCTTGAAGAATTGATTTATTGAAGTTAAATAGGTAAATTTTATTATTAATTTCAAACTCTGTATAACACCGTAGGTTTGCAACCTCTGATGTAGAATAAGGCTCACTACCTATCTGTCAATTTTCAAACTTCACTGTTATTCACTATTACAGCTTTTTTTTTTTTTAAATTACTTTGAAAATCAATCCAATTCTATCACTGCTAAAAATTACTGAAACTATAAAGATTTTGTGGTTAAAATTTGGTACAGATTGGTTCAGTAGGGATTATTTTCACTGTTTCACAGTTTTTATTTATTTAAATCGCAGAATTAGACATTTGAATTATGTATTATGAAAGAGTACAATCTTGATTTTATTCAGAAAGATTTTTTTTCTTCAAAGTAATATGCCAGCTATTGTCTGTTTCTTGGTAGTTTTAAATATATTTCAAGTTCATTAGATTTTTTTTTTTTTATAAACTTAAAAGTTTTGTTCAGTCACGGGTTATCGGCTTTAATATTGTTAGAAAACAAAAAAAACATAGCCTATCATTTATTCAATCGCGAACAAACTTATCTCAGTGCTTTTCAACTCCTTGTTAAAATAGTTTTAATTGACTGTTATATTTTCTGCTCTCATTTCTTTTTATTTCTAGTTATACATCCATGTTATACTGGCAATTATTTTCAACTTCTAAATTTTTATTAGTAACTTTTATCACTTTATTTTTTTCCATGGGTTCCTAATGCAGATAATCTGGGTTTAGTTTTACCGTAAGCGATTTGCCGAAAAAAGTTTCTGACGGACGGAAAATAAATTTAATTCTAAATTTATTTTATTTCGAGTTTTCTAGAGGAAAGTGCTAGGATTATATATATTATTAACAACTTCTAATTTTTATTTATGATTAATGCTAAACGTTTAATAATATTGTAGAGTTGAACAGCTTTGTACCTTATTTACTAAATTTAATAGATCGGTCTTTCTTTTTTTTCTTCTATTTTTTATATACATTTATTGAAATTTACAACTTTACAAAGTAGCTACATCAAGTAAATGTATTGACAACTACACTAACATGTTAAAGCACTTTATTAAAAATTCTACACTAGAAGGTCTCTAGGCCATCTTCGTTTCAGACGCCTCGGAGGATTATCAGGAATGGAGAGGGAAGCAAGTTGGGAAACTAACGGATTTGAGTGGTTATGGAGCTTACTATGAAAGGATAGGTATCTGGTTTGGGCTAAATCAGCAACATACGGAACATTAGGATCTTTATAGATAAGTTTATTGGTGACAAAGTAAGGAGCATTGAGGATTTTTTCGAAGGATTTTGGATTGTAAGGATTGAATACGAGATGAATTGGATGGTTTAGTGGAGCCCCAAAGCTCAACTCCGTACGTCCAAATAGATCTAATCACAGTCATGTACATGAATCTTTTGTAATTAATTGGGAGCTTTGAACGTTTGTCTAGTTAATTTTCAAGTACATACATTAATTATTATTATTAATAATATTTTACTGTACATTTATTCTCAATTGCGTAGCGGCAAAACCTTTATTTCTAATACAAACCTTTTAAAATTATTTTAATATTGAATATAACGTAATTAGATATTACAATTAATATAAAATATTAATTATTTTATAAATAATATAAGCATTCATATAACAAAATATCGTGAAAAGTAAAAGTAGCACGAGAGTAAAAACGTGTCCAAGGAAAATTTAGTAAATTCGTATCATTTATTTGTCCAGAGTGCGGAAGGGAAAAGCATTCGTCCGTCAAGAATGGAAGTAACAAAGGGAATTATTCTTTTTTTTTTTTTTTTTTTTTTTTTTTTTTTTTTTTTTCAGATGCCAACGGGTGGGAAATGAAAAACCAATTTAACTTTTATAACAGTGTTATAACCGTTTGTCTGTCTATAAGGATGATAAAAGAAACTTTTTTTTTATTTTAAAAAAAAAAAACAACATAAATCATGTGTTGGGTGCATGTCACTATCACATCTAAAGACGCGCCTATATGCTTATGATTTTAAGTATTAAAGTATTATTATAAAAAAAAAGTATAAAATTGAAATAAATTAGAAACCGTTGAGCTATTGAAATAAAGCTATTTGAAATGAAAAAATAAAAAATTTCTATATATATATATATATATATATATATATATATATATATATATATATATATATATATATATATTATAATGTTATAATAATATATATTACATTAGAGATGGGCCGACTAGGGCTGGCAAAAAGGCAGACCTCTGCTTCCGTTGGAATTCGGGTGACATCGGCAATGTTCGAGACGCTTCGTTCATAGCTTTATAGCCTTCAGTACATATATTTTTATTTTTAAATAAATAAAAACCTAGCAATTTACTATACTTAGTTTATATAGTTAATTGTTAAATGTTGAATCCAGTCATGCCGAAAATAAATTGTGTTTATGAACTTGTAGATGTTACATAAAAATATCTTACATGTAATCGTAAATAAAATGTATGTAAATTGCTAAAATATCAGTTTCCTTTTCGTGCTTCAACCTTTATTTTACATTTCAGCAAGGAATAGTTAAAGAATGACACAAAACTCAAACTGCGATTTCAAAAATAATAGTTTGTAACGTAAGTTCCTTGTTTAGTACAGCAGAAGGTTTCGAAATTTTTTTTTTTTTTTTAAATATAAAAAATAAATAGTTCTTTTTCCTACAATAAATAAACATTTTTTGACATTTACAACTGTACAAAATAATATACATCAAGTAAATGTGTTGGTATTGAATACGATGGCATGTAAATAACTTGTGAATAACTGCTCAATATTAGCACTTCAACAAAAATCTACACTAAAAGGTCTCTAGGCCATCTTATTTTCAGACGCCTCGGAGGATTATCGGGAATGGAGTGGTAAGCAAGTTGGGAGACTAGTGGATTCGAATGGTTATGGAGCTTAAAATGAAAGGATAGGTATCTGATTTGGGCTAAATCAGCAACATATGGAACATTAAGATCTTTATGGATAAGTTCATTGGTGATAAAGTAAGGAGCATTAAGGATTTTTCCAAGGATTTTGGATTATAAGGATTATATAGGAGATGAATCGGATGGTTTAATGGAGCACCAAAGCACAACTCCGCACGTCCAAATAGGTCCAATCACAGTCGTGTAAATAAGTCTTTTGTAATTAATTAGGAGCTTTGAACGTTTGTTTAGTAAATGTTGAAGTAGCCTGTAACGACGGACAGTTTCTTGTCGTTTTAGTCTTGTATGTGGATTCCAAGTAAGACGTTTGTCCAAGTGGAGTCCTAGGTAGCGGATCTGTTCAACAGATCTTTAAAGATGAATCTAAAATTAAATATAATAAATTAAGGTCATATTTCATTTCAATCAATCTATTTTTAATCATAGAAATAATAATAGATAAAATAGCTGACGACATTTTTGCCCATTAGTCGCCAACTACAGAAAATGCTATCTCTATTATATATAGATATATAAAAAAGAAAGATTAGTGAGAAAGAAGGGATAAATGTAAATTAATGTCCTTTAATCAAGTCATTATATTAACATAATATTATTTAAAAAAAAATACTATAAGAACGAATAATTGTTGATTGAAAGTTTAATCCGAAATAAACGAGGAATAAAAACAGAGATCTGTTGATAAGTTGGGCGGGATAACAGCCATGTCAGGGCTTGATGTAGGGTCTCCCTGGTAGACCGTTCTGTATTGGATCATTTTTCAAATATTGATGAATCCTGTTTGTTATTTTTATTTTAAATTAAATAATTTTATTTATTAGAATTAGAAATAGAAAAAAAAAAAAAAATCTGGAAATAGGTTCGTTTAGAATAAATGCTGCTCGTCGTTACAGACTACTTGATCATTTACTAGACAAACGATCAAAGCTCCCTATTAATTACAAAAGACTCTTATACATGACTGTGATTAGACTTATTTGGACGTACGGAGTTGAGATTTGGGGTTCTACTAAACCATCCAATTCATCTCGTATCCAATCCTTACAATCCAAAATCCTTCGAAAAATCCTAAATGCCCCTTACTTTGTCACCAATAAGCTTATCCATAAAGACCTTAATGTTCTATATGTTGCTGAGTTAGCCCAAACCAGATACCTATCCTTTCATAGTAAGCTCCATAACCACTCAAATCCATTAGTCTCTACATATGTTATAATCACATTTACTAATTGTATTTTTTTTTTGTTTTGTATACAAACTTCACTTGTAAATTTCCGTAAATAGATGAAGTTGAGTGCTTCCCACTAACATTCCCGATAATCCTCCGAGGCCTCTGAAAAGAAGATGGCCTAGAGACCTTCTAGTGTAGTATTTTTATTGGATTGCTACTGATGAGTAGTTTTTTCCAAACTTTAACATCTTATTGTAATCATCAGCTCATTTATTTAATGTATATAATTGTATAGTAGTGAGTTTTAATAAATTAATATAAATAAATAAATAAAATTAAATTAAGAATCAAAAGAATAAATAAACTTATCATCAATAGAGGAAAAATAATAGTTATTTATTTGACAAGAGTGTAAAGAAGTACTTTTACTCACTCGAGGCAAGGTTTACACGCACGAGCGAGCGAAGCGTAGCGAGTGCTGTAAATTGCCGAAGATGAGTAAAATTCTTTATACTCGAGTTAAATATTACATTTTTTCTGCAACCGTTCAAAAAAAATAAATAAATAATATTTTTTTAAATAAATTTTATTCAGGTGGCAATACAAGTACTCATATTATTATTTATTATAAATGTTTATTGTAATATTATAATTATTGGCGTTAGAAATAAATGATTAATTTGAATTATTTGCATTGAAGTTAAGATTGTTGCTAAAATGAGTATTTGAATTAGAATTTGAACTGTTAGCAACACATTGCTTATAGGTTTGTGAACCTCCTTGTAATATCAGCTGAGCAGTATTCATTTTAGGGCCAATTGATCGGTCTACATAACCTTATACCACACTAGGACTCTTCCAGCCTCCGTGTTTTTTAATCTGTAAAATATCACCTCCCTCGTCAGCTAGTAAGGATGCAGATGTTCTTCGAAATGCGTTTCCAGTATATCTTGAAAATATTTCAGATTTTTTTGATCTATAATTATCTGATTTTTTTTTTAATAAATATTTGAGTTTTATATAAGTACTGATATCTATGTTTTCATTGATTAATATAGCACTTTTCAACATAGAATATATTGACCATAATGATGAAGATTTGTATGATTTAGCTATTTCATTAAAGTAAGCAATAAGAATGTTTTCTGAAGTATTTTTAATCTTGTTTTTGAAACATCATTTTTTATAATTTTTAAACCTTATTTTGTTAATTTTTTGTGATTTATTGGGTAGAAGATTACTAATCACATTTTCTGCTGTTTTTTTCATATTAGGACGAGTGTTTTCATAACTTGAATCACTATCCATCTTAATTTAATTTAAATTCAACTTAATAGCGATTCAATTTAAATATGTACTATCCAATAAGGAATAAAAGTAATAACATTTCGAATGGTTGCAATTAGCAGTTTTTCTTTTATTTTAAATTTTTTTCTAAATTTGTCCTGCTATTTTTAAAAATGTTTTTAAATTGTTCATTTCAAGTAAAATACTGTGCATTTAGATAAAGTAATAATTATATAATTTAAAATAAATAATAATGAACTTCGTATTAAGGTGTGTATTAAGGTAGCACTGAAGCTTATGGGATTTTTTACTCACTAGAGAATAAAATGGAACGTTAATCAGCTGTTTTTAATTGAATAATGTTCCCATTATTTAATGGTTGCAGAAAAAATATTATTATTACACGAGAATTGACCAATTATGATCACGCTACAACCTTATTTCCTCTTATTCTTTTCCATTGCCTTTAGTTTCCTGTATCCTCCAGTACTCCTTCATGCGTTCACTGGCCTGCTTCTTTTGATCTTCTGTCCACGTTCGTTCTCTTCTCTTAGGCCTTCTTTCAGCTTGAAGCCCTTCCACCCTACTACTAAGTATACCTCATTCTAGCATTAGGGATTCTGTAATGTTCAACTGTTCCAGGTTTTTCCTAACTTCTTTAATCCACGCTGTAGTGATCTTCCAGAGGTAGTTTAATATCCGTTTTGTTAATCTGTCTTCGTTTATTTTGTACAAATGTCCGTGAAACGTCAATCTCCTCTCATGATCTCTGAGATTCTTTCCAGATTCTGATAGACTTCTTTGTTGCTTATCAGTTTCTATTCATCTTCAGCCTGTAGTGCATCCCACGATCTTCCTTTAAATTCTCCTTTCTAAGACTTTCAGCTTTTCGAGGCTATAGTTCATCGATAGGCATTCACTGGCGTAGATTTATTCTGTTTTGATGACGATTAAAAAACAAATATTAAATTAATTGATGTTTCTTTTTAGTTATTAATATTTACAACTGTATTTATATACATCAAGTAAATTTGTGGAATATTAATACAATTATATGTCAATAACTAGTAAAGAACTACTCGTTAATAATACTTATTATACTGTATGATCTACTTCAGACATCTTTATGCTTACATTTATTTGTGACATGAGAAGGGGATTTTGGATTGTAATGATTGGATAATTAGAATAATTAGAAGGTTTAGTGGACCCCTAAAGCTCAACTCCGTATGTCCAAATAGTTCTAATTACTTTCACGTAAATGTGTCTTTTGTAGTTTATTGAAAGCTTCGAACTCATAAAAAAAAAACAAAAAAACAAAAGTTTGATTCGACAAATATCTACTTATATAATTTAAACGTTGAATTTACAATGCTAATCGCAATTTATTTTAATATGCATATACCATACTTCAAAGACAAGAAACTGCTCGTCGTTCAGACGACTCAAGCATTTACTAGATCAGCGTTCAAAGTTCCCAGTAAATAATAAAAGACTTATTTACATGACAATAATTACACCTATTAGTACATAGGGAGTTGAGCTCTTGGACTCCACTAAACCATCTAATTTATCTCGTATCCAATCCTTGTCCTTATCGTGTCACCAATAAACTTATCCATAACGACTTTAATGTTCCACATGATGCTGATCCTAACCAAATGACTATACTTTCATAGTAAGCTCCGTAATTATTCAAATCCACTAGTCTCTCGACTTACCATTTTACTTCCGAAAAGAAGACGGACTCGATACCTCATATAGAACTGGAATTGAAATGTTATTATGAACGTTAGAATCACATTTACAAATTGTATTTTTTTTCTTTGTATACAGTTGTAAATTTCTGTAAATAGATAAATAAAAAAAAAAAAAAAAAAAAAAAAAAAAAAAAAAAAAAAAAAAAAAAAAAAAAAAAAAAAAAAAAAAAAAAAAAAAAAAAGAATACAGTTAATGTACATGATTGATAACCAAATAAACACTGAAATAAATAATTCTATTCTTCTAGTATTTTTTGAAAATATTAATCCGTTATTTCCAAATGATTTTATGCAAAAATATTTTTTAAACAACATAACGGCCTAATTTGTGTATCTTTTTCATTAAAAAAAAACAAACGAATAAATTAAAAAATAGTTATTGTTACACTCCGAGCTCACACCACATTTACAAGCCCAAGGGAAGAAAAAAAAAATAGGAACAGTAAGAGAGAGAAATAAAAAAAAAAACGAGTTTTCTGCCGTTTAGACACAACGGACTGCTGAGCTGGTTGACACACACAAACAACTACCGACTTTTTTATTTATTTATTTTTTGTTTTGTTTATAATAATAATAACTTCGAGTCATTTTAACATATTTTTAAAATTGATTCATTTAAACAATATCGTTTACAGTAATTATTCAGGAGTATATTTACATGTTTCACGAAATGAAATGTTACCAACTGGGAGTTAATTAGATACTTTTTCTTTACCAGTAATATTTGTCAAAATTTACTTGTGATATAAACATATATTATGTAAAATTATTATTATTTTTTTAACAATTTCATGGATATTCCACTAATCCCTGTAGAACAGGCCCGCTACCTAGGACTCCATTTGGAGAAACGTCTTACTTGGAATCCACATACAAGACTAAAACGACAAGAAACTGCTCGTCGTTACAGACTACTTCAACATATACTAGACAAACGTTCAAAGCTTCCAATAAATTACAATAGACTCATTTACATAACTGTAATTAGACTTATTTGGACATATGGAGTTGAGCTTTGGGGCTCTACTAAACCATACAATTCATCTCGTATCCAATACTTACAATCTAAAATCCTTAGAAAAATCCTCAATGCTCCTCACTTCGTCACAAACAAACTTATAATTTTTTTTTACTAAACCTCTAACATGTCATTCAATTAATTTAACGGTATCGGAGATTTTATTCGCTATTACCGGTTTTTGTTAAAGTTTGTTGAGTTATCCTAGGAAATGTTTATAGAGTAGCTTCAGATTATATTTATACCGTTAAAATAAAGTTGTTTTCAAAAACTGTTGAATTCTACAAGTTAGAAAAAATATAAAATAAATAAAAACCCACTTATCGAACTTTTCGCAATAAAACATCAATAAACCATTGAATAATAGCCGAAGGGTTGTTAAAGTCTTTTTAATATTTCTTTTTTATCATTTTATATTGGCCATAAATTGTGTAATAAATTATTTTGATTTTATTTATTATGACCTAAATTTTTATCGCTTATTTTTTATATTTTATTTTTAGAACAGTAATATTCGAAATAATAAATAATATTAAAATTTCAATCGATTCATTTGATTTTATGTAAAATCTTTAATAAATATTAAATTAATGCGATCAGTTAGTAATACTTAAACTATGAATGCGAACTACTAAAGTTTAATAAAAATGAAATGGAACTCTGTAGTAAATAGATACATGATAATAAATAAACAGTAAGTACTAACAGAATAACATTTTTCATGTTATATAATTAACACTAACAAAAGAGCTTTTCTACCTATAATAATTATTAATACGAACAAAGCTTTTTAAAGCTTTTTAAGCTGGATAAAAATTTTAAATAAGACAGCTGATGAATTTCCTAGGATCTGTTACAACAGGCTTGTCGAATTGATTGGTAATCCTTCTTTGCCCCTTAATTGGGCAGAACAGCTAATGATACAAATGGGAAGAATCTGCGCAATGGACTTATGGAATAAGCAGGATGCAGATGCTGTTAAGGTAAATATCACAAGCCTAAACATAGCATTTGAAAATCTTTATTTGTCTATGGACATTGACAGTCAACTTCCACTACAATACTCATTATAGACATATTAGAAGTGCTATTAGTTAGAAGTGGTGAAAAGTATTTGGTCGTGAATTCAAACATCCAGAAACTATGAATGATCGCACAACTCCGTTTAACTCCAAGATCTCCAGAATATATTCCAATAGAAAAAGCTATTGGGTTGTTTCACATGAATTGTCCGATTTTATAATATTTGAAATACATAGAGGATTTTGCGAGTCTCTGTTGTTTACTTCCAAAAGTCACATATCATAATCAAGCAGTTACTAATCCTCTACTTTTCTTTTATAAACATTAGCTTCCCAATCAATTACACACTGTTTAGTATACCTTCAAATATGAACATGGAAACACGCGATTTTCGTGTAATATTTTTTTATGAGTTTAAACTAGGTCGTTCGGCAGCTGGATTGCTTATGACAATCAGCGTCGGTCAGGGCAGTGGTTAGACATCGACGAAAGCCCAGGACAAATGCCAAAACCAAATTTGCACCCGAAAACATTGATGGTTACAGTATGGTGGTCCATGGCTGGAATCATACATTATTCCTTTTTGCCTAGAGGTGAGACCATTACCTCTACAACCTACTGCAATGAAATTGGCCAAATGCACGAAAAATTATTGAAAAAAAAAACAACCTGGATTGGTAAATCGGAAGGGCCCTATACTCCTACACGACAACGCTAGACCCCACGTTTCAAAACTTACCATGCATAAATTAAAAGAGCTGGGGTACGAAGTTCTTCCGCACCCACCATATTCTCCCGACTTGTCTCCAACAGATTATCACCTTTTCAGGAATTTAGACAACTTCTCCAGAGGAAAATTTTTTGCAAATGATGCTGAAATCAAAAGTGCGTTTTCAGATTTTGTTTCACTTCAAAGCTCAGAGTTTTTCAAATCCGGGATAGAAAAGTTGTTTTCACGTTGGGAAAAATGTCTAGAAAAAGAAGGTAAATACTTCGAATAAAATTATATTGTTTTCATATTGTATTTTTACTAAAATCCCTTTACCTTGAAAACGGACATTTCATCTGAAACAACCCAATACAACTTTAATACAGGAAACCCTGTCCGAAGTGTAACTCGGGACCAGATTCTCTCCACCATTTAATAATATACAGGAAAAGGTTTCTTAGAAGAATTTACTCTACAGAAAATGATGACTTTCAGTTATGTTCATGGCTGATAGTAGATAATGAAAATGATTTAAATAATTTATTTTTTCATATAAAATATTGCCTAAAATTAAGAAATATTTTACTTTTACTTAAGAAGAAGAAGAAGAAAAATGAACTTTATTCTGGGACAACTTGTCCACTAAGAATAACAAATGAGTACTATACATAGGGCAATCGCCTGGCTATGATAATTAATTATAATAAATAATAATAAAAATTGATTAATAATTAAATTATGAGTTACAAAATAAATGAAGAAATCTTGTAAAAGGATACATTTTATGTGTACTATTATAATGTATATAACATAAATATTCATGTTTTACATTTGCTCGGAAGATTGAAGATCCAGGAGGTAAAGAAATAGATGATGTTTAAAGGAAGTACGAGTGGTGCTTTTTTCGTATTGATATGGGCAATGAATTCCATAAAGAGGAAGCGCGGATAATAAAAGATTTTTCGATGTGTAGGAGTGTACAGGTTGATGGGTTGGGTTCTAGTATTTAAGAGGTGGATGGAGGAGCGCAGGGTCAGCAGGTCATGAATATAGGTGGGTTTTTTGGTTTTCAAGGATTAAAATATAAGTGCACCTAGGAAGTAAACTGGGGAAAAGCCAACCAATTTCAGAATACCTGTGAGATGATACAGAAAAGCAAGAGATGATACTAAAAGTTGATAAGTACTTAGTGGTTTTGAATCGTGGAGATGGAAAAGTAGTTTATGTAAAGAAATAGACTTCCTCGTGATGTGATTATTTCAAGAAAGATGTTGATCAAACGTTACTCCCAGATTTTTAATCGAATTTTGGAAATTAATTGGTCGGTTTTTGAGGTAAAGCAGTGGATAGTAGGGAAGGAACTTATTACTAGTTTGCCATTTATTTTTTGTTTTTGTATTAATTTATCATGTGTATGGTTAGATTAAATTTTAGGTAAATAGCTCTCGTTTAGTTTGTAAGTAATTTTCTTATTTTATTTTATTTTTTTAAAAATAATTTTAATTGTATAACAGCTCACAACTCTTTGCTCTGAAATTGTATTTATAAAGCATAAAAATATTCATTTATTCCCACATTTTGTTTCAAATTTAATCCGTTTGATTTAATTTTTTTTTTTTATAACAATTTGTTGAAATTTACGACTGTACAAAATATATACATCAAGTTAATGTGCTGTTAACTATTACAATAACGTGACAAAACTTGAAAAGAACATCTGGGACATCTTCTTTTCAGACGCCTCGGGGGATTATCGGGAATGGTGTGGGAAGCAAGTTGAGAAATTAGAGGATTTGAGTGGTTATGGAGCTTACTATGAAAGGATAGGTATCTGGTTTGGGCTAAATCAGCAACATATGGAACATTAAGATCTTTATGGATAATTTTTTTGGTGACAAAGTAAGGAACAATGAGGATTTTTCGAAGGATTTTGGATTGTAAGGGTTAGATACGAAATGAAATGTCCTAGGTAGGGGATCTGTTCAACAGGGATTAGTGGAATATTATTAAAGGATGCTGCAGGACAGGAGGTCGTAGGTTTACGACGAAGGGTTAAAATTTTTAATTTTAAATAATGGAATATACAAACGATAATAAGGAATTTTAGAAAATTCTCACAGAATAAATTATCTAGGCGAATGAAGTATGTATACAACTGCAATACAGCCGATTTAATTATCTATTTTCAGCGAGTTTTTGCAAATATACTAATACTTTTAGATGTTCCGGTTGTACACATTATAAATAACATAATCTTCTTTCTTGGATTTTCCATCTCCCTACAAAGAACAGAAATTCCCCCAGTCGGAAAACATCTTCACACCTGGTTGCGTCAACCAAACCAGAAAAACTGACTTAAAGCCTATAAGAATAGAATATCTTCGTTCAGAGAAAAAGAAAAAAAAAATGTTAGAAGGTTCATCCTTTTCAGGTGTTTATTATTACATATCGATGAGGTAAATATTTTGAACAGGTTGCACGGTTACAATCTTGCTGACAAGCCAATACTTTATATGTTATAGGTGATGTTTGCTTTTGCCCCGGCACTGCATATTTTTAGCCTGATGTGACGGTAAATATTTATACGGTAATATCATTACTATGTTTTTCAAATGATAGAAAAGTCATTTTTTTTTTTTATTCTGTTAAGTAATATATGCTTAAGTATTTATTATGTTGTGTATGTTCGTGTATGCTATGAACTCTCACTTATCTGGCGTTTTCTTAAACGTGTGAACCTTACCTTATTCATTTGAAAAAAAAAAAAAATTGTATTCCTAAAAAATGAAAGGAAATTTACTATTAAAATATTATTTATTTATTAGTTTATCAGTTGAATCATATATCGTAAACCCACAACATCCTACGTTACTTTGTGACCGATAAACTTATCCATAAAGATCTTAATGTTCCATATGTTGCTGATCTAGCCCAAACCAGATACCTATCCTTCCATAGTAAGCTCCATAACCACTCCAATCCACTAGTCTCCCAACTTGCTTCCTCCTCCATCCCTGATAATCCTCCGAGGCGTCTGAAAAGAAGATGGCCTAGAGACCTTTTAGTGTAGATTTTATTGAAGTGCTACTAGTGAGTAGTTCTTCACAAGTTATTTGCATGCCATTGAATTCACTGTCAACACATTTACTTGTTGTATATTATTTTGTACAGTTGTAAATATCAATAAATGAAAAAAAAAAAAAAAAAAAAATTATCTTTAAGTTTAATTATTATTATTTGATTATTATACAGAAATACAATATTTTATAACACATAAAAAAATTAAAAAAATAATATCTAATCGATAAATTATTAATATCTATAATTTCTTTAACAAAATATAACATACCTAAAATCTGTACAAAGTACAAAAATTGTTTTTATTATTGATATGTTTTTATAGTTATAATTGATAAATTCCGTTATCCGGCGTTTTCCCTTGTGGTTTCGGCTCCGATAACGCCGGATAAGGGGGGGGGGATAAGCAATATCTGAGCTGATCATTTTTTTTTTTTTTTTTTTTTTTTTTGACAAATATTTTGTTTCAGTTAAGGGCATTAAGTAATAACTTAGATTCATGCCAAATTTACAAGAAAATCAAAGAAATGATTAAACAATTTAATGTTATGATATAGGAAAGTAAATAAATAAATATATAAAATTAAAATATCAGATGCCAATAGAATATCCACCAGTAACATTTGCATGATTATGAGAACAATATAGTCTCGAAACGTCACCCAAATAGTTGTTTGAATTTTGTTTGCCAAAATAGAACCTCAGGGGAGCTAACAATGGTAAAGCTTCTGAACCCAACTGTACTAAATTTCAGCTATATCATTTTCATTGTTCTAGGAAGGTTCAGCAATAATAAAAATCAAAACGTACAATGCTAAGTGGCATAAAAGAAGCTTACCACACTGTCATATGCTTGTTAGAAATTATAATCCAACCAGATGAAATAAATTAATTTTTTTTTCTGCAGAATAATAATTAAGATTCAAAATGTCGATGCTTTGCTTTGATATTGATTGTAAAAATATGATTCATGAGCCTTTAATTGTAAGTACTGAGTCCATCATTCGGAAGAGTTCCTTAATAGTCCCTCTCTAGCTGGATTACCAACTCATGCATCAAAATTAAAAATTGGATGTCTAATTATGCTTTTGTGTAATCTTAATCCTTTGTGTGAAAATATCATTGAAAAAAAAAATGCTCAATTGCATACTTCAACTCAAGATTTTTATCGATAAATAAATTAAATTTCAATTATTAGTTAAAATTATTTAAGTTCTTTACTTAGACGGGGGATGCTAATATATATTTAAATTCATAGACTATGCTCTTTTTTCCCTTTTTTTTTTTTGGTTATTTAGTAAATGAACATTGTGGAACTGTATCATGTATGTAGTAAGAGTTAGGTGTAGGTATGTGAGATAAGTGTAGGGCACATTGCTATGTTTGAGATTAGCGGCGGGGTGTTGGACAGAAATAGGTTTATTCTCGAGGAGTTGGGTTCCTTAAAAAGAATGTAATTTTCTACCTCGCTCCCTCCCCCTTCTCCCCCCCCCCCCTCCCCTAAGCCTCCCAGCATTCACCTGAAGGACTTAGCAGTGTTAGCGCTCAAGTAATTTCTTCTTCCTATCTTCACTTTCAACCGAATAACATAACACATACCGTCTCTAGAAGATCTATTAATTTAGGGTGTAAATGAAGTAAAGTTTGCATAATGGCATGAAAAAATGTTGTTACTTCAGCAAAGGATACTGTATATTATAGCTTAACATCAATAATATATATAATTTATGTATAAAAATACTATATTAACGTATAGTAGTTTTAGTTAAAAAAATAAATCAAAATAATAAAATGGGATACAAAACAAAATGTGAGATTGAAACCAAAATACTCTTAAAATGTTACAGGATAAATACATTATTAAATGCTACGATCAATTATTATTTACATTTATTTAAGATATAATTTATTTTATATTAATAACTATCCTCTTCTTCTGGCTAAATCATTGAACTTAAAAAAATCATTTTTATAAAATTATTTTTGAGTATATAGATCGGATATTGTACAAATAACCAAAAAAAAAAAAAAAAAAAAAAAAAAAAAATGAAATGCAACATCGATATTTTAGGAAATACTAAGAGAATACGTATAAATGTCAAATTTATACTATTATATAAGAGGACAAGCCATTTTTCGTTTGCGATCACTAACCTCAAAAACTACTGAACCAATCTCTACCAAATTTTAACCGCATAAATCTTACTTCAAGTTCTACAAAGCTCCAAATTTATTGCAAAAAACTCATTTACATTACTGTGATTAGACCTATTTGGACGTACGGAGTTGAGCTTTGGGGTTCCAATAAACAATCCAATTCATCTCGTATCCAATCCTTGCAATCCAAAATCCTTCGAGAAATCCTCATTGCCCTTACTTTGTGACCAATAAACTTATCCATAAATACCTTAACGTTCCTTATGTTGCTGATTTAGCCCAAACCAGATACCTATCCTTTCATAGTAAGCTCCATAACCACTCCAATCCACTAGTCTCCTAACTTGCTTCCCACTCTATTCCCGGTAATCCTCCGAGGCGTCTGAAAAGAAGATTCTAGGCCTTTTAGTGTCGATTTCTATTGAAGTGCTACTATTGAGTAGTTCTTCACAAGTTATTTACATGCCATTGTATTCACTATAAACACATTTACTTGATGTATATGTTTTTGTACAGTTGTAAACATCAATCAATAAAAAAAAAAGTTCTAGGAAGGTTTAGCAAAAGTAAAATCTACTGATTTTCAATTAATTTTTTTTTTATTAAAAAAGCGATAATACGTAGGTAATAGTGAAGTTTGATAAGTTCCCAATTGGTGGCGGCGAGTGCCATTCTGAATGGGAGGTTACAATGTTTCGATTTTATATGAAGCTTAAAATTGATAATAACATTTGATAACATCCAATTAAATTATTAAGAAAGATCTAAATATGTATTGCGACTTCTGTTTTCCAGAGAATTTCGTCCGATATGTGGTTAGCACCATTCCGCAATGCAGTTTACAATTGTAAAACTACTGAACCCGTCTACACGAAATTTTAACTACATTATTTTCATTGTTCTAAGAAAATTCGCCTATAATAAAAAATTGATTGTACAAAGTTCAGTGGCAGAAACGAGGTTTGTATTATTATTTTGACCGAATCACTATTAAACTATTATTAAATCAAAAAGTAAATACATATTTCTATGAAGCGATTATCATAATATCTTATTTACACAAGTAACTAATTTGTATGCCAAATGAAAACTCCTTGTTTTTCCAGGTTTAAAAGTAAATTACTCCTTGCAATCGATACGGAATCTTTCATTTGATCATATGAAAGCTGGTTCACTTTTCAAGTTTTTATGAGGTTAGCAGTTTCGTGGACAGCTTTTTTTTTTTGAAAAACGGTGAAGTATTATAGGACATTGTAACTTTCCCAAATAACGTGAAGATCAAGCTGTTCTTGTCCCAAATTTGTACAATTCAAGGTTACTAATGTCTAGTTTCACCCAATTTTTTTTCTTTTCACATTAAGAGGTACTCACATATTTATATATTTGAGCCGGTGAGAATTAAAATGGTGTAAGTCAAAAAATTTCAAAATTGGGATTATTCACTTTTATTGCTCCTTTATCAATGTTCTATTAATTGGCATTATCAGTTTTTTGGGTAATTGTTCGGATCGGCGACACCACCAAACTGGCTTGACCCGCGCTACACCGACCAGTTCGATCCTTACGCTTCACTTCATGTTTACATTTTTCGATAGTTCATTCCTATAACCTCACATGTAAACAATCACTTCTACAGTTTCAACTTGGATTGTGTTATTTAGTTTGTTTTATTGATATTTAGTCTTGTTAAATGTAAATAGGTGAAACAGAAGTTAACAACACGAGGATTAAGTGTTTTGTCAATTCATGTTTTCTTATTTCATCTTATCTTATGTGTAAAAGTGTTACAAAACTTAAGAAGATTAATTTGTACATGGATTTGGTGTTATATATATTTTTATTTGTTGTTTCAATTTCAGTGATAAAATTACAGTATACATATTTTGTGAATGGATAATATCCATATTACTTTTTGTCCTAAAGTGAGACAAATTGTATAATTAATTCAATAATACATATCAGTTTATAAATAAATGTGAGAAAGTATATCACAGGTTTCATGTTTTCTAATTTCCACTTCCCTTGAGAAAATATAGCAGAAATGAACATTATCACTTTCAACTAGGATTCTGTCTTATATTATATAATGGCTTATAACATGGAGAATTGACAATGTGAAAATTATCTCAGATTAAGAGGTAAATGACACATTACTATATAATTGTAGAACTATTGGTATAATGTTGTAGATTAACATTGTGTTTTTTAAAAAAATTAGAAGCCTGATGATGGAACATTGTCTCCCAAACATGTAGCTACAAATGTTAAATAAATAGGAGTTATGCTAAATAAATACTTAACGATTCTGTCTTTTTTATATTTATGATTTGTTATTTTCACTTCTCTGACAGAAAGTTCATTAGGAATTAACTTTACTGGTGGTTCAGTAGTATATTAATTGTTGATTAAATTAATATTAATTCAAAATTGATTTAGTATCTTATATTTCGATATTTTCTTATTTCCACTTCATTATTTGCTTATTTCTCATTTTCTTATTTCCACTTCATTATTTACTTATTTCTCATTTTCTTATTTCCACTTCATTATTTGCTTTTTTCTCATTTTAATATTAGAAGGTAAACAGAAGTTAATGTTAATATTTTGAACAGGGATTTAGAGTTTCTCAGTAAATGTAGGAGAATAACCTTGCCCCCCCTAAAAGCAGCGACTAAAACATCGAAATAAATCGGAACAAGGTTAGAATCGATAAAAGGTATTCTCGGCGCGTGTAGGGGTTGGTGTCGCCGATCCGAACAATTACCATTTTTTGTTAAACTCTTTACCTAAAACCTCTAAAAACACAATGTTATTATCAAATTTAACAGAAACGGGTATCTGTTTAGAATTAGAGTGGTGTAAGTCAATAGGTATAGTCTACGAGCTGAGTTTGGCTGAGTATACAAAAATCGCGCACCGATTCCTATTTTGGTTCAGGGGGTGCTACTGACCATGATACTGCATGTTTCCACCCGAAAGTCGATGTGGCGCTGTTCTTATAACTATAACTCAACTATTGAACATCGTAAAGACTCAAATTGTTCATATTTTCATGTTGATAAATTTAGCCCAAAACCAATTAATAACTTATTATTAAAACTTGCACCAACCATTTTTAAAAACTTTAAAGCATTGTTGTATAAAATTAAAACACATTCAATTATATCTTGCTTATGTAATTTTTAACAAGAACGTTTGCAAAAGCTTTGTTTCCTCGATATGAAGGTACCTTGACTCACACTACATTCATTCTCACCGGCTCATTTATACACGTGCACTTGCTAGTTCTTTACTTGCACTAGCGTTCTGTCAGCTGCTATAACTATGTTGTTTAGCAATTTAAAAGCTGAAATAATTAATAAGTCTTTAAAATAATTTAAAAAAAGGCCTGAATTCTAAAAGCTTCTTAAAATGACAAGAGATAATAATCCGCCGGATAATTTATTATTTGAGGGGAGGGGAAGTGTCAAGCCTAGTTTTTTCCGAGGTAAATTCCTTAAAGAAAAATCTCAAGGTAAGACAAGCAACCCTTTTACCCGCCTCAGATCCAATTCTTGTCTCTGCCGAAGTTATCATAATGTGACACGGCTCAAAGAGGAATGAAACATGAATTACTGAATATGGTTAGTGTCTTGCTCAATCCCTTCTTCATCTTGGTTCGTCTCTCATGGAAATACTGTTTCCTACTCTCTCTTATATTAATGATTGTTTCAGTTTCATCTCTACCTTTGTATGTCTTTGCATTTAACAGGTAATTTAAAAAAAAAAAAAAAAATTAGTTATATAGGGTAAATCACTAAATTAAGGTTAAATGGTCATAGTTAAGGGAACTCGATTTTATTATTTTTTTTATATATATCAATTTATTCAAATTTACAACTATATAAATATGTACATCAAGAAAAAGAGCTGATAACGATTACAATAACGTGTCAAACCTGGAAAAGAATTACTCATCAGTAGCACTTCAATAAAAATTCTACACTAGAAGGTCTCTAGGCCATCTTCGTTTCAGACGCCTCGGAGGATTGTCAGGAATGGAGTGGGAAGCAAGTTGAGAACCTAATCAATTTTTGTGGTTATGGTGCTTACTATGAAAGGATAGGTATCTGGTTTGGGCTAAATCAGCAACATATGGAACATTAAGTGGAGTTTAGTGGAGCCCCAAAACTCAACTCCGTCCGTCCAAATAGGTCTAATCACAGTCATGTATATGAGTCTTTTGTAATTAATTAGGAGCTTTGAACGTTTGTCTAGTAAATGTTGAAGTAGTCTATAAAAATGGATTAAATAACGATATATCAGGCAGGGTTTACATTCAAATATTCTATTTACGCATGTCTGACTCTGTTCGTGTTTTATACTTCGATAGTCGAGTTTTTACTCGAATGCCTCGTCCTAGGGTTCCACGATTAGCTGAAGTGAGATTATGAATACTCTTTTATAAATAGCCATCTTTGTCTCTTTCAAGACCCTTCAGTTATTAAAGATCACTCGTTATGAGGCCATTGTCGTCCCTCTTAGTTGATATAATTTCTCATATTTTCAAATTAATTTGTCTTTCTTCTGAAACGGTGAGCTCTCGGATATTTAGAATTCTATACCTGCTCTTTTTCCATTAATGCGGTGAAAACTCTTTTTGTGCTTTTGATATCTTTGCGAGCAAGGCTTTTCGCCTTTATTCTTCTTGGGAACCACTTAAGTTATACCGAAGATATATTTCATTGTTTGGTTAGCGATTCACACATCTCACCAAATTTTTAAATTAGTCTCTTCTGCGTGATAGGAAGGGAAACAGGACAAGTAGGAAGGACCTTAGACTACTCCCTTAGCCAATGAGAACTGCTTAAAAAATAACTTTTTCAATGAGACCTCAAACCTTAAGGTTTTGTTATTTTTACCCCGTTTTGCCTCTGTGCCCCTAGTTTCTTTTTATATGGTTTTCTGTTGTTTTTTTTTTATTTTGAAAAAAAACAAAAAAAAACTGGTTTTTGAATGCTTTCTTTGGCTTTGAAATTCAAATAATCAGTAGGTGATTTTTATCCTTTACTTTTAAATATTTGTTAAATACAGTTTACAAAGGAAACAGAGACGTGACTTTATTTCCTAGTGTCTGAATGATTATTTTAGAATTTATTTATTCATTTACTTTTTTTTGTAATATTTTGTTGATATTTTATTATATTGTTTATTTCATCTATATTTACATTCAATTTTTATATGAACCTAATTTTTTCACTTATATTTTACTTCATTTATTTATCTATTTTTTAAATAAATATTTCATTTTTTTATATAAATAAATAGTATATTAAAGAAATGGAAAATTTGAGGCCGTTGAAAACAGACAAGGGAGAATTCAGAAGCAGGAAAAACAAGGTCCTGTACAAAGATGACATGAATGAAAGGATGTCAGATTCAATAAGGAAAATGAGAATCAAATTATTTGGTGACGTAATGAGGATGAATAACAACAGGCTTACGAAACAAATTTTCAATCCTTTTCATAAGAGCAAATCTGGTAACCAATGGATTCGGGGAATTAAGGAAGATGGCAGAGATTGGTATAACAGATAACTTTATATGAGGCATGAATGATACTAAACTATAAAAGTTTCTAGAAGAATGAATAGAGAGAAAGAATTAGCATCTGGACAGAAGATAGAAGGAGACAGCTAAATGAACGGATGAAGAACTAATATAGAACGGAAATGATTGAATAGGTTACTTGGCGGTCCTAGACGGCCAAAATCGAGAAAAACAAAAATTTGTATATTAATTTTTTATTTTATATTTAATGTTTTTTGTTTTTTTGTTGCCTTCTGATTTTTTTTTTAAATTCTGAATGGCTTAGGCTGATTCAGGAGACTTCTACCAAGCCGTCAATGGAAGAAACACCCATGTATAAACATATACATTTGCATTATTTTATAATTCCTTAGTGATATTATCAATAATGTAGCACACACGTCACCAATTATCCTGAAAAATACGAATTATAAGACGTTTTGCCGATCTTATAGAGAAAAACAAATACATTATACCAAGGGGACTAAAAATACTCTTAGTATTGATGAATTAATTGCCACTTCTATTGGAATTATTTTATAAGAAAACTAGTTTGGAATGCTAAACATTCATCTTCAGTTCTAAAACATACAAACTAGAACTGAAGATGAATATTTAGCATTCGTAACTATTGTAGTATTCTAATAAAATAATTCCAATAGAAGTGGCAATTAATTCACCAATCCTATTTGTATTGATCTAGCTATACCATCATGCCTTCTTCAAGTGAAAATGCCTGTTTTATATAAACTAACGAGATTTTTCCAAGGGGCCAGCACTTTCTTACGTTTTACCGGGATATGCAACATATCAGGATACGGAGTATTGGGATTTCACTATGTACCTAATGGTTTTCAAAAACAATTCCGCGGATTCGGAATATGAGGATATTCATTAAAATAAAGATAAGTGGACACTTTTTTTTTTTAATGTGGAGTTGCACCATGGTGCCAGAAATCATATTTTGCCGAACTTCAGGTGGAATATCGTGATGAAGTTGTAGGGTAACAAATCCTAGTAATTCTCACCATTCATTCTGTTAGGTAAACTATGATTTTCCAACACTATTCGATGTCAGTACGAAAATTAATAAACCAACGATACCACACATGGATAGGTAGAAATGTGGAGGTATTACAGCTTTTATAGCAAACAAGGTAGTTTCCTAAAAAAAGTCTTTGTATGGTCGTATATCTGCAACGGATTGGAATAGAAAGGTAAGGTCTGCGGCATTTTTTTTCATTTTTGATCTAGTTTCACCCATTTATTTTTATTATTATTTTTTTTTTTTTACAATTAGAGGGTCTCACCCTGTATAGTCGTATATATTCGCTTAGACCAACGTGTGATACAGGTCAGACATTTTTTCTATATTTTTTCCACTCTGTTATCATATTTTCCCCACTTTTCATTATAATTTAATACCCCACATTGGGTGAGAAATTAGACGTAGGTTGTTGTATTGTAGGACTCAGATTCCTGGCAGTCCAACTTAATAATACGCGATGCCTGCCAGGGCCCTCTATGTTATACCCTTAACTACCCCACTTAGTCAGGCCTCGTTGTTCAACATATCCCAGCGGCTGCCTTCCTGCCCTTATGGGGCTGTTTCATTTGTTGTTCCCTTAGCAGGTGTAAAAATTAAATGAAGGAATTACTTAAAATGCATTCTGACAAAACGAATTTATTTTTAATAATCATTTTAAAGCTAGTTCTCTGAAATCGTAACATTTTTTCCAGCAGAATCTGCTCGTCGTTTCCGAAAACTTTAACATTTAAATGACAGTAATTAGACCCATTTGGATATACGGAGTTGAGCTTTCGGGCTCCACTTGATCTTCTAACTCTTCTTCTAAAATCCTCAATGCTCCTTATTATGTCAAAAATAAAGTTATCCATAAAGATCTTAAGGTTTCATATGATGCTGATTTGGCATAATCCACTTGTCTCATCACACTCTATTCCTGATAATCCTCCGAGGCGTCTGAAAAGAAGACAGTCAAGAGACCTTGTAATGTAGAACTTTACAGATAATAAGTAGTAATACTTAATGCATTACAAATTAATGGTACCTTCTTTAAAAAAATAATCAAATAATTAAAAAAAATATGATACAGAAATGGAAATAAATAAATGGATATTATAAAAAACACTCAAATTCTCCCTTACTGGAAATAACAACTGAATATTTCTATCATTAATCTACTGCTTGTCCCAATTAATCAAATTATTTTAACAATCAATAATTATTCTGAACGGTCGGTCCTAGTGAAGAATTTTTTATAACAAAATACATTCTCTATTAAATTTCTAATAATTTTATTAAATAGAAAAGGAAACTTTAATACCTATTTACATTCATCCTGAGGACTCCCAAGATAGGCTTCCTTCTTGGTTATAACTGTAATATAATAATAAGTTGTAACTATAAGGTGAAGTAGGACTTCGGGAGATCTTAGTGCTACTCGGCGCCACTAAGAAATGATATTAAACTTTTTTTTAAAATAAATTTATTGAAATGTACAACTCTACAAATATATACATCAAGAAAAAGAGCTGATAACGATTACAATAACGTGTCAAACCTGGAAAAGAATTACTCATCAGTAGCACTTAAATAAAAGTTCTACACTAGAAGATTTCTAGGCCATCTTCATTTCAGACGCCTCGGAGGATTGTCAGGAATGGAGTGGGAAGCAAGTTGAGAACTAACAATTTTTGAGTGATTATGGTGCTTACTATGAAAGGATAGGTATCTGGTGTGGGCTAAATCTGCAACATATGGAACATTAAGATCTTTATGGATAAGTTTATTGGTGACAAAGTAAGGGGCATTTAGGACTTTTCGAAGGATTTTGGATTGTAAGTATTGGATACGAGATGAATTGGATGGCTTAGTTGTGTTAATAATTCTTTTGTAACTAACTGGGAGGTTTAAACGTTTGTCTAGTAAATGTTGAAGTGGTAATTGTTCGAATCGGCGACACCAACCCCTAAACGCGCTCAGAATACCTTTTATCGAAAACCTTATGTTTACCTTCTAATATTAAAATGAGAAATAAGGAAATATTAAAGTGGAAATAAGGAAATATCGAAATATAAGACACTAAATCAATTTTGAATTAATATTAATTTAATCAACAATTGATATACTACTGAACCACCAGTAAAGTTAATTCCTGATGAACTTTCTGTCAGAGAAGTGAAAATAACAAATTATAAATATAAAAAAGACAGAATCCTTTAAATCCATAAGTATTTATTTGGCATAACTCCTATTTATTTAACATTTGTAGCTACATGTTTCGGAGACAATGTTCCATCATCAGGCTTCTAATTTTTAAAAAAAATAACATTAATCTATAACATTATACCAATAGTTCTACAATTATATAGTAATGTGTCATTTACCTCTTAATCTGTGATTATTTTCACATTGTCAATTCTCCATGTTAAAAGCCATGATAAAATATAAGACAGAATCCTAGTTGAAAGTGATGATGTTAATTTCTGCTATATTTTCTCAAGGGAAGTGGAAATAAGAAAACATAAAAAACCTGTGATATACTTTCTCACATTTATTTATAAACTGATATGTTTAATTGAATTAATTATACAATCCATCTCACTTTAGCACAAAAAGTAATATGGATGACAAAGAATCCATTCACAAAATATGTAAACCGAAATTTTATCACTGAAATTGAAACAACAAATAAAAATATATAAAACACCAAATCCATGTACAAATAAATCTTGTTAAGTTTTATAACACTTTTACAAGTTGAAAATTTTATCACTTAAATTGATAGAACAAATATAAATATGTAAAACACCAAATCCATGTACAAATTAATCTTCTTAAGTTTTGTAACACTTTTACACATAAGATAAGATGAAATAATAAAACAGAAATTTATAAAACACTTAAACCTTTTTGAAACTCATTTTGTTAACTTCTGTTTCACTTATTTACATTTAAGAAGTCTAAATATCAATATAACAAACTAAACAACACAATCCAAGTTGAGACTGTAGAAGTGATTGTTTACATGTGAGGTTATAGGAATGAACTATCGAAAAATGTAAACATGAAGTGAAGCGTAAGGATCGAACTGGTCGGTGTAGCGCGGGTCAAGCCAGTTTGGTGGTGTCGCCGATCCGAACAATTACCGTTGAAGTAGTCTGTAACGACGAGCAGTTTCTTGTCGCTTTAGTCTTAGATATTAAATTAAAATGTCCGAATGTAATGATATAGTTTTGCGATACATTTTAGTTTAATAGGATAAAGGTTGAAGAAGAAAAAAAAAATCCTTCATAAATTGTTACTTTATATTAGTGGATTTTTTCCATATAAAATAAAATAGACATGTTTAAAAAAAAAATGTTTGCTAGGATAGGTTTTCATAGAAATTTCCGAGGCCTACAAACTCGCATCGAGTTCTAGTTTTCTGTTGAAGTAGGACGTTTCAATGGAGTGCTGGCTAACCTTCACCTTGTCTTTTCACAGTTGTAATGACGGAGGGGGGAGGGGGAGGGGAGCTTTAAAAGGGATCTGGAAGTTTTGGAGCTTCCGAAGAGTTCATTTCTGTTTTAGACTGTCCAAGTCCTCTTCAAAGTCGACGAATGGAAAGAGATTGTGATGGTGTTTGTAAAGTTTCCTCATCCATTACCTTAACCCCGACGGTTGCTTGAATTCTGCTTGGTTGTTATCTGGCTTCAGAGTTAGTGTTGCTTCCGAAAGATAATTTAACCCTTTGATGTTATTTTATTGATATATAGTTTAGTAGCGTATTATTTCATTTATTTATTTTTGTATTCAAAATATATTGGTCTTATCTTTAAGTAGGTAAATATATATATATGAAACATATATCATAAACATCAAAATTCGGTTTCTTTTTCGGTTGGCTCTACAGACCTTGTAGATCTCTGGCCGTCCTAACCAGCCTGCTCCACCTCTGCTTATCTTGGGCTTTTGCTTTTGTTTTATTGCATGTTCTTCTTGTATCTTAAAGCCGGAGTCCGTTTTTACCACAGATTTTCTGAGGTTGATTTAAGGTTACGTAATAGGGAGAACCAGGAGCTATGTCAGGCACAGGGGTCGCTTACTTCCCAGTGACTTCCAGGGTGAGGACAGTGTACTGTCCCATGTGGGAAACGAACCCACGCCGTCTTAGCCTGAGTATCTGTACATTATAGTGAAATCAAAATATAAACATTTGTAAATTAAAAGTTAGATTTTAAAAGAAAAACAAAATAAAATGGTTAATTAAAAAAAAAGATCAAGATATACAATAGTCCGTAACTCATTTTATCGTGTTAAATTCTTATGGACGAGACTTGAGCGGCAGGAAACTGTTCGTCATTTTCGATTTCTCCAACATTTACTAGACAAGAGCTTAAAGCTTCCAAATAATTACAAAAGTCTTATTTATATGACGGTAAATAGAGCCATTCGGACGGATTTAAGTTTTGTGACCTCACTAAGGCATCCAATTCGCCTCTTATCCAATCCTTACTAGGTGGATTTGACGGCCGAACGAGTAAAGAAGGTCGTGGATTCCTAAAACCCTGGCTAAAATTGGTTGATAACCTGCAGAGTAGTCTTTTCTGACCTAGTTGGAGTACATAACACCATTCAGCTCCAATGTAAACAAACAAATTCAATACTTACAATCTAAATTCTTTCGATAAATCATCAATGCTCCTTACTTTGTCTCAAACTAACTTATCCATTAAGATCTTAATGTACTAAATGTTGGACATTTGGCCCAAACATGATACCTATCCTTCCATATTTTCTCCATACGTTCACCATGAGAAGAGAAATGTCCACTCGAATCTACTTGTCTACCAGCTTGCTTCTTGCACGATTCACTATAACCATCACTTAAAAGGAGATAGCCTAGGGGTTTTCTAATGTAGAACATTGATTATTGATATTAATGGGTAGTTATTGACATCTCATTATGAACATTTTATCTCACATTTACTTATTGTATAGAATTGTAAATATCAAGAAAGTTAAAAAAATCATTTATATATTGATAAAAATACAATAACGTACTTGCGCTATAAAAAATCAAAAATATAGACATCAAGAAAATGTAATTAAAAAATATTATATAAACAAAATAGTATGCAATCCAGCCAGGTCCTAAAAATAAAAAACATACGAGTTAAAAAAACTTTGAATAGAGTGCTGACGTTTCTGTCTGCGTTGCAAGCCTTCTTTGGGGCTATAAATAACATATAACATATAATAAATGAAATATATAAAAGTAAATAGTAAAGATAATGATAAAAGTATAGCTGACTGGTATAATGAATGGAGAGATCATTCCTGATTCAAGAGGAACACCACCTCTAAGAAGAAATTCTTTAATACGTGCCAACGTTTCGACCTGCCTTGCAGATCTTCTTCAGGGCCACCGAACCGCACTTGTGAGGAGAAGGACGATGACTCACTCTTTGACTGCATCCCTGATAATCTTCTCCGTAAATAGTATATTATTACTAATAATAATGAAGTAACGAAAAATATAATGAAATTAAATCTAGAATACAAGATGAATACTAAGCATTTTAAACATTCTATATTATAATATTTATTTATCAGTGTTCATTTTATATTCTTGATTTATTTTTATTATAATATTTTCAAATAACTTCTGTTTGTGTTTTGTATTACTTGTAGCCCTGAAGAATACTTGTAATGCATGCGGAAACGTAGTCACTCCATTAATATATTTTTTTTTTCTTCAAAAAATATTCTAAAGTCAACAATATTATCTCTATTATCAAATATGATTAAATTTAAAGAAAATTAAAAAAAAAAAGTCATGGTTAAAATAATTTCTATGTAGCAAGTATTATTGAGTTTTTCTCTAAGGATCGCAATGCGTGATGGTTGGAATTCAGATGAAAATTCATCGTTTCATGGAACTCTGCCCCCTGTAGGTTTCATTACATTCGAATGAATCAGCTTTTCCTTATGAGCTGGGAGTTAAAAGCGTTAGTAAAATAAACGTTAAAGGATTTTGATTACGAAATCTGATATATATTTTACAAAATATATGTTATTTGACCCAACGCTCCCAAGTTCTCAGGATTAGTTCTTAGTAATTAATTAATATGAGGTTTTGGGTAACCTAAGTATTTCATTAGGTAAAGTTTTCAAATATATTTTATTTATTTACAACTATTCAATAATACAATTATTAAATTAGCGGAATTAGTCAAGCCGATCGTTGGAATTCGGGTGACATCGGCAACGTCCGATTCGCCTTGTACTTTGTAGCCATCAGTACATGTAGCTACATGTTTTTGCATATATTTTTTTCTGTGTGTAACGGAGAGGTTTTTAGAAAAATAAAGCAAAAGTAAGCAATTAGCTCTGAGAGTGGACTTGGATATATATATATATATATATATATATATATATATATATATATATATATATATATATATATATATATATATATATATATATATATATATATCTTGATATATTCTGTATATGAATAATAGGTAATAATCTATTTTGCGGTTCGGGACACTAATATATATAAAAACAACTATTTTGGCGACGTTTCGGGACACTATATATATATATTGGGCTCATTAGCATGCCAATGTTACTGGAGGATATGCTATTGGTATCCACTACTGTTGTAGTATAGTTAAATATAAATTATCGTTTGGATTATATGAAGTACATTTGTATGTATTTATTGTACGTATATATACAAATATTGTTATACCGTTTTATTTATTGTATATACTAGATACGACAAAACGATCAGTTATATGAAATCACTAGTAAATATAAAAATTGTACAACATATAATTTATTAATTAAATGTTATTTTCATGTAGGAAATTTTATTTTACTTATTACGGATAGGTAATATATATGTGTATGTGTAATTGCTGTCCTGTAAAAGGTTTTTTTTTTTTTTTTTAAATAAATGCAAGCTTTGAACTTGTTGATTTAGCCCAAACCAGATACCTATCCTTTCATAGTAAACTTCATTATCACACTAATCCACTAGTCTATCAAACTGCTTTGTTCCCGATAACCCTCCGAGGCGTCTGAAAAGAATATTGCCTAGAGACCTATACAACTAGTGTATAATTTTTATTTAAGTGCTACTGAATAGTAGTAGTAGTTCTTTTCAAAGTTTGACATGGTATTGTAATCATTATCAACACATTTACTTGATATATATATTTGGTATTGTTGTACATTTTAATAAATGGAAAAAAAAACAAAAAAACTTTTGTTGTCTTGTAAATGAGTTAGTTGAAAACGACGAGCAGTTTCTTGTTACCTTAGTAATGTTTGCGAATAATCTTAAATATTATCATTTAATAAACACTAATGTTTAAGAATTAATGTATTATTAATTAATATTTGTTATTTTTATTGGTTATAATAATGGCCTTTATCCAAATTGTATTGAATGTTATTCTACTCAAGTCTCAACAGTAAATTAAATTCAACTGATAATACATTACTTTTTCCCTATTAATTTCTCTGAGTGAGACTGATTTTAGACAACGTTTGATTCAGTAAATCATTAAGTTGGACAGTTTGCGGGGACAAGGGCAGTTTCAACTCCTAAGCATAGCAGTGCGGTTCCACTTCGCCTACTTAAGAAGTAATGTTGTGTGAGTTTGTCCTTTGCGGTTTGTTTGAATAAAAAAGTTGAAATATTTTAATATAGTGTTATATAAAATATTGGTTATTAAAATAAAAAAAAAAAAAAAAAAAAAAAAAGCCACAGATATAGTTAGACCTGGCTACATTATTATCAGACTTATTTGGACATTCAGTGGTTAGCTTTGGGGTTCCACTAACCCATCCAATGCCTCTCTCATCCAATCTTTAAATTTTGAATTCCTTGGAAAAACATATTCAATCCCAATTATTTTGTCGCAGACAAAGTTATCCATAAAACAGTTAAAGTTCCATATGTTGCTGATTGAGGCCAAACCAGATACATATCCTTTCATAGTAAACTCCATAACCATTTAAATCCACTAGTATTTTAACTTGCTTCACATTCTATTCCCCACAGGGAAATATGGCCTCTAGACATACTCACATAGAACTTTTTTTAAAGTGCAACCAGTGAGTGGTTGTTATACAAGCCATTACAACGTTTTTATAATTATCTTCAAATTCAACCGATTTTATGTAACGTTGTAAATTTTAATAAATAGATATTTTTAAAAAAATGCCTACAATTATGATAAATATTACCGTGACATAAATACCAATAAAGCCCAACTTTCTTAAATCGGTTTGCGTTCTTTGATTTCTTTGAAAGGAGGAATGTAAATGTGTATTCCAAAATTTCCTTCAAAATCTTAAAGTTGTTTAAAAAGAAATAAATAACTTACCGAAACCAGTTTAATTGTAATAAAAAATATGCAACTTTTTTATACAGAACAAAGAATAACAAATCTCTGATTGTGAACTTGATCTTAAGAAACAAATCTAAAGGAAAATAAATTCTCTGAATTAAATCACGAGCTAACTGCTGAGTAAAATAAAATGGAAAATTAATAATTTTTTTTTTCTCATTTATTGAAATTTACAACTGTACTAATATATACATCTATTAAATATGTTGTTAATGATTACAATTCCATGTAAAAATTGGAAAAGAACTACTCATCAGTAGCACTTCAATAACTATTCTACACTAGAAGGTCTCTAGGCCATCTTCTTTTCAGACGCCTCGAGGGATTATCAGGAATGGAGTGGGAAGCAAGTTGAGAAACTAACGGATTTGAGTGGTTATGGAGTTTACTATGAAAAGATAGGTATTTGGTTTGGGCTAAATTAGCAACATAAGGAACATTAAGATCTTTATTGCTAAACTTATGGGTGACAAAGTAAGGAGGTGCATTAAGGATTGTTCGAAGGATTTTGGATTGTTAGGATTGGGTACAGGAAAAGAAAATTTAAGTTTAATTAATATTAATATACTTCAAAATTTAATAGCATGCATCAAATACAAATAAACTCATTATTTTGTTCTACTATGACTCAAAATTCACTTAGCATTGGCATCCCTTCGGTTTTGATTCTTAGATATGTATACAACCTCAGAAAAAAATGTCCAACCGAACTAATTTACCTTTGACCTGACTTGAATAGAAAAAAAAAAAAATTGATAACCATTCTTGGTGCCTTAAATGAAAACCGTCACGCGATCTCCTTTGTTTAAGCTGTGGTAAGGAAAGATATAAATCGGCCGCTGCTCTAATTTAATAAAACTCTAAAATTTATATAAATTTTTTTTTTTTTTTATCTCGTTTGAAGCATGGATTTCGAATTTTTGATGCAAAGGCAATTTAACAAGAATTAGTAAATAACTAAACAAAATTGGTAGGATAGTATTTTTTTTTATGATGCTACATGTCAAATCAGGTGTTATAAAAGAATAATTCTATAAAAAAAGAAACACAAAATGTAGTTAAATATAGGCAACTGGATGCAGCTATTCAGCGAAAAAAAAATATTATTTTCACACTAAATAGTTATCTTCTAAATATTTAAATAGATGAATTTTAGATTTTTTTTTTTTTTTAATATTCATTAATGCGGTTTGTATTACTATATGTCACATCAAGTTTAAAAAAAAATAAATAAATAAGAATGAAGTTAAATATAGGCAACTAAATTTTTGAAAATTTTCTATTTTCGCAATAAATAGATAGATAAATTATAGAATTTAAAAAAATATTTACCATGATGGTTTTTATATTATTGGGTCGTCTAAATAAAATGTCGGTTTTTAGAAACAAGAAGTAAATTCTCGTAATAACAGGCAAATTGAATATATTTTATTCAAAATATGTATCTGCATTTTCATTTCACTTCTACCAACTACTAACCACGTCTTCAATGCTAATCCTGTCAGGCATAGAAGAAATAATAGCAATCCAATAAATAACAAAGGAGTTGAATTTCCGAAATTTCAGTTATAGGAATTATTTTTAAAAAATCTATTCCTCATTCCTACAAGACAGGAAGGTGTGTATTCATCAAAAAGCATTAAAACATTTTTTGTGTGCCGTTTCACGACGTATTCAACAAAATTATAAGACCAGATCTGAGTGTCCGGAGTATTATTATCAATACAATAAACCATGCAGCATCAAATATTCAATTCTTAAGCTCCGCCTGTCTATTGGCATATTAGAGAAAATATTTACAATCTGTATGTCATAATTGAATATTAGATTTGAAGTTCACTTAAATCCACTCTTTTCTCAACTTGCTTCCCGCTCCATTCCCGATAATTCTCCGAAGCGTCTGAAAAGAAAACGGTCTAGAGAGATTCTAGTGTAGAATTTACTTGATGTATGTATTTTGTACAGTTGTGAATTTCAATAAATGAATATTTAAGTTGGTAATTCTAAGTATAGTAGAACGAGGATTTAAAAAAATATATAATGCCTGCATTAACGCTTCCAATCGCCAGGGTTTATATGCGATATAAGAAAATATATAACTTAGTCCGACTCAGCGACTATCGTTTTTCTCCCGCCGGAGAAAGAAAAGCCCCGGAGGCTGTGAGCCAAATGAAGTTAGGAATCATGAAATATGTCGGCACTTACTGTTGGAGTAATTTCGCGGAGATTGTGTGCGGCGTGTAGGAAATGATTGCCGTTCAACAAGGGAAGGGATCCATAGATAACAGATGATTCCATTAAGCTGAAAAAGGTAGGATAGAAGGGAAGGGTTTCGGTTGAGCTCATCTAAGAGCGCACCCCCTCCATCCCCTTTACTCTACCCTCCCCCCCCACCATTCTCCCCACACATTCTTTTTCCCCCGGATAACTTTTTAGCAAAGTTTTGCCGGCTGTCCAACTTGAGGAAGCCTTATCAGGCTTGGTGGAAACCCAATAATTCTTCCAACGATCAACCTGAAACTTCCAAAGCCAATCCGGATTCTCATTAGAATTTAAGTGATCCACTGTAGCGTTTGGTTTTTCACTTTGAGAATGTCTTACTTCGTCTCCTGATGAAGAGCCTTCCATATTTAAACAAGGCAAACTACCCCCCCCCCTGTCAAAAGTTTTCCATGGCCTCATTATGTCACCTAACCAACAATAATTTTATAAGAGCTTGAATAATAATAAATTAGCATTGACTCTAGAAAATAGTATAAAATTTTTATTAGTTCTTTAAGCATAATTATCAAATCACGCAGCATAGAAACAGCAATGGGATGTCTTGGGTCGGGCTTGTTCTCCCTTTAGTGGAGGGACAAGCTTGATTCGGGGTTCCCTGGAATGTTTCTATATATTATATATTGTCTATTGCGATTGTATTTAATATTTTTAACTGTATACAATGTATAAAATAAGAAAATGTGCAGTAAAAATATTAAAATGACATGTCAACAACTTGTAAAAAAGTATACTGCAATAGATGTACATAAGAAAGTCCCTAGTCCATTCTCTTTTCAGACACCTCGGAGGGTTATCGAGAATCGAGTGTGAAGCAAGTTAGGAGACTAGAGGAGTCGATTGGGAACGTAGCTTGTAACGGAAGGATAGGTATCCGGTTTAGGCCCAATCAGAAAAATATGTAACTTTGAGATCTTCATTTATAAGTTTCTTTGTGACACAATTAGAAGCATTGCGGACTTTACGAAGTACGAGATTTATTTTCCAGTATCGATAACGATTAAATAAAGTTATTTATCAACTCCGTGCTTTAGCTGTATTTACATTTATAAACCTAGTAACATGATTAAAAGTTAACTCCAGCGTATAGTTCAAATACTCGTATAACGTGATTATTTTCCTTATTCATTTGAAATTTGCATCAAATTATCATAAAAGGTTCGAAAAAATATTATGCTATCAATGAAAATGTTATCAATCTTGTTAATTTAAAAGCGAAGTTATTACTGATAGGCCTGTTGCACAGTTTTCACCATTTTCATGATTTTACGATTTCCTTATGATTTATTGCTTTAACTTTTATACAATCTATAACCCGATTCGCATCCGTTTGATACATATTTTTATTCACATATTATGTTTTTTTCATGAAATTACTACTTTTTTACAAATAATTCTATATTTCGAAAACTACAAATGCTACAGCAATTTCAGTCTGCCACATTTAATATTCAACTTTTTGTTGGAATCATGAGAAATAGTAAGTTTCTAATTTCGTTCCAAAACATCGACTTCATTTTCTCAAAAATATAACATATGTTAGAAACGTTCACTACAGAACATACAAACATCGTTAGAGTGGTACACCTGTACCGTGAAACTTATAAAAATTGGTACAAGAATCAGTTATTAATTACAAAAAACAAAAAAAATTTAAAATTTTAAAAATACTCAAAAATGTTAATTATAGAAAAGTAATTTAATCACAATTGGTTAATTATTTTAATCTAATATTCGCAATTAATTTTATTTTGTTTTATTTCCTAATAATTTTAATACGCAGAATTTTTCTGCTTAATTTACAATAATTGTTGAAAATGTCTTCACTGTACTCTCCTACACAGCACCTTCTTCTGACTGCATCCACTGTTCGGCGGTGTTCATCATGAATTCGCTGCATTTTAGTACAGCAAGCATAAATATGCTGCACCAACTCCTCTCGGGTTTTAAGAGGCATTTGTGGTGCACGATTGCAATATTTTTGTTTCTATTAAGTATATTGAACTATTTGTTAAATGTAGTAATGTCGTGAAAAAAACAAAATGAAAAATATGTACGAAACGGATGTGAATCAAGCCATAGTTTGTATGGGATTTTTTGCATCAAGTGATGACCAAAATTGACTCCTGAAGTTTATGCAGTTTCATGGTAAACACCCTGTGTGTGTGTGTGTGTGTATTATATATATATATATATATATATATATATATATATATATATATATATATATATATATATATACACATACATACACACACACACACACACACAAATTCACGTATATGCGTGGTATGAGAGGCATTTGTGGTGCACGATTGCAATATTTTTAGTAGGTCACGTTTTCTAATATTTGTAATATAACTAAAGTTTAGAACGGAAATATAAACTTGCTATTACTATTTTTATACAAAATAAGTCATGTTATGACTTTAGTTAATACTGGATGTGGCTGTTTTGAAATATAATTAATTTTTTTTTAAAGATAATTTAATAATGTTTCTATTAAGTATATTGAACTATTTGTTAAATGTAGTAATGTCGTGAAAAAAAAAAAAAAAAAATGAAAAATATGCCATAGTTTGTATGGGATTTTTTGCATCAAGTGATGACCAAAATTGACTCCTGAAGTTTATGCAGTTTCATGGTAAACACCCTGTGTGTGTGTGTGTGTATATATATATATATATATATATATATATATATATATATATATATATATATATATATATATACACACACACACACACACACACACACACACACAAATTCACGTATATGCGTGGTATGAGAGGCATTTGTGGTGCACGATTGCAATATTTTTAGTAGTTCACGTTTCTAATATTTGTAATATTTGTAATATAACTAAAGTTTAGAACGGAAATATAAACTTGCTATTACTATTTTTATACAAAATAAGTCATGTTATGACTTTAGTTAATACTGGATGTGGCTGTTTTGAAATATAATTAATTTTTTTTTAAAGATAATTTAATAATGTTTCTATTAAGTAAATTGAACTATTTGTTAAATGTAGTAATGTCGTGAAAAAAAAAAAAAAAATGAAAAATATGTACGAAACGGATGTGAATCAAGCCATAGTTTGTATGGGATTTTTTACATCAAGTGATGACCAAAATTGACTCCTGAAGTTTATGCAGTTTCATGGTAAACACCCTGTGTGTGTGTGTGTGTGTGTGTGTGTGTGTTATATATATATATATATATATATATATATATATATATATATATATATATATATATATATATATATACACACACACACACACAAATTCACGTATATGCGTGGTTCCAGTTATAAGGAATTTTATAGCCAAGACATTTGGCGCCTCATTTCCTGGGCCAATGAGAACCTAAAATATGTCGCATGTATCTCAATTAAGGTCTGGAAGAAAAAAATTGTTTGAATTAGCCGTTCTTCGGTTTTACTGCTGTGTCATAGTAATTTTTTTTTTCGGTGATATTAGACTCGTTTAGTGTCGGTAAAAATAAGACCAATTGTCCAGCCTAAATGTCATTGTGGTAACAAGTGAGTCAGATATGAATCTAATTCCAACCTGTCATATTTCTCTTATGCTCCTGGTGTGAAGGTCGAAGTCGTTAATACCCTGATGTAGTTAATATACCCCTTGACGAAAGGTCGCAACCGAAAATATATTTTGATTCCTTATTACGGCATAATATAAAAAAACAAAAAAAAACAAAACTATTTATTGATATTACAACTGTATAAATAAATACATCAAGTAAATCTGTTGATAACGATTACAATAGCATGCCAATAAGATGTAAAGAACTACTCACTAGTAGCACTTTAATAGTTCTACATTAGAAGCTCTCCAGGCCATCTTCTTTTCAGACGCCTCGGAGTATTATCTTGAATGGAGTGTGAGGCAAGTAGGGATAGTGGATTCGAGTGGGTATGATGTTTACTATGGAAGGATAGGTATCTGGTTTGGGCCATATATGCAGCATATATATGCAGCATATAGAACAATAAGATCTTTATGGATAAGTCTGTGACATAATAAATAGCATTGAGAATTTTACGAAGGTTTTTGGATTGTAAGGATGGGATACGAAAAGTATTAGGTTTAGTGGAGCCACAAAGCACAACTCCGTAAGTCCAAATGTATCTAATCACTGTCATGTAAATAAGTCTTTTGTAATTTATTGGGAGCTTTGAATGCTTGTGTTGTTAATCTAAACATAAAATAATTAATTTAAATTTACGATTCAACCTTTAGTTCATACCAGAAGAAACATAAGTATATTTCAAATATATACAATTATATTTAAACCAACGAAATTATCATGTTTGGTTTTTAATTTCACTTTACTTCGGAAGTGTTCCTTTTTTTTTTTTTTTTTTTTTTCTTCAATTTTTCTATGTGGTGTTTACCTGAATCTAGGAAAATTGTTTAGCTATCAATTTGTCTACCAATATTTCAACTTGGCATTGGTTTCAAGAAACTATTTTCTAGAAATTACATTTCTTTTTATTTGTAGATTATGAGGGTTGTTTATTAACAAAACATTTAGTTATTTCTTTCAAATAAAAAAAAAAAAAAAAAAAAAAAAAAAAGAAGGTTATTGTGAAAGCTAAATCTTTTAGTTTGAATCAGCTTTAAGCATGTAGGAAAGTGCTAACAGAGATTTTTTGCGTTTTTAGTCGTAAGGCCAACATATCACAATGCAGAAAATACAAAATTGTATAATTTTAGGTTATATATGCAATGGCAGGCAAATAATTCCACCCAATTAATTTTTTTATTATCACGACTAAAAGTTTTATTACTTTTAAGGGAGGGTTTACGTCTCCATATATTTTAACCAGGGCATATACTTTTTACGATTATTACAAAAAAATAATTAAATGAAAACAAGCAGTATTTATAAAAATTTCCAAGCAATTTTAAAATTACGAAGTTTTTAATTCAGAAGATTCGTATCCTCCCTTGCGTTCATTACTTGCATTCGATGATTTATAGGTCTAATGTGAATTTAAATAAATTCTAGAGAGATATACTCCATTCAATGCAATACTGTAATAAATCATAATTATTTCAAATTTCATATATTTTTTATTCTTTTATATATATATTATACTTTATTGATATTTACAAATTTATATAATATATACAATAGGTAAATGTGCAGTAAACCTACCAAAATAACCCTCACACACGTCCGCCTTGTCTTTGCTAAAATCTTTCTCTTAATTATTTTATGTTTGTTTGGTTTTATTTTTTTATTTTTAATAAGTTTTTATAATTTTAACTACAGGTTATCCAAATAAAGGATCCTAGTTAGTATTATTTTTTATTTTGTTCATCCAATAACTAAATATTAAATATTTTTCTCCTATCTCAATGTATTTTTTTCTTAATTTTATTTAATGTAATTTTTAATTTCTTTATTAGCAATATAATATGTAAAAAAAAGGTCTCATAGCCAAAGGAAATTTTTGTATTTTCTATTCATAATTGTTTTTCTTAAGAGATATAGTCCCATAGTAAAATTGATTTTTTTTTTTTTTTTTTCTATTTGGTTTTAGTAGTCAATGTTTAAAAAATGCTGGAAACAATGTCGTAATTTTCGGACGCATGAAACCATTTCTCAAGCATGCGATGTGAGCACCCTACGATTTGATGTTCTACTTTTCCCTGATATTTTATAAGACAAACTTAAATATAAAAAGCAATGATTCAATGTGACCTGTATGAGAGGCAGAACTGTAATAAACCTCTCAAGGTAGGTGAGGAGAGAAAGGGCAACCCTGCACCACTCTCATTGGCCCTGACCTCCCTACACTTTTCCCAAGTGCCATCAGCCAGCGCTCATATTATGACTCATACCATGTAAGTCTTTTGTAGTTCATTTGAGAGCTTTGAATGCTTGTCTGGTGAATGTTAGTGTAGTCGAATTTGGGGAGCAGTTTCTTATCTTGTGGCTTTACTCTATTTTCATTAAATTCCAATATTATTTTCGATTCGTGTTCATTCTTTTGATGTGTCCGTAAAAAAACAGTTTTCGTTTACGAATTTCATATTAAATATCTGAATATTGTTTGATATTCGGTTTATTTCTGAGCTTGTTCATCTGAGAATTTTCCTTATGACTTTATTTCCTCATGTTGTTGGTATCAGTTTTCCTATTCAGAATAATTGCTTCTGGACCTTACAGACATTGCGGTTTGATGACTGTTTTGTAATGGTGTAATTATTTTTTCTTTATAATACTGCCTGTTTTTATTTAATTAACGTTTTTAGTAGTCCTAATATTTTTCATATACCCTGGTTAAAGAATATGAGGACATGAGCATCTAAAAAAAAAATAAATCTTTTAGCCAAGAAAATGGAAAAACAAAACATTGGATGAAATTATTTGTTTGTTAGTAGGTATTACGAAATATATAAAAACCATTGTAACAGAAACCTCCTCGATTATATTACTTGACTGGGATAAAGACAAATTTATTTTGGTATTATTTATCCGAATCGTTCCTTAGATGATTCGACGCCGTGGAAAGCGTTCTTCCGGTCGGTATTTATTGCCGACAGAGACGTGAATGGTGTGAAACCCTTTGATAATATTGGGATCGATGGGAGACGAACCTCGGGCTAATGGGCCGGACAGCTTTTCATCAGCTGCGTCGGGGTAATGAGATTAGAAAACATAATCAACTCCTTTCTTAGTCTCGCTTACCCCTCCCTCCCTTCCCCCCACTCCCTGGCTTCTAGTTAAGGTAATGCACTTGATTGATCAAGATACTGATATGAATCATCATAATGTCGTCAAGAGGTGGGGGAATTTTTATAAAATTTATTTTTAAATTCATCATAATTTCATTACATATTATATATTGTATGTAAGAAATATTATTATTTTTTATTCAAATGATTCAATCAATTAAAGCTATTATTTTATTACGTTATAGAATTTCATATCTCTATAGAAAACAATAGAATATTGGGTTGTCCGGAAATTAATGCAGATTTTCATTATTTACCTCAAACGAAACCTGATACATTACTTTTACTCTACGTCGTTTCAGCCCGAAAGTCCTAATAAATAAGATCCCATAACCCAGATTTGATACAGTGTGATATCTTGGTTTTATCATACAAAAAGACGTTTTGAATTGTAACTCACAGATTTGAATGCCGATTTTTGTGTGGGTAGTAGGGACCTATAATAGTGCAAAACTAGAGTTATAGCCGCCAATGAGCATTGGAAGCCGAGGAAAAAATGTATATGAAAATCGAGTTTTATTTTTTTTCTCAGCTCTCAGTCAAGATAGAGAAATAATTTTTCACGTAAAACTGTAGTTCTGTATGCTATCTCTTTACCACAATGAAAACCCGTTGTCCGGAAAGTAATGCAGGATTTTATGTTTAAACCATAACATGATTTTATTATTAAAGATATTATTTATCATGTTTTGGTTGTAGTAATTGGATTACTTACATAAAATTATTTCTTTATCTTGACTGAGAGATGAGAACAAAAAAAAATAATTTTTAGAGAAAAAAACAAAACCGACTTCAAGATTAAACCTACATAAACAAACTTGAACTAAAAAATAAAAAATAATATTTTAATGCTTCAACAAAAACCATTAAATGAAAATCAATGAAATTATCGATACTTATATACCTATTCACAATTATCTTTGGAGTCGGTGCCAGCCAAGAAGGGAAGTTTAATCCTGTCTTTACAATAAATAAACTGTCGAAGGGCCGGAGACAGCGGTGTGGCGGCGATAAAACAGTGGGAGGATCTTTACTCTTACAATTTCTTTTCAAATTCTGTTTGTTTTGGTTGGCACCGACTCCAAAAATAACTGATCATAAATTGTGAATAGGTTTATAAGTATCGATAATTTCGTTGATTTTTATTAAATGGTTTTTGTTTTGAAGCAATGAAAATATTATTTTTTAGTTCAAGTTTGTATATGTAGATTTAATCTTGAAGTCGGTTTTGTTTTTTTCTCTAAAAATTATTTTTATTTTTCCCTTTTTAGTGGTGAGTGTATTTTTGTTTATACAGTCAATTCTCGATCTTCAATCTTCCCTGAAAAATGGTAACTTCTTTCTCCTTTCTGCACTTTGCAAATCAATTTTAACTTTTCGTTAATTGGAAGCATTTTCAATAGCCACTGTAAAACCACTCGAGTGAATAACTAATAATAAGTGACTGGTGTAACTATGAACTGAAAAGACAAACAATGACAAAAAACAGAAAAACAAATTACATTTTCTGTTACATTTTCAAATTCTTTTAATTTGAGTTCGAGTTATGGAGGCGATGACTTCTAATAGTTCGTTTCATAGAGGTGGTCCTAGAAGTTCTTTTTTTCATCAACGCAAAGAGAACTTCTAGAGAATTTCAAAATCAACGCAGCACTTTTTAAGAAAAATCAAAAAAACAGTTAATAAGTGACCTTCATGTAATTGGGAAAATTGAACACGAAATGGGAGTTAAAATCATAACGTATATTTTTCATTAATGGGAATGTCTATGTTGTTTGTACATACATATAAAATCATTGATAAAGAAAATTAAATACCTGGTACAAATTTTTCATATAACTTTCAACTGAATTGAACTTTTTTCTGAGGGTGCCTAAAATTAGACATCGCCTTTCACCAGTGGCGATATTTCTTTATTCTTTAGAACGGAGATTTAGTTACTATGGAGATTTTAAATAATAATAATCATAATGTAAGGTTATATAATAGTGATTTTTATTAATTGTTTTTTTTTATTTTTCTTTAAAAGTGCTGTGTTGATTTCAAAATATTTTTTATGGGACTACCTCTGAAGTATGACCTACCGGTCTAAAAAAGAATCATCAAAATTGATTAAGAATTGACGGAGGTTCTCAACTCATCTGTATTTGTTGTTTTGTATGTTACGCGATTACTCTGTCAATTCTGAATCAATTTTGATGATTCTTTTTTAGATCGGTACGGCATACTTCAGAGGTGGTCCCATAAAAAATATTTTGAAATCAATGCAGCACCTTTTAAGAAAAATTAAAAAAAACGTTAATAAGTGATTTTTTAAACTGTTTTTTTGATTTTTCTCAAAAAGTGCGGCGTTGATTTCAAAATAATTTTAATGAGACCACCTCTGAAGTATACCCTACCGATCTAAAAAAGAATCATCAAAATTGATTCAGAATTGACGGAGTAATCGCGTAACATACACACACACAAAAAAAAAAAATACAGACGAGTTGAGAATATGGCTGAAACGTCATTTAAAAAAATAATGTTTTTTTTTTTTTTTTAAATTTCAATCATGGTTATTTTTCAGTACCTTTGACTGATTCTTCTCATTAACCTACGAGATATATTCATCAGATATATATATATATATATATATATATATATATATATATATATATATATATATATATAAACTCATAGGAGAAAGAAAAGGGCGCTGCAAAGAGAAAAGCTGAAGGAGGTAGAGGAGCATAGAACCGGTAATGAAGCCAGAAAATTTTATCAAATGGTTAATGAGGGTCGAGCAGGATTCAAGCCAAGAACAATCTCATGCAGGGCGAGGGATGGCTCACTTATAACCGACAAGAAAGGAATTCTTGAACGTTGGAGGACACATTTCAACTCGCTTCTCAACCAAGAGGAGGAGTCTGTCGATCACGAAATCATGTGTATGCCACGTTCGGAGGAGGACGAATTGGAGCCACCAGATGAGGACGAGATTGAAGAAGCAGTACAAAGGCTAAAAAATAATAAGGCCCCAGGTTATGATGGCTTACCCTCTGAACTTTTCAAATATGGAGGTACAGAACTCGTGAAGGTACTTCAGGAACTCTTCCTACAGGTATGGCAGACAGAAGCAATGCCTGAAGAATGGAATAAAACGGTTATATGCCCGATTCACAAAAAAGGAAACCTCTTAACATGTGACAACTACAGAGGCATATCGTTACTACCCACAGTTTATAAGATCCTATCTCGAGTTCTCTATAGAAGACTGCTCCCCATCGCTGAACGTCTGATTGGAAGATATCAAGCTGGTTTCAGAAGTGGTAGATCCACAATAGACCAAATCCACTCACTTAGGATAATCCTAGAAAGAACGTGGGAATACAAATTGAATACCCATCACCTTTTCATCGATTTCAAGATGGCTTATGATAGTGTGCAACGTAACACCCTATATCATGCACTCCTGGAGCTGGGGATACCCCCAAAGCTAGTACGCCTAATTAAAATGACAATGACTGGGGTGGTTTGTGTGGTGAAGACCCAGAATGAGTTTTCACAACCTTTCACCACAAATAAAGGCCTAAAGCAGGGGGATGGCCTGGCGTGCATCCTATTTAATCTAATGTTAGAGTGGGCTATCAAAAAATCTAAAATAGAGATGAATGGTACTATTATAAATAGAACGACCCAACTGCTAGCTTATGCGGACGATGTGGACCTGATTGGTCGATCAAGGGTTGCGATAAGGGATGCATTTATGGACCTGGAGATTGCTGCCAAGGAAATCGGACTTGAGGTAAATGAGGCCAAAACCAAATACATGTGTGTTGCATCTGGAGTACAGAGAGATAATTATGTGCGGTTCGGGAATCATACTTTTGAGTGGGTAGATAGCTTTACGTACCTAGGAACGCAAGTGAACCAAGATAATAATTTACATCAGGAATTTAATAGAAGAATGCTGATGGCTAATAGGGCATACTTCGGTCTACAGGACTATATGAAAAGCCGGTTGTTATCTAGGTCCACAAAAATAAGACTATATAAGACCCTCATTCGACCTGTCCTAACATATGCCTCGGAATGCTGGACCATCACTAGAAACGACGAGCTTGCCCTCCTTGGGTTGGAAAGGAAAATCCTTCGCAGGATCTATGGAGCCATCCTGGAGGGGGAGACATGGAGGCGGAGAAATAATGAAGAACTTAGAACTTTATTCAATGATGTCGACGTGGTGGATCACATCAAGCTGGGGCGCCTGCGTTGCGCAGGGCATGTAGGAAGGATGAATCCCGATGATGTGCCTCTCAAGTTATTGAGAGAAAATATCTACGGTGTACGAAGAGTTGGTAGACCAAGGCTACGATGGAGTGATGCAGTTGCAAAAGATGCAAGAAGCTTCCTTGGTGTCCGCAACTGGATGGTGGCGGCATTGAACCGAGATGACTGGCATTCATCTATAGAGGAGGCCAAGACTCGCGCAAGCGGGTTGTAGCGCCAAGTGAAGAAGAAGATATATATATATATATATATATATATATATATATATATATATATATATATATATATGTACATATCCTACAAGAAAAATTGTTTGGACAATGCTTTAGATACTACAACATAGTCAAAAGTTAGCAAACAGAATATTCAGGTCCTTTACTCATAAAAAATATATCTTTAACAGGCTATATGTTCAACTGGTTCTTGGTGATACAATGTTTTTGTTGATGCTGAATTTTGTAGGAAATATACTAAAGACATTTTTTTTTTTTTTTTTTTTTTTTTTTATGCTTACGTATTTTTCTTTTTTAATCTTGATTCTTGGAAGAAATTGTTCAGAAATACTTTTATAATTTCTGTTTCTTAATTTTCTTTCCTTTCTAATAATTATTTATTTATGATTCTCTTCAATAAAGTTAGCAGAAAATGCCTTTTTGCAGAGAAATCTCTTACATCACTCTCTTCAACACAGACTTATCGACAAAACTGCTTGCTTATTTACATCGTTGACGACTCGCATTGTCTGTATCGGGGAACGTCTTGCCCCAATAGAGGAAGGCTTCAGAGATACTGAGTGTGTTAGTTAAAGATTTAGGCGAGATCGGCTCCTAGCCCCGTTTCACAGCCTCTCTCAATGAATTTGTTACGCAATCTCTGGAATAATGGAAGAGCCGGGGATTCAGTGGAATTACTGTATGCTCCTGTAACAAATTAGTTACCTGCCTCTTAGTTTCATGAAACCATTAATACAACAAGTTTCCTAAATATTGTTTGTAGCTGATACTATTATTTTATTCCTCTTCTATATTTCACGACGATCTAGTGCGAACGAGATTAGCATATTTACTATCACATTAAGCATAAAGGTCATTGATTTAGCATAAAGCCTGATGTGTTTACGTTTGATTTTTAACGCATTTATTAGTACAACTAAAACTATCAAGGTAAGGGCACACTCACAATCAGTCTCTCTCCGATCTTTTTTTTTTTTTTTTTTTTTTGAGGTTCCTGATCAAAAAATATTAGACACGTATTTTGTCGTTCCGACTAATGGGCCCTAGGAAAAAGAAAAAAAAAAAAAAAAAAAAAAGTAGAATTGTTTACTTTATTTCTTGAGTTTAAAAAATAATTTCGACAACCAAAAAAATTGTTTCAATGCATATTTAACGCAAAATGCAGCCGCCTCATAGTTTTGTTTAATACAATTATTAAAATTTATAGATTTGGCCACACAAAAAAATGATGTCAGATACTAATTCAGCACCCTCAAAAACATTTTAAAATGTTTACGCAAAAAAAAAAAAAAAAAAAAAAATTATTTTAAAGGAATGGAATTTTCATTATGATATACAATTAGTGAGATTTGATGCTTGCGATGAGAATATAATCCTGAAATATTAAGCTTTACTGTTTATTGAAGAAATGAACCCCTAAATTCTTGAAAAGTATTATAAACATCCTATAATAATAAATAAAAAATGGTTTTTTATTTTAACTTTTTTTTTTTTTTTAAATACTAGATACATCTGTACATGAGGGTACATATGTTTAACCGTGAGAAAATGGAGAATGTTTCAATGACAAGGTACCCTATGTGATAGGTTTGAGCGTAAGGTAAAACACTAGAAAGTCACTTAAAGAAAAAAACAAATAAGGTTGGTCTAGGCTTATTTTTATAAATGAAACAAGATTAATTTCCTAATTATTAAATGTCGGCAGCTTAATTTGAAACTACGGATCTCCATAACGACACTTGAACCACTTCTTACAAGTGGTTAGATTTTTTTCTGTTATTAATACCCTAACGTCACCTGCCAACACAATAGCCACTTGAGAGTACCAGAAATGTACATCGCAGTAAACATTTTAAATGGTAGAACTAAGGAAATAAAACTTTAATTTTTGATGAAGCTTTCTAATCCTGTGCTGTGCGTTTCTAATACACTGAGCAAAAAACTTCTGGAAACACTTGCCAAAATATTACACTTATGCTTCTTCTGTCTCAAATAGGCAATGTCCCGTAGTGAAACTACCCTTATTTTACACAACAAACATTAATCTTTAATTTTAACATAATATGGAAACACTTGTGTAACGAAAGAAAACGAAAAATTTCAACAATAACAACTGATGATACTAGCTATGGGATTTAAGGACAAAGGTCAGAAACAAATTCTTATGATTGGAAATCCTTTTAGTCTGTGATTAGCATTCATGATGGAAGTGCCAGAATCCATTCACGAGTTTCTTTACGAAATCAAGGCAATAATGTGAGGGGAATTGGGAGGACTGTTGATTAAAACGCGGGTACAGTATTTAAAATTATAAAAAGATATAAAGAATTAGGCTGTGCATCCAGCAGACCATGGAACGGGCGTCCACAAAAAATAAATAAATTGCTCAAGCGGAAAATTCAAAAAAACTGTCCATGACAAACCGGTACAAGCTTGTCTCGTGGCTATGGTGTATAAGTAGCGGAAAAGTGATTTGGTCGAATCGCCTGGAAGAAACCATTCATTAGCGCCATTTGGAATTTGTTAAACAGTATGTACAAAAGCCTCCATCGTTCTGGAAATCTGTTATTTTCTCGGACGAAAGCCGATTTAACATTTGAATTAGATGGCCGTCAAAAAGTGTAGCGAAAAGCAAAAAAAAAAAAAATATTGGAAACGAAAAACCTAAGGCTCACATTACCAAAATCTTGTGTCTCCAGACTTTTTTTGCCTAGTGTAGGTCTCATTACTTGTATTATCGTTCTGTTTGAGAAGGCAGATTTATATCCTCCGATATGAATACCTTATTTAAAAATCTATTTACAGAAATCTATAATTAAATAATACAGAAAAAAAGTAAATGTAACAAAGAATCTGAAGTAAAGGATATAACATTGGGAAGCCATACTTTGGTAGAACTTCTATAAAAGTTTTATATCGGAAGGTCCCGAGGCCACCTTTTCAGGCACCTCGGCGGACTATCGGGAATCGAATGAGAAGCAAGTCGAGAGTCTGGTATGGATGAGAGGGTTTGGAGTTTCTTATGAGAGTATAGGAACCAGGTTCTGGCTAAATCAGGGACTTAAAAGACATTACGATCATTATGGGTAACAAAATAAGAAGCATTGCGATTTTACGAAGTTTGTAAACAGTTTTATTTATTTATTTTTTTTTAGATATATATTAATTTTGAATTAGGATAAAAGTAGTCGAGGGGGTGAAGTAGGGGAAAAAGCTGCTAAGCTCATGGTTAAGAATTACTAAAGCACACCCAGCCACCAAGAAGCGCGTTCTTGCTGTTCGATTGGTACAACTGTATAAAAGAAAATTCTCAAAATCGAAGAGGAGAACACGTGTATACATTAATAATTAATAAAACAAAAAAAAACTTGAGGTTTGCCTGATGGTATAGAAGGATCAATACAATTAGGATTGATGAATTAATTGCTACTTCTATTGGGATTATTTTATTAGAAAACTAGTTTCGAATCCATCTTCAGTTCTAAAACTGAAGAAAAATGTTCTTTTACTCTTTGATTTAAAAAAACTGGACGATCGATAAATCAAACATATAAGAGCATACAATAATAAGACCCAAAATTCCAATTTCGCTCTCCATGTAAATAAAAATAACCATTAATTGAATAAAGACTCGGGAGTAAAAATAATACAACAAGTAGAAAATATACTAAAATATTTATGAAACATTAGATATTCACATAGAACTGCCTCCTTTGATAAATCCTTCGTTATCCGTGCTATCTCTTTTTGGAATTCCTTACCTATCCATATTCGGAAAGCCTCTTCCTTAACTTCTTTTATTTATCTATCTCCTCGATCTTCAATCTTCCACAAAAATGTAAATGTAAATAACTGTGCTAAAATTTTTGCTGTTGATGTGTTTTTTTTTTTATTGTATTTATTCATTTATTTTATTTATTTTTTTTTTACTCAACTTTAACTTTTTTTGTTTCTTCTCTTTTTTTTCTCTCATAATTTAATTTTTAACACCGATGTGCTGAGTTTTAACTAATCTCAGCCAGACAATTGTACCTTTTATTGTGCACTTTAATTTTTCTTAGGGAACACTCTGTCCCAGAATAAAGTTTATTTTTTATTTCACATAATAAAATAGTTTAATACCGTTCCTGAGTTTTGTTTAAATGACCAGATAAACATTTTCAATAGCCCCATTTTATGTATGTTTCCAATAGGAACGGAAAAATCCAATGAGTCATTTGGGAAACTCCAAAAATTTAACATACCTGCCCCCATTCCCCTTTCCACGATGGATATTTCAGATATCTGTTAGATCTCCTCAGGTGAGTAACAATGTTTGATTTCTTGTCTTACAATTTTGAAAACTTTAGTACATATAATCCATGTAACATTGTACTGATGTGTTCAAACATTAATGTTTAGTATTCGAAACTAGTATTCTAATAAATAAAATAATTCCAATAAAAGTGGCAATTAATTAATCAATCCTAAAAAAAAAAAAAAACCTTTCTAACGATGAAGGGTGTTAAGAAGAATAAAAAAAATGGGTACTTCATTCATATTACAGTACATAGGACAGTCGTCTGGCTATGATAATTAATCATAATAAATAATAATAATTATATAACGAGTTATAAAAAATAAATGAGAAATCGTGTAAAAGGATACATCTTTTGTGTACTATTATGATGTATATTGCATAAATATTCATGTTTTACATTTGCTCGGAAGATTGAAAATTAAGGAGGTAAAGAAACATATGATGTTTAAAGGAAGTAAGAGCTTTTTCGAATTGAGATGAGCAATGAATTCCATTAAGAGGCAGCGCGGATAATAAAGAATCGAAGGATGCAGTTCGATGCGCAGGAGTGTACAGGTTGATGGAAGTTTGGAAAAGAACGTGGTTTCAACAAGATGGTGCCACTCGCCATACATCAAATAAAGCAATGGAAGCTGTTAACGAATTATTCTCAAATTAGGTCATTTCGCGTTGGGGTAACATCAACTGGCCTCCCAGAAGCCCCGACCTTAGTCTACTTGACTATTTTTCTTGGGGATACCTTAAAAGTAAGGTCTTTGAGAATAATCCGACGAACCTGAAGCAATTGAAGCAAAACATGAGGTCAGAAATGGCAGCAATATCGAGAGCTATATGTCAGCATGTGATCGCCAATCTTCGTTCCCGATTAGAAGAGTGCCAGCAGCATAACGGTCACCATTTAGATAACATCGTCTTTTCCAATTTTTATTCGAAGTAGTTTTCGCTTTATCAAAGTAACAAATACCCGATTCTCTTTTTGCCACCCTGTATATTCTTTGTTTCTGTTACTACCTGTTATCTCAAAATTTACGTTTTTGTAGTAGAGTTTACAAAATGTTGTGTAATAACTGAAATATATCAATTAATTGGTCTACTGCAGTGCTTCCTGTCCCGTATTAAATCATATATTTAGTTGTATTGGATTCTGTGAAAGGGCGGATTTAATAGTGTGATGAATGATATTTAGCTGGGATTCAGCGAGGAGGGGCTGTGGGAGGAGATGAATGTGATAGGAATTGCAAGGATGAGTGGACATTAGCTGCGATAAAAGGTGAGGGAATGACAAATATGTATTGAGCTAGGAACGGCCGCTCTGGTTCCTATTGTTCTAGGACTGCATTACTGCCCCGCTCGTCCGCCTCACCGCTCATTATGTTGAAATATCTCCCCCCCCTCCCCCCTCCACCCTTGGTCCCCCTCCATTGTTGAACCAATATATCAATAATATCAAAAATGAACCACCAATTAGTTGATGATGAATATCGTTTGGGGGGCCAACATGTCCGATGCCTCTAGTCCCGAAATTAAAACATGTTGCCATTATCCTATCTTATAGTACCAGAAGCACCAACAGTTTTTTGTCTCTTAACCTTATCTTATAATAGGCAATTTCTACAATGTTAACCCTGTAAAGGTGCCCTTACAAAATATGCAAGTAAAGGTACCCCAACTAAAAAATATTTTTATGAGTGTCTATTTTTATTTAAAGTGCATAAGTAGAGTAAACCAGACAGTTATTGACACAGTTAAGGAAATATTAATACTATAATTATAGAAAGAATAGTTTAATAAAGTTAAAATTAGCAGTATTTTTTCCTTAATTACTATACTCCGTATAGTCCGTCCTTCCATGGACCCTTATTTTAAGCCGGTCGACAGCATTATCCAGTTCCAGAATACGGGATATTCAAATGTCTTGTGGGCGAATGTCCTCAGTGTGGTATATGTGTCGTTTGTTGATCTCTTTCGATTAAATAGTTTTTGAAAGTTTTCTTTTTTCGTCATTTGATTTCCCTCCATGAAAATCATATTTTCATATTAAGCTGTTTCTGGTTTTAAATCCATTTTTTTCTCCTGACCTCGGCTTAAGGTTCTTCGACCTTCCAGCCTTTTCAGACTTTTTTGAATAATTCTTTATTCATAATTCTTATTTTTTAGTCTTGCTTTTGACGATTGTGTATTTATCTAGTTTTTAATGGGCAGAATACTTCAATTTCGATCCTTTCTTCCCCTCCTTTTATATGAAAGGCTTCTTGCCGTTTCGTTTTTTATGAAAAAAATTCCTGACATCTTTATTTTAGATATGCTATGTAGAGGATATATGAAATATTTTACCTATTTATTCATCTGTTTGACTAAATCGGCAAGGTCTTTCTCAACCTGAAAGATTTCAATTTTATTTAGGATGAATCCGAATTACAAATCCAAAACTCCATATATAGTATATAAAAATAATTAAGAATTTTATGAATATATATATATATATATATATATATATATATATATATATTTTTTTTTTTATTTATTTATTTATTTTTTTTAGTTGTGTGCGACTCATACATATGTAATATACAGTTTGATTTTTGGAACGAAATTAGATACTTGCTATTTCTTGATTCGACCATTGAGTCAAATACGTGATGTGGCTAAAGGAAATTTAATATTCTTTCTTCTGATCATACTGAAATTGCTTTAGTATTCGAGAGATATAGACAATTATTTTTCAGAAAGTATTAATTTAAAAATGTATTTGCTCAAGTTATTACTGTGTGTGCTACACAGAAAAATTTATTTTATGGCACTAGAAGTGCTTGTAATTCTAATATAAATAAGATAAGTGGTACAGATATCCTAGAAGTAGAGGTTCAAACGGCCATCAGTCAGATGAAGGATGGAAAGGCTGTGGGATCAGATCGGGTAGAAGCAGAGTTCTTAAAACTGATGGAAGAGAATCATGTAAAATGGTTAACCCAAATTTTCAATCAAATATGTGTATCTGGAAACATTCCATTGGAGTGGCTGAAATCTGAGTTCATTACTCTGCCCAAAAAGCTAAATGCAAGACAATGCTAAATCGCACAATAAGCTTAATGAGCCACATCTTGAAATTGTTTTTGAAGGTGATACATAGAAGAATATATAGACTATGTGAAGAATAGATAGCCCCTAATCAGTTTGGATTTGTTAATGCTGTGGGTACGAGGGAAGCCTTGTTCAGTGTACAAGTATTGTTTCAGAGATGCAGAGATGTCAATAAAAATGTATTTGCTTTCCTAATAGACTACCAGAAGGCTTTTGATAGAGCAAAAACACACCAAAGCAGTGAAAATTCTCAGGGGAGTAATACAGGGATGTATATTGTCACCCATACTATTTAATATATATTCACAATTCATATTTAGAGAAGCCCCAGAAGAAGTTGAAGAAGGAATTTTGATAAATGGAATAAAATTAAACAACATTCGATATGCGGATGATACTATTGTATTTGCTGCCACTATTCAAGCGTTACAATTATTAATGAATAGCATTGTTAGACTCAGCAGTAAGTACGGGCTTGAAATAAACACCACAAAGACAAAACTCATGGTCGTAAGTAAGGAAAATATTACAGGAGTAAACTTGGCATAAACCAATGATCTATAGAAAGAGTAAAACAATATACATACCTTGGAACCATAATAAATGAAAATTGGGATAACTCTCAGGAAATCAGGATTCGTATCGAGAAAGCAAGAAGTGTTTTTCAGAAAAAGAGTGCCGCCTTCAAAAGCCATAATCTAACTCTAAGAACAAAAATCAGACTCTTGCACTGCTATGTTTATTCTGTCCTCCTATATGGTGTAGAGACACGGACGTTAAATAAAAACATAGAGAAGAAGCTGGAGGCCTTTGAATTGTGGCTTTATAGGTGGATCCTGAGAATACCTTGGATCCAGAGGGTGACGAATGTAGAAGTGTTGAGAAGAATGAACACAACACCTAACTTAATCAAGATAGTGAAATCCCGAAAACTGCAATATCTAGGACATATCATGCGAAATACAAATAGATATGATTTGCTACAAAAATACTTCAAGGGAAAATCGACAGCAAAAGAGGTCCTGGAAGAAGACGAATATCTTGGTTTGACTATCTCAGATGCTTGTTCAGTATGTTTTAAACGGAACATTTCGACATTGCTATCGATAAGAGAAGAATAGCCATCATGATCGCCAACATCCGAAGCGGATAGGCACCGAAAGAAGAAGAAGAAGAAGATGTGATATACATCTATAAATGCTTCTTGGATCGGATTTTCGTCTTTTTTAGCTGCAGAGTAAAATACCTTTAGGGAATTTATTTAGGGTTAACCATACCTCTTTTGTCCATTGTCTTTAGTATATTGCCAGCCCAAACGTCAGATAAAAGACCGAAAAAATAAAGCTTGGATAAACATTTCTTGTTTGTTTTTTTCTTCTTCTCCTTTGGTCATGTTATTTATTAAACCGAGACCGGTCGTAAAGGAAGATGGAGACAACCCAATCAGCTATAACTGTTTTACTATTCGTCCGGCCAGTGGCTCTCATAGCGGCATTTCATCTACAAGAGACATATAAATCATTAAATCATATATTATGTCTATAAAATTTATATTTTATAGCACTATTGTTGTTAAGTCGAATATGTACTGTTCGTTTTGTTGAAAAAATCCTTCTACCTCAGAACGTATTCAGATCTCAGGTATGATTAAAATCTATTTAAAGTTTAAACCTTCTGGTATTAATTTATAGAATAGATATCAGTTTTAGAAAAAAATTATTATTTCCTACTGGCTTGAAGCTTATAATTAAAATTATAATAAAGTATTCTTACCATATAATAACTATATTTTTTATTATTTATTATTTATTTTTAGAAGTTTTTACTGTAAATACATTATGATTGTATTTTTAAATTTTAATTTTGTTAAATTTAATATTTACTATTATTATTATTATTTTTTTTTTTATATTATTTTATAAGTTAATGTTATATATAGTATAGTCTTTTTTTTCATAGTTCTGTACGCCAATAATGGCTCCTAGAAGAAGAGAGGGAAGAAGAATAGTTCTGTATGCTATTTCTTTACCACAACCAAAACCCGTTATCCGGAAATTAATGCAGGATTTTATGTTTAAACCAAAACCTGATATTATTATTAGAGATATTATTTATCAGGTTTTAATTGTGGTCAAGCGATAGCATATAAAACTACAATTTTACTTGAAAAAATGAAAATTATTTCTCTATCTTGACTGGGAGCTGAAACCCCCCCCCCCAAAAAAAAAACGTGATTTTCATATTTTATTATTTTTCTCGGCTTCCAATACTCATTGGCGGCTATAACTCTAGTTTTGCACTATTATAGGTCCTTACTACCCACACTAAAATCGGCATTCAAATCTGCGAGTTACAAGTCAAAACGTCTCCTTGAAAGATAAAACCATGATATCACACTGTATCAGATCTTGGTAATGGGTTCTTATTTAATAGGACTTTTGGCCCGAAACAATGACGTAGATTAAATGTAAATATTTTTTTTTTTTTTTAATATATACCGATAGTCCATATTTTATATATTTATAATTATTTATACTGTATTATTTATGATATATATATATATATATATATATATATATATATATATATATATATATATATATATATATAGAGAGAGAGAGAGAGAGAGAGAGAGAGATTTGTATTAATTGTTTTTTAAAAATGTAAGAGATTGGTTTTCTCCATAACTGTTGAATAAATATACCCGGATTTAATTTAAAACACGTTTTTTATTATCTATATAGCAAAGTGCTGCTGGTTTAATGTTGTTTATATGTTCTTAGAACTATGATTTCTTCTAGATAAAACAAGTTCGAAATAAAAATTCTAATAGAAGTGGCAATAAATTCGTCAGTCCTAATTGTATGGGTAATTCAATACCAATGTTCTTCAAGTCATCGATAACTTAATACATACGTATGCCAAATTGAAGTTTGTTTTTTTAATGGTATCATTTTTATAAATTATTAATTAAATAGCTCAACGAGGTTATAATTATACAGGGTGAGAACCTCTTAGTGTAAGCTGCCGAATAGTGTTGGAAAATCATAGTTTACCCAACAGATTGAACGTTGTGAGTAACTAGGATTTGTTACAAAATATCGTACCACAACTTCACGATATTTCATCTCAAGTTCGTCAAAATATGATTTTCCAACACAATGGTGCTCCTCAACATTATTCAAAAGCAGAACAAAATGAATAAACCAAAGGTTGAAATCAGCCTTCCCCAGTAAAATCATAGTCATCTCTCCATAAAATTCACCTCAAAAAGTGGCATTTTAAAATATCATCTGCATTCAAAAGCCAAAGGATAAATTAAGGTCTAAGTTCATTTCCACTGGGTTTTAAACCTTAAATTAAAAATCTAATAAAATAAATCCTAAATAATAATAATAAATAAGTAGATGTAATAAAATCCTAAAATCCTTTCGTCTGGTGTTGCTTTATTGACCAGTTTTCCTTTATTTCCTATTAAAAGTAATTTTTTTCTTTGGTTTTTATTCCAATAAAGAGTTTATTACGTTTAAAATACGTATTTCCATTAAGCGATTATCATAATATCTTATTTAAACAAGTAACTGATTTGTATGCCAAATGAAAACACCATGTTTTTTTTCGGGTTTTAAAAGTTAATTTCTTCATGAAATCGACACAGGATCATGCCAGGTGAAAGCTGGTCAAATTTGTTAAAAATGTTTTTGTAAAATTTGCAGTGGATAGTTTTTTTTAAAAAACGGTGAGCGTTGAAGCATTATAAGTCATTGTAACTTCCCTAAATAAGGTGAAGATCAAGCTCTTCCTTAGGTCCCAAGTTTGTAAAATTCAAGATTACATTATTATAGTTGCAAAATATATTTTTTTTTATTCTTGTATGTGTATGGTAATTTATTTATTTTTTTTAAAATTTACCTTATTCATCGAAATATTTATATATATATATATATATATATATATATATATATATATATATATATATTGTATATATTGGCCGCAAAGGCTGGTTCGGATCATATTATGTTTAGTTTATCTTTTAAATGTTTTTCTCTATTACGTCTCTCTATTCTATATCTTCTTATTCATTATATATTTAATGTGTTAATTAATAGTGCATAATGTCCTCCAATTTTCGTAATATCTGTTTTAAAATTTATTGCTTTGTGTATATTTTTTGTGGTTATAATATGTTTAATTTAAAAATTTTCATCTTTTACTATTTTTTCATGAAATAATTTATTAGTTTTTTTTTTTTTACTAAATAAATGATTTTTAGTTATGGAATGTGCTAATGCTGTTTTATTTATGTTTTTAACATTTTTTATATCTGCACTATGTCAAACACTACGTTGTTTGATCCTATTTTCCAGTTTTTGTTTTGTTTCGCCAATGTATACAGGGTGAGTACCTCTTAGTGTAAAAAAAATAATTGGGTGAAACTACTTCAAAAGCAATACCAATATAAACGAACGATATGCAATGCGTTCCCCTATAAAAACAGACTCATATGTCCATAAAATTCACCTCAAAAAGTGGTATTCTTCAACACAATCTGCATTCACAAGCTAACGGCAAAATTGAGGTCTTGTTCATTATCATGGGGTTTTAAACCTTACATTGAAATGCTCATTTCCATTAAGGGATTGTCATAATGTATTATTTACACAAGTAACTGATTTGTATGCTAAATGAGAACACCATGCTTTTTCGGGTTTAGAAGTAAATTTCTCCATGAAATCGAAACAGAACCATTACTTTTAACATACCATTCGAAAGCTGATCAAATTTTTAAGTTTTTGTGAGATTTGTAGTTTTGTGGATAGTTTCGAAAAGCAGTGAGCGTTGAAGTAATGTAAGGTATTTTAACTTCCCTGAATAAGGTGAAGATCAAGCTGTTCTTTAGGTCACAAGTTTATAAAATTCAAGGTTACATGTACTCTGCTTTTGTAGAAAATTAAATGCTAAATCTGAAATTGTGGTCAAAATTTGAAATATGTTTAAACAAAGTGGAGATATTACTGCTTTTATGGCAAATAGCGCGGTTTTCTCAAAAAAGTCATTTAATTATCGTATATCTGCAACGGATTGGTATAGAAAATACTAAGAGGTACATCATGTATAACAGTAATATTCTCTATTTTACCTGTACACTAACGAGATTGATTGTCTAATATATTAATATTAATCTCAATATATAATATTATACATAATTATATAATATATTTTTTTTAAAAACATGCAAATGAAGGGCTCACAAGTGATCAGTTTCCACACTGGAAAGGTTCCAAAACAGCCTACACGGCATCGACTCGAGGCTGTCCGCAATCAATTTTTCACCATCTCTCGCCCCCAACACTCCACCTAGCCAAGCATTACTGGATTTTCGTCTTTTATCCCATTTAAAACCTATTGTTATGATCGGATGCATTCGCAATCAGGTTTCCAGACCTATATAACATTAAATACTTGGGAAAAAAAAAAGAAAAATTGTACGGAGAGTCAAGATTAAAGTTTTTATACCCAATTAAAATTTGAAATTATATGAATGATGAACAGACCAATGAAAAGAATACTTGTATTTCTATAAAATAATAATATATAAATAAAATGACTTTGCTAATTTTATTATTAATTTATGTTTGCATTGTACACCTTAATAAGATTTTAAGGAATATATTTTTTTATTTATATTTATTTATTTAAATTTACGACTGTATAAAATGATCCCCATCTGTATATTAGCTAACAGTTATTAAGGTCAATTTCATTTGTTATCCATTAAAACCGACAACGACAATTTCAAATCTAACAACATTGAACATACTACCGACTACATAGACTTGCTAAACCCAGCAGAATTTCCTTGTATTGCTGAATGTTAGACCGAAAACGCTGCTTGAATATTTGACTGTCCGGTCAATGTTTAATGAACAATATATTTGAAGACTTCAAAATATTTCTTAAAAATTCTATACTAAAAACAGCGGTTATAAATATGAAATACCTTTAAATCATTAAATATTCATAAATGTTTCTCTATAAAATATTTTTTAAGGATTTATGATGATAAAATAACTTGCTGCTTGATTTTATTGAACTTTTATATTATATAATTTCTTGTTCTTTATTTTATTTTTTTTGTTTATTCTTTATATTTAACCTTCGACACGTGTACTATGTATACGTATATGTAAAATAATAACAAAAAAAAATTGTTACACTTCTATGTACATTGCATACTTCTAAGTATAGTGTGTACAGAAATAAATAAAATACATTCCAGCAGTTTTACTGCTGGAAGGAAAATAGTTTTGAAAAAACAATAAAGTATATACATTAAGTAAATGTATATATTTTATTGTTTTTAACTTTAGAGGAAATCACGCAAGACTTGGAGAACCTCATGAGTAGAAGGCTTTAGTGGTGATTCATGCAAGAGCTTTTATATTATATAATTTCTTTATTCGACACGTGTACTATGTATATGTATATGTATAATAATAACAAAAAAAAATTAAAAATTACATGTACATTGCATACTTCTAAGTATAGTGTGTACAGAAATAAATAAAATACATTCCAACAGTGTTACTGCTGGAAGGAAAATAGTTTTGAAAAAACAATAAAATATATACATTAAGTAAATGTGTTGATAGTGATTATAATAACACATCAAAATTTGAAAATAACTACTCATCAATAGCACTTCAATGCTAAGTTTACACTAGAAGGTCTCTAGGCCATCTTCTTTTTATACGCCTAGGAGGATTATAGGGAATGCAGTGGTTATTGACTTTACTATGAAAGGATAGGTATCTGGTTTGGGCTAAATCAGCAAAAATTTTTCAAAGGATTTTGGATTGTAAGGATTGGATACGAGATGATGAATTGGATGGTTTAGTGGAGCCCAAAAGCACAACTCTTTATGTCCAAATAGGTCTGATTTTTTTTTTTTCTTTATTTCTTTATATAATTTTTATAATTCACAATTTTAAATGCTGTATCAAAAAATAAACCAGTCTCAAACTTAAATAAAATACTATTAAACAACTTTTATGCGGATATCATCATAATTTATAATGAAAGAAAAATATTTAAAAAAAACAAAAAACATTCAAAGAATAAAAAGAAAAAAAAACATCCTAGTAATAAAATAAACAAAATTGTAACTATAAATTCTTAAATATCTATATATTTGTGTATACATACATACATACTCCTACATACATACACACACATCTAAATACATACACTCACACATAATACATACATATACAAATATATATACCTATACCTACATATACAAGTATATTTAAAATAACAATAAATATAATAGCTTGGTATACTACATTAATAAATGTCTAGTTCTTTTATGTACATAACGTTATGTACTTTTTTTATTATAGTTACCAATATTTTTTATAAGTGGGTTTTCATTTTTTTTACACTTGATGAAAAATTGTTTACATATTTTCTCAATGAATTCATTAATATAAGGTATACATAATCCTTTATGTATAATTTTATTTTTTGTAAAGTATTCATACTTTCCAGTAATTCTTTGACATTTGTTAGTTTTTGATATGAAACTAAATATAGGGCTTCGATATGATATTATATGTCTTAATATAGTAATAGTTTATTATCTGTGCTTAGCTTAGAATTCCTATTAAAGTATGGGTATATAGTACACAGAGCCCTGTTTGCTTTATTGCACACATAATCAGTGTGTGAAGTAAATGTCAGTCCTTTATCCATCTTGAGTCCTAAATATTTAATTTGAGTTGCCCAAGGTACTGCCGTTTTGTTTACTGTCAATTTGGAAATATTGTTTGGCCGTCTCTTTGTGAATGGTATAGCTTGTGGTTTTTCCTGATTTATTTTGATTTTCCATTTATTGTAAAATCTCTCTAAAATAGATCTGATAACTGTCCTGTAAATGTGTCCTTTGTAGCAAATCGGAAGGTTTGAACGTTTGTCTAGTAAATGTTGAAGAAGTCGAAAACGACGAGCATTTCCTTTCGTTTTAGACTAAAATTTAATTTTAAAAAGAAATGAGTAATTTAAAAAAGAAAGTCCGGCTACCAGCTGGAGTAAAAGGAAAAAATTATCTAAATTGGCTATGTTCTTTAATATTTATATTAGGGGAAATCAATATTCTTATCAAGTTCCTTAAGCGATATTTATAATTTTTGCACTAATTATTCATAGCAATATTTTTTTTTAAGCATGACCCACGCAAACAATTTTAAGTATCCCTACAACAGAGAAATTGGGAAAGATGTTGGCAGACTTGCATGGGAATAATTAACTCTCCCCGTAACTTGAAAGAGCTTAGAACAACTTTAGAGGAAATCACGCAAGACTTGGAGAACCTCATGAGTAGAAGGCTTTAGCGGTGATTCATGCAAGAGCTGTTGAAAATAGCTTTAAAAAAATTTAATTTATTAATTTTCAAAAATAGGTAATTATTATTTTTTTAATGTGGAACATTTTTTACTAGTGGTTTAGTTGGTCAAATGAGATACATTTTTGGGAAACGCGAGGGCGTTACGCTTAGTTTTAATCGCTCTGGATCTCTTAGTAAAGCTTGGATTGGAAAATGTCCGTAGTTTCCTTATCAGAAATAAAACGGAGAATTGTTTTTTATGTAACATTTGTCGCTTGGACCAACCACTTAAGATCTATATTGGTTTGAATGAAAAAAGTCACGTTTTGCCTATATTTATTAAGCGATGAGGCTTTTTCGATAGGTTCTAGCTTTGATGGTGTTTCTCGGATTGAAAATTGAAAATTTGCCGACAGTTCACCTATTAAAAATTAAATGGAGTATATATATATATATATATATATATATATATATATATATATATATATATATATATATATAATATTTGTAGCTATAACCTACCTTTTAGCAGCTATATAATTTATGTAACTTAAAATAATTCAGGTAAGGGAAAAAAAAAATAAGGGCATAGACGGTGAGCTATTTAATTCGAAAATTTATCTCCTTCAGACAAATGCATCACAGATAAGAGAAAAAAAGTAAACAACATATGAGCACCGACGGTCAGGTGGTAGTTACCCGTTATTTTTTCTTTAGCCGACAGTCTCAAGGGAGCCTTTATTTTATTTATTTTTTAAATAACTGATTTATTATATTTACGATTATATAAAAATATAATGATAAATAATAAGCTGATTAAGATTATAATGATATGACAAAAACTAACAATCAGTTACATGTTCCGATTCGTACATAGCCCACTTATTCGTCAGGGCGTGAGGTATATTTAAAATAAAACACACTAGGTATTTATACAAATGAAAATGATACGGGGCTTCAAATGAAATGTAAAATCATAGACTGCTGATATAATTATAATAAGCTTTTAAAGACAAAAAAAATGGGTTTCAATGAAATCTCCGGTTAATCCGACATTTTGGCCGTTCCGCCCTGGCCATTGGTCCCTTAAAGAGCGGATTAGAGAGGGTTTACTGTAGTATTAATTTAGAAGAATATGACAGAAACAGTTTTAATCTTATAAGCATGATATTCCACTAATACCTGTTGAACAGATCCGCTACCTAGGACTCCACTTGGACAAACGTCTAACATAGAATCCACATACAATACTAAAACGACAAGAAACTGCCTGTCGTTACAGACTTGAACATTTATTAGACAAACGTTCAAAGCTCCCAATTAATTACAAAAGACTCATTTACATGACTGTGATTAGACCTATTTGGACGTACGGTGTTGAGCTTTGGGGCTCCACTAACCCATCCAATTCATCTCGTATTCAATCCTTACAATCCAAAATCCTTCGATAAATCCTCAATGCTCCTTACTTTGTCACCAATAAACTTAGCCATAAAGACCTTAATGTTCCACATGTTGCTGAGTTAGCCCATACCAGATACCTATCCTTTCATCGTAAGCTCCATAACCACTCAGATCCATTAGTTTCTCAACTTGCTTCCCACTCCATTCCCGATAATCCTCCGAGGCGTCTGATGGCCTAGAGACCTTATTTGAATAGTTCTTTTCAAGTTTTGATGTTATTGTAATCGTTGTCAATACATTTACTTGATGTATATATTTTGTTGTAAAAGAAAAAAAACAAAAAAAATTAATTGTTATGCACAAGCTAACTTTAACTTTCATCACATTTGACCCCCTGATTCTTTTCCATTTTCTTTCCTCAATGTACATTTAGATTTATTTAACTACTTAAAACCCTTTATTCATAATTCTATTGCTACCATGTACTTCTCATTGTTATGTTTTATGTATTTATTATCAACTATATTGTTAAATTCCTAATATTTTTATATTTATATTTTATTTATATATATATATATATATATATATATATATATATATATATATATATATATATATATATATATATATATATTTTTCCTTCATAGTCTTTATATTTTGCCTTTATATTACTATCTTTATTAATTTTTATGATTATCACACAGTTATTCTTTTCATATATATATATATATATATATATATATATATATATATATATATATATTTTTTTTTTTTTTTTTTTTTTTTAATACTCTTTGCAGTTTCGTCAGATCTTAGAATCAGACATCAGATTCTAGCCCTGATGAAGACTTGCAGTGCAAATCATAACGCTGGCATTAAAAATTAAAATTTAATTTTAACTTTTTTTTTTTCTTGACTTCATAGGTTGATGTTAAGCAACCTACATCTTGGAACATCTCAGTCAACAAATAACCCATCAATATGAAAAATAAAATAGACTAATAATATTTAATCAAGTGTATTTAACTTCTGCTCTGCCTAATTTAGCAAAACTTAAAAAAAAAAAAAAAAAAATGTAAGGTTATTCTTACAATTATTAATAATAAGGTGAACGTATAATTGATTTTACTTTATTTTGTCCGGGCGCCGTAATATAATAAATGAAAAATGGCTTTTCATAAAATAATATAAATAAACAAAATACAATTTCAGTTCAAAATTAGTTAAAGTAAAGTTTACACACAAAAATTCAATACTTAAATAAGGTATTTTTTATATAATTCAAATTTAATCAACTCCCTGGCCAAAGAACCCCAATACAAAATGAACTAACATACCTCTTAATCACAATAAAAATAATAATTATTAAATTGTCTTGTTAAATACTTCACCAACTCTTCTCATAAAATACATTTAAGTACATTTCAATCAACATAACAAAAAAAAAAACACTCATCTTATTATCACAAACATGTTTCACTTTAACTGCCTGCACACATGTGGCCCCACACATCCTGTTCCCTCCAAAACACTGTCCCCCCACTCCACTATTCTATGTATTGCCAACTAAATTTATTGTACAAATTAAATTTTTAAACAAATTTTACAAATTACACTTTTTCTTTAGATGTTATCAATATAATTTACATTATTCTTACCCACAATTATAAATAAAATTAATTATAAACAAAAAAATTACATAACAGTTAACTCAGTTCTATGCAACCATTTTTCATTATTTAAACAAATTTAATTTACTAAATAATTTTCTTAAATTTATTTATTTTGAATTATTTAAAATTTCCATGTGAAAATAGACAAAATTTTAAACCCTTTAAAAAAAAAAAAAAAAAAAAAAAAAAAAAAAATGGTGTCTTGAGAAATAAAAGAACATTAAAATTATTATCCACAATCGGAAATTCTATTATTGATGTTTGACTACTATTGTTTACAAAATTTTATTTGGGAATGGTGAGGGATTTGAGAAAACGGTAATAAATTTCCTGGTACATTTATCGGTCTGTTGTCATTCTGTGACGGCTCGGTGTGACAGCCTTTGCCAAATGAATGTTTGTCGCCTCACCTCTGGTCCCCACAGCACCATTTTAAAGTTTTTATATTTTATTTGGTTTTGTTATTATGTGATTGTAAGGTGAGATTGAAAAGAAAATATTTGTTTAAAAACATTATATATTTAATAAAACATTACGTAATATACGTTTTAAAATTTATTAAATGTTTTGGCGTTAATTATGAAATTTGTTGCTTTAAAATGCATGTTTTATTTCTCTATATTAAGGTTTTTAAAAGTCTTGATAAGTCAAAAATTTAACTTAATTTTTAATAATTTAACTCTGGTAATGTAATGGAGTCATTCCATCATTCTGTCGGAATTTGGACATTGTGATTCCATTAGAAAGACGTTATGTAAAAAAAAAATGGTTTTTCATCATAAACATCTTTATAAAAGTTTACTAATATTACTAGCGAAAAATTACTTCATAGATTATAGTCTATATGCACATTTATGTTCATGATAGAAATCATGAAAGTGAGGGAAACTGACAGGCTTTGAGGGAAATAGAAAACATTCACAATTCAAATAAAATGTTTATAGTACAAAAGAATTGTTAATGAATATTATATTGAATTGATATAAATAGTGATAATATATTAAAAAAGTCTTCTTCTTTTTTTTTTATCTTATTTCACTTACAGTTATTCCTATTTTTATCTATTACGCTTACTTTAGGTGTGAGGGAAATAGAATTTTGAGTTTTATTCAAGATTAAAAACACCACACGCATTTCAAAACAAACACTATGAAACTTACCTTTTCTGCAAAAACCCCATGTGGGGGAAGTAGAATTATAAATGACATGAACACTTGATTAGACTCAAACTTGGGACAACTAACAAAGGAGATTTGCTGTAAGTTAGGTTACCCTCAGTTTGGCGGAAAGCTTTTGCAATTTTGCCAGCCTGAACTATGATGAAATGAATCTTGGTTATGCTTTGGCGGGCTTTTTCATAAAGTGTGAGGGAAAAAGATTGACCAAATGGATCACAGGCATTAGAAGTCATATAATATAAAATTCAATATATTGGAACATACTTGAGGTACAAGAAATAAAAAGTAAGTTATAATTGCAAAAATGGAGAACTTATTTGTATTTTACGTTACCAACTCAAGTTATGGGACACGTGAGGGAAATAGATTTTGACGTTTTTAATTCAAATTTAACCGTGAAAAACAAAGCAATAAGCATGGTGAAACTACTTTACGTTTAAGAGGTAAGTACCTTGCACCTACTTGCTACAGTTGGGTTGCAAGAAGTAATGATGTAAATGTGTTGATACTGATTACAAAAACGTGTCAATATTCGAAAAGAACTACTCATCAGTAGCAGTTCAATAAAATTCATACACTAGAAGGCCTCTAAGCCATCTTCTTTTCAGACACCTCTGAGGATTATCGTTAATGGGGAGGGTAGCAACTTGAGAGAGAGACTAGATTTGCATGCCTATGAAGTTAACTATGAAAGAATAGGTATCTGATCTGCGCTAAATCAGCAACGTATGGAACATTGAGATCTTTAGGGATAGGTTTATTGGTGACAAAGTTAAAAGGATTAAGGATTTTGGATTGAAAGGATTGGAAACGAGATGAATTGGATGGTTTAGTATAGCTTCGAAGTACATCCAAATAGGTAGAATTAATGTCTCGTAAATGTGTCTTTTGTAATTGGAAGCCTTGAACGTTGTTAATAGGTTTTACCTTAAACGCTGTAATATCTGTATATATTCGATTTGATGGAGAAATTTCTTCAACATTATTCTTCAATATCATCTGCATTCCAAAGCTGACGGCAAAATTGAGGTATATGTTCATTATCATTGGGTTTTAAACCTTACATTGAAAATCTATTCAAATAAATCTTAAATAATAATAATAAATAAATACATGTAATTACATAAGATCCTCTGATTCGGTGTCACTTTATTGACAGTTTTCCTTTATTTTCTATTAAACAATATTTTTTCTTTGCTTTTTATTTCAATGAAAAGTTTATTATATTTAATATGCACGTTTCCATTAAGCGATTGTCATAATGTTTTATTTACACAAGTAAGTGACTTGTTTGCCAAACGAGAACACCATGTTTTTTCGGTTTTAAAAGTCAATTTCTCCATGAAATCGAAACAGAATCATTACTTATAACATATCATTCAAAATCTGATTAAATTTGCAAGTTTTTGTGAGATTTGCAGTTTTGTGGATAGTTTTTTTCGAAAAACAGTGAGCGTTGAAGTAATTTAAGACGTTGTAACTTCCCTAAATAAGGTGAAGATCAAGTTGCTCTTTAGGTCACAAGTTTGTAAAATTCAAGGCTTGTACTATGCTCTTATAGAAAATTTAATTCTAAATCCGAAAATGTGGTCAAAGTTTGAAAAATATTTAAAGAAAATGGAGATATTACAGCATTTATATTAAAAACGTGGTTTCCTTAAAAAGGTCTTTGATTTATTGTATATATGCAACGGATTGGAATAGAAAGGTGAGGTCTGCGGCATTTTTCCAAATTTTTGATCTATTTTCACCCAATTTTTTTTTTTTTTTTTTTTTTTACACTAAGAGGTACTCACCCTGTATATATCTTTAGTTTTATGGAAAGCAAATTCCATTTTTTTTGTTCTTGTGAGAATTTGTTGCTTTGTCTAAACCATTACTTATTGAAAAATGGTGATTGAGCGGTAAGCATTTCGAAAATAAACCTTCACGATATATGTGTGGAAACTGATTAGATTGATCTAAAAAGTCTGAAGGAAAATGTGGAAGTTTTATAAAATAAAATAGGGGTGACAAATTCAAGAAAATTAAGGTATCATCCATGTTGGCAATACAGCGACATTAATGGTTAAATGATGAAGTCGTCCAAGAGGAAAGCACCTACGTAGCACTGATATTTTTTATTTATTTTTTTTATTTTAGGAATGACAAGGTAATTCCAAAGTAACTACCACGTGTATTGGGGCGGGAGTGAAGAAAGGGCTGATAGACTGTAGGGTGGAGGAAATCAGTAACGAGCGTCGCTTTTTATAGGTTTATTTCCCATTAGAAGGAATTATTTGTCCGGGAGCGAACCCTCGGCCTAATTACCCCCGGTTGGTAATGGCCTGGCCCTCACATCCCCTGCTTTGGTAGCCGCAATGGGGCGACAATGTTTTCCCCAATACTCTGTCAAATACACTTCCTAACTTATATAGAACGGTTTCTCCTTAAAGATTTCGTATCCCGTTAATAAGAAATTTTAATTATAAAATAATTTTAATGTGAGCTCAATTTATCATAGAAATATTATCACGTATTGAATATTCGATGTACATTGACGGTTTAGTATTTTTTTCTTCTTTTTTTTTAACATAAAAACTTCTTTTATTGAATAAATATTATAATTTGCCATTAGGATAATAAATGATAGGGACGAAAAAATGTCTACTCATATAGTATGTACAATAAAATTAATAGTCTAACTCTCGAATAAAAAATAAATCGGTAAACAAAAATCAAAAATATAAAACTACAAAAATTAATAATCATACTATATACAGGGTGAGTATCTCTTAGTGCAAAAAAAAATTGGGTGAAACTAGATCAAAAATGTAGCGAAATGCCGCTGATCTCACCTTTCTATTTCAGTCCGTTGCAGATATATGATAAAACAAAGACTTTTTTGAGGAAATCACGTTTTTTTCTATAAAAGTAGTAATATCTCCACTTTGTTTAAACATATTTCAAATTTTGACCACTTTTTTGGATTAGGCATTAAATTTTCTATAACAACAGAGTACCTGTAACCTTGAATTTTACAAACTTGGTATCTAAAGAACAGCTTGATCTTCACCTTATTTGGGAAAGTCACAATGTCTTATATTACTTCAACGCTCACTGTTTTTTGAAAAACTATCCACATAACGTCAAACCTCACAAAACTTGAAAATTTAATCAGCTTTCGAATGATATGTTAAACGTAATGATTTTGTTTCAAATTCATGGAGAAATTTACTTTTGAAACCGAAAAAACATGGTGTTCTCATTTGGCATACAAATCAGTTACTTGTGCAAACGAAACATTATGATAATCTCTTAATTGAAATATGCATTTTAAACATAATAAACTCTTCATTGGAATAAAAAAATCAAAGAAAAAAAAAATATTCTTTGATAGAAAATAAAGGAAACCTGTCAATAAAGCGATACCAGTTCAGAGGACCTTATATCATTACATTTATCAATTATTGTTATTATTTAGGATTATATTTTGCCTTTTATTGCTGTCTTTATTCTAGCCCTGATGAAGACTTGCAGTGCAAGTCATAACACCGGCATTAAAAATTTAAATTTAATTTTAACTGTTTTTTTCTTGACTGCATAGGTTGATGGTTAGCAACCTACATCTTAGATACATCTCAGTCAACAAATAACTCATCATTATGAAAAATAAAATAGAATAATAATATTTAATCTTTTTTTAATTAATAAAAAAAAATTGGGTGAAACTAGATCAAAAATGTAGCAAAATTCCGCAGACCTCACCATTCTATTCCAATCCGTTTCAGATATACAATGAATCAAAGGCTGTTTTGAGAAAATCACGTTTTTTTCCATAAAAGCTCTAATATCTCCTTTTTGTTTATATATTTTTCAAATTTTGACCACATTTTTGGATTTAGCACTGAATTTTCTATAATAGCTGAGTACATGTAACCTTGAATTTTACAAACTTGGTATCTAAAAAACAGCTTGATCTTCACCTAGTGTAGATGAAACATTATGACTATCCCTGAATGAAAATATGAATTTCAAACATAATCAACTCTTCATTGGATTAAAAAACAAAGAAAAAAATTATGGTTTAATAAAAAATAAAGGAAAACTGTCAATAAAGCGACACCAGATCAGAGGATTTTAAGTTATTACATCTATTTATTTACTATTATTATTTAAGATTTTATTTTATTAAATTTTCAATGTAAGGTTTAAAACTCAATGATAATGAACATAGACCACAATTTTGCCATTAGCTTCTGAATGCAGATGGATTAAACAATACCACTTTTTGAGATGAATTTTATGGACAGATGAGTCTGTTTTTACAGGGAAAGGCATTTCTACCGTTCCATGTATATCGTTGGTTTATATTTGTATTGCTTTCGAATAATGTGGAGGAGCACCATGGTGTTGGAAAATCATATTTTGCCGAACTTGGGTGGAATATCGTGATCAAGTTGTGGTAGGATATTTTGTAACAAATCTTATCATTATTGTAATCTCATAAATCTAAATAGGATATTGTAATCTCATCATTCAATCTGTTGGGCAAACTACGATTTTCGACTACAATACAGAGATGAATTAACTAACGATACTCCACATGGAACGGTAGAAATGCCTTCCCCTGTAAAAAGAGAGTACAGAAAAGTAAATTTCTCCATGAAATCGAAACAAAATAATTACGTTTAACATATCATTCGGAAGCTCATTAAATTTGCAAGTTTTTGTGTGATTTGACGTTTTGTGGATAGTTTTTTCAAAAAAAGGAGAGCGTTGAAGTAATATAAGACATTGTGACTTCCCCAAATAAGGTGAAGATCAAGCTGTTCTTAAGATAACAAGTTAGTGAAATTCAAGGTTACAGGTACTCTGTTGTTATAGAAAATTTAATGCCTAATCCAAAAAAGTGGTCAAAATTTGAAATATTGTATGTTTAAACAAAGTGGAGATATTACTGCTTTTATAGAAGTAATCGTGGTTTCCTCAAAAAAGTCTTTGTTTTATCATATATCTGCAACGGATTGGAATAGAAAGCTGAGATTGGCGGCATTTTGCTACATGTTTGATGTAGTTTCACCCAATTTTGTTTTTTTTAAACTAAGAGATATGGATAAATATGGACTGTTGCACCCTGTATATGGATAAATTTCTTGACTGTTGCTATTAGATTTTTAGTAAGGTTCTTGAGGTTCAGTCAGTAAATAAAAACAACTATTTTGGTGAAGTTTCGAGACTATATTAATCTAATCATCATGCCTTAAAAAAAACAGGTTACAATAAAATTATATAAGTTATTTCAAAACATAAAGTTAGCTACAATATAAGTATATAACAACATGTGTTAGAATAATAAAAATACATATAATTACAAAATATGAAGGAGTATGAAACTACTTACAATGTTACTGATGGATATGGTATCGACTGACTAAATTCAAACAATTCTAGTACACAACTGACTTGGGGAAATTTTGAAAAACCGTTACAATGTTTAAGGAGGATTACCAAAGATGCAGGTATAAAAAGGATTTAAGTGCAATATTAATGTTAATGTATATTTTGGTCTGAATGTATTAAATTGGAATATCGTTGCTGAAATTTAGAACGTCTGTTTTTTTTGTTTATTGCGCAATTAACTTCATTGGATTTTCGCTTATACCCCTCTTGCGTTATTTCGCGTCCGTGAATCCTCAGAATTTTCTTCCTAATCTTCAGGACTTTCTCCAGGCATGGAAGGTTGACTGTTCCCATACCATACAGTATTACTGACCTTACTATCGTACTGCAGTGCCTTATTTTTGCATTAGAGGTCCGATTTTTCTGGTTGTAGATTTTCCTAGTAGCGAAGTTCAATCTTTGCAGCTATTCCTTCTTCTATGGATGCCCTGTCCGTTCCGTTTCTACATATTGTCTCCCCTAGATATTTAAACCAGTTGGTTACGCTAAACGTTTATCATAACTATATTAAAAAAAAGGTTTTTTAATACTTATTTCAGTCAGCCTCAATGAACAGGATGTTGCAGTTAGAGTGATGCTCTGGAATCTCGAGTTGTCCAGCTTTATCCAGTGGTTGGTTTGTACTTTTCCAGACTGATTAACATAATTTAAATTTTATTAAAAATTCATCACGTCATAATATGTTTAAAATTTACTTGTATGTGTAATATCAGTTCGCTGATGGAGCTTTGAAAAAAATTAAAATTATACTTTAATCTTGGTTCTGACAAATCTCCAAATTCATTTGTACAATACACAATAAGTGATATTACGTATTGTACCAAAATGTGGAGTCTGAAATAAGGAGCTTAAGAAATGGATTTAATTCAATTTTAATTTACGATTCAATGCCTTGAGAGTTGAAAATGTTTTTAAATAGGAACCATGGTAACGGTAATGAAATAATGAAAGAGGAAAGGGCTTAGTTAATTTTTTTTTTTTTATAACATTTTTTGTTATATTATAATTAGTGATATTCCTATGGATTCATATACTTTGTTTTCATTACGCTTTCTATTTTGCTTTTTTATATGTAGTAGGAAAAGGGGCAGGCTAGTACAGGAAAAATCAAAGTCATGTTATTTAACATAAAAAAAACATTAATTAACAATTTTTTAAAGATTAGTGTGTAGCGTGTTCCGTCAGTATTGATTTTTTTTTTTTTTTTTTTTTTAACTTTTTATTTTGAATAATTACAAGCTTCCTCACTCAAGGGCAATGAGTAATATGGGTTACAAAGATTTATTCACACGATAGGTACAATGGTATAAAACAATGTAATAAAATTAAAATAAACAGTTTCTACATATAAAAGAAATCAAATAAAATATACGAGAAATAAAATAAAGTGCAAAAAACTTACTGAACTCAACATTCCGCCAATAAGGTTAGAGAGAGGAAACAATAAAATCGAAATAAATTGTCTGGCATTTGCAGATGACTTTGCCATACTTTCTGAAAATGTTACATCTGCTGTAACCCAAGTAAATGTCTTGGAAGAAATAGCCAGCAGAACTGGCCTAAGAAATTCAGCAGAAAAAAACAAAATTTTTAACAAACATTCAAGATGCACCAAAATATCTGAAAACAGATATTGGCCGAATAGAGAAGGTAAAAAAGTTCAAAAATTTGGAACAAATAATCCAAGAAAATGGTTTGGAAAAATCTGCAATAGAGGAAAGATTGCATAAAATGGAGAGAGCATATGGTATTACCAAAGATCTTTACAATAAAAAATGCCTATCCAAAAATGTAAAAATATGGTATTACAACATAGCAGTGAAGCCAGAATGCCTATATGCAAGTGAATGTCTGACATTAAACTTTAATTTGGATAAATTGGAAATATTAGAAAGGCGAATCATGAGGAAAATATTAGGCCCACAAAACACAATAGAAGGTTGGAAATTACGAATTAATGCTGAAATATATCAGATGTAATGAGAAAAAGAAGATTGATATTTTTTGGTCACTTATATCGAATGCCTGATACTAGATTGACAAGTAAGATTTTTAGGTATCTGTGGGGTAAGAAATCGACAACAAGCTGGGTCAATGCAATAAAAAGGGATTTAGAAAAAAACAATAAAAAAATAGAGGAAATAAATAATAAAGAAGACTTTCGGCGAAAATTGTTGAAGATAGAGGGATTCCAGCGTAGGAAAGTGAAAAGGACTGGTGCAAAATGGTCTGAGGACAGAAAGAGGAAACATGGTGAACGGATGAAAGCCTGGAAGAAAAGAAAGGAACAAGGGAGAAAGAATTGAAATTGGCACGTGGTCCTCTGCTGGCCCATTCGAAAAAAAATAAAAATAAAGCGCAGAGTAAAGTAGAATATAATTAATGATAAGGTAAAATAGGTGATAGTTGTTGAAACTAATAATTTAATACAACAATAAATAAGTAATAATAAAAATTAGCAAAGAGAAGAAAAGGATTATAAATACAATCATACTTTATATCCAATATTTACAAACATTCCGAGAAACACCCCGATTCAAGCCAGACCTCCCCAATGTTTTGAGTTTGAGTTTCATGACTCTGTCCTTCAGAATCTTCTTCTCTTCTCTGTTTTTAATTAATTGTATTGCTATTTTTAACTCTTCTAAATCATCCTGGACTTATTTGAACCATATGTTTTTAGTTTCTTACAAAAGTAGTCAAATAGTTGTTTCAACAGTCTGGCTTCCGTTAATTTTGATATGTGGCTGAAAAGGGCAATTCTCCTTTTCCTCATCGTGTCTACTATTGACTCGCTCTTCTCTTCACTTCATTAGGCAACGATATTCATTGATACAATCGTTATATCAATAATTGGATTAACTAAAATAGACAATTGTTGAAGCTTTAAATTGGCTTCATAACGGAGTATTCCTGCTAACAAGGAAAAACATAACAAAATACACACGCGGCTTAAATCAGTTACATATTTTTATGCCTAATATAGGATAACTGTTATGATTTGATTTTTTTTTTAAATTTTATTTTATTATTTAAAACTGGAATATGCGTTTCCGACTACTTCAGTAGTTAATAGATAAACGTTATTAAGTTTCTTATTCACTACAAAAGAATCATTTAAGCGATCCCATCCTTACAATCCAAATCCTTAATGCTAATTATTATGACTCAAACAGACTTATCCATTATGGTCTTGATGTCCCATATGTTGCAGAACTGGCCCAAACCAGATACTTAATGTTCCATGATAAGCTCTTGAACTTACTAGTCTCCCAAAATGCTTCTCGCTCGGTTATCGATAACCCTTCTAGAACTTTACGGATTATGAGAGATGACTCGATTTTCGAATGTTTCTACATCAAAAAATGTGTAATTATAAAAGCCCTTACTTACTACCCATTGCTTTACATCAATGCCTTTCCAATTCAGTTCCAAAATTTTATTAAAAACTTAGTAGTTACCTTCGATCAACACCTATCCTGGAACAACCGTATCGCCCAATTTCCAATAAAAAAACATCATAATTCTCAAACAAGCTTATTTTCCTTTTCTTTGATTATGGTTGCTTGGTTTATAGGGGACTGTCTGGTAATTTCGAAATAAAGCTAAGACTAATGAACTGTTTCATTAGATTTATCTTCGGGATCCCCAGGCGGTCACATGTCACTTGCCGATATTCTAAGCTTGGGTGACTTTTCCCTCAATTCCGACGGCATTACTCTCTGGGTACTTTCTTAATAAAATCTCTAACAACCAAAAACCTTCCGATATTCTTGACATACAGTGGAACCTCGCTAAAGCGAGAAATTCCTTGATAAATCAAAGTTTTTCTATTCCTTTTTAGAAGGAATAAGTAGAGTTTAGACTGATCAAAGAATAGAGAAGAAGGATTAACTGTAACCCTGACATTTGTTCCCGGTTTGTTTCAGTTTCTTGCGATACGTTTCATTTGTTGTTCCACAATATTTTTTTTTTTTATTCTCGAAAATGGTAAAGCGTGAAACCCTTTCGTATTAAAAAAAAATTGAAAATTATTCAAGCCGTAAATGCCGAGGACGACAGAAAGTGCGATATTGCAAAAATAAATTTGGAATACCAATGAACACCTTATCTACAATTTTGGAAAATAGGCTGGTGTATGAAAATCAAGCTTTTTTCATTTTTAAAGAGGTTAAAAGGACCCGGGTTCCAATATTTCGACTTACAAGGGGAGGACACACTCAGTCTCTCACGGATCTTGTTGGCAATTTTTTTGGAGGTTCCTGGTCAAAAAATATTAGACACATATTTTGCCGTTCCGACCAATGGGCCCTAGAAGCCGAGAAAAAAAATAAAATAGCATTTAACTAATTTATTTTTTATCTCGAGTTTAAAAAATGATATCGACATGATTCTTGCACCAAGATTTTTAGTTTTGATTGCGAATTAAAGGAAAAGTACAGTCGCTCCATAGATTTTGGTTTAGGTTAATTAAATTCTAAAAAAATGATTAGTTTTTCAAGCAAACTACCTCTATAGATTTTTTCACACAAAAGTTGAGGTCAGATTCTAATTCAGCACCCTCAAAAACATTAAAAAACGGTTATTCAACAAAATCAAAAAATATCATTTTTTTCACCCTCTTCCAGGAAAATGAAATTTTAAAACCGATTATTGGTTACATACCTCTCAATCGTCATTACTTTGTCATGCAATTCACTGGTTGGTATCGCTGGAAAGAGGAGGGTCTCAGCTTTCTTTTGATGTATATAAATGTAAAATTCGATGAACAAAAACCTATTAAAAAAATTGGAAAATCCGAAAAACATTTTGATTTTTAACTTGAGTTTGAAACCAGATAGGATGAAAAAACCAAATACATTTGAAGCGTATTACCACCCTATATTTTGTGTAAAAAAATAAAGTTGATACGTAAAACCGTCTAAGCGTAATTCACGTTTTTATCAATTTAAACAAAAGTTGCCTACCATTTATTTGGTCAGGCAAACTTTGAAGCTTACAAACTTTTATTTTTCTATTTGGATGAAATTTCGTATTTAAGGGTTCTCTTGAATGCTGAATTCGAATCCGATATCGGTTCTTGTGAAAAAATTATATTGAATATACTTCACTTGAAAAATTTTAGCTTTTACACTGTAAAATGTGATAGAAAATTCTTTTAGCCCTAGAATTCCATCTCAACACCCTCAAAACTCAGGAAACGTATGTATATATATATATAGATAGATATCAATAAAAAAAAAAATAAAAAAAAAATATATATAGAGAAATAATTTGTTACTTTAATTATTATTAAAATGATGTTACCGTATACCAAATTCACACGATTTAATTTAAAGAATCATATCCTGGTAACGTTTAAAACTAAACTGGAAAAAAAAAATGACTTCATCAATATTTTCCTTACATTCCAAAAATTCGCCATAAGGAAATCGAACATGAAATACCGTAATTGATTCATTGAAAAAAAGTATATATATTCAGAGGCAAAAATGTTATCAAATCTGTGGACTTTCCACCGGTTCTGCCTTCCACAACACACATTGACAGTTCATTCTGTTTTATTTTCCAAGAATTTTCCAGAAAAGGCCTACCGGAAAATAAATATTTGTGTGAGCTGGAATCATCAATAAACTAAAATAAAAAAGCGGAATAGAAAAAACTGAACGCTGCTCGACGGTAGGCTGTTTTATCCGAGCATTGATTCGATGATAGTATAATGATGCTCTGGTGTCTAGTATTCTCTAAATCTTTGGAGTAGTCGGAATATATATATATATATATATATTTGTTTCTTATTTATAAATGTAATTAACCATAATATTTCATCTAAATATACTTGATGTTGTATTATCAGTTCTATAAAAATTATTTGGGATCTCATTTATTTTTTAAAATTATTAATTTTATATTTATTTTTAACGAATCATTGTAGCATATTTTTTTTTAACTCCTGTTAATATTTATATTTTTGTAACAGGTTTTATTTTTCCTGTGATTGATTTGTTTTTTTCCTCGGAATTTTTCCCTGAGGGAAAATTAAAAATTAAAATAAAACATACATCTAAATTAAAAAAAAAAAAAAAAAAAGTGGTATCGTGATGTATACTGAAACTTAAAGGAAAAAAAAAAATTTCTAATGTGGGTTATTAGAAAAGTTCATGGTTCATTGTTGATTCAATGGCCAACTATTAGCTGAATATTAGAAATTGCAAAAAAATTTGTATACTTTTTTTTAAATATTTATATTTACGGTGTATGCACAATTTTCAAAATGCACGCCTCTTATGTAGGGTTACATCCATATTTTATTTAAATGAGTATGTTCCTCACATACATTACTTGTACCTTAATATGAATATTTAAAAATTATTCATTTCTATTACAATAAAATCAAAATATATATTTTTATTAAACTTTTGTAATTAAAAAATATAATATTTTCAACGTTTTATTATTTAGTCGGCCAAGCCGACTATTGCTTTGTGAGGATTCGGGTATCATCGGCAATGTTCGAGGTGCTTCGTCTGTAGCCATTTTTATAAAAATAAAGAAAAAGTAAACCAATTAATTTACTTAAATTAAAGAATTTTTAAAGTTTTTATGGAATAATAATCTGTAATATATGTATGGAGAATAGATTACAGATAATTATAAATAAACTCGCTCACAAATTGCAAAAATAGCATTTTACTTTTCTTGTTGCAAACTTTGTATTACATTTCTAAGGAAAGAATTAATTATTTTAATTACGTCACTAAACCAAAATTTGGCTTTAAAAAAATTGTAGGTTACAGATTTTCTTTATTTAGTATTGTAAAAGTTATCTAATTTAAATTTTTTTATTAAAAAAAAAAAAAAGTGTTTTCCCATTTTAATATATTTTAAACCTATTTTTAAACGTACAGATATAAATGAATAAAAATGTCCGTCCATCTCTAGTCATCTTGTTTTTTTTGTTTTTTTAATTGATTTTATTTTATTTTTTATCATTTATAGTTAGAGTTTTTTTCATGTTTAATGCAAATATGGTAGGAATGACTAAATTTCTATTTCTTGCTAGATTATATTATAAATCTATTCAAGGAAACTATATTTAATTCTATAAAAAATTAAAGTAGAATTATTAGACTCTATTTTGAGTTGGCGTCCTTATTCGAATTGGAGTATCATAATTCGTCTCAACTGAATTTAAATTGTCGAGGGGGGGTTGAAAAGTGCTAATAATAAATAATTCATGGTAATTTTTAAAAGAATAATAAATGAATAAATACATAATAAGGAAACAAGTTGTAGCTCGCTCTGAGAAATTCCGATTTGAATAATCTTTTACCCAATCGTTTCAAAGTCGGGCCTGTTTTGTTCCCTCTGCTGTTTTAGCCGAGATGAGTCTAACTCATTTCCATCAAAGCATCTTGAAAACTTTAAGGATTAAATTAAACATGTAACGTATAACATGCCTTGTTTTAAAATAAATAATTTTAGAAGTTATTAAAATTAGTATGAAACTTAGGAAATGGGAAAATTTACCTTTCTTTTCTCATTCTAAAAATTCATTCATTTTATTATAGATTAGCATATGTAACTAATTGAAATAGTTTGATTAATATCGAGACAATATCTGGATTATAATTTTTTTTTTTAATCCTTTCACATAAAAATAAAAGGAAAAAAACACATTGTATATTATATAAATATAGATCAAAAACAAATAAATAGATTATATATATTATGAATAAATTTATTGACTGTTAATATTAGATGTTTAGTAAGGTTCGTGAGGTTCAGTCAGTAAATAAAAACAACTATTTTGACGACGTTTCGAGACTATATTGTTTTCATAATCATGCCCTACAGTGAAAAAAAAACAGGTTACAATAAAATTGTATAAGTTATACAAGCTATTTCAAAACATAAAGTTATCTACAATATTAATATATAACAACATGCGTTAGAATAATTAAATAAATATAATTATAAATATAGAGGAGTAGGAAACTACTTCCATTTTTACTGGTGGATATGCTATTGGAATCTACTACTAAATTATAAAAATTCTAGTTCACAACTGAACTGGGGAATTTTGAAAAAAAAAAAAAAAAAAAAAAAAAAAAAAAAAGTAAAGGCTAGATTTTCCAAATTAGTGGTATTCCCAGATACAGGTACAAAAAGGAATTCCGTATTTAGATGTAATATGCGAATGGAAAAAAGATTTATATGATGTATATTAATGTAAATGTATATTATTGGTCTGAATGTATTAGATTGGAATAACATGTTTTGAAATTTATAACGTCTGATTTTTTTTTTTTTATTGGGCGATTTTTAATTTTTTTTCTACGGTTATCATTTCTTTAATACTACGTTTAAAATTATTTTATTCATGATGAATAATTTTGGGGGAATCGAATTTAAAATAATGCTTTGTTTGCCTGTAATGTGTGGTGAGAGCTGTTTGGTCAGGTTTATTCGGACTTTTAGTTATAGACGTGCAACTGTATTTGTGCTTATAGACACGTCGTTTGAGGTATTGTTCCGATGTACCGAAATAAAACTTAACACAACTACTCTTCGCACGGTATAACTTATATAATTTTATTGTAAACTGTTTTTTCACTGTAGGGCATGATTATAAGAACAATATAGTCTCGAAACGTCGCCAAAATAGTTGTTTTTATTTATTGACTGAACCTCAAGAACCTTACTAAACATTTAATAGTAACAATCAGGAAATTTATCCATATAAATATATAAAAAATATCCTAATTGGACACCAAATAAAAAATTCTAAAATTCGAAAATTAAATAATTAAATAATCTATAAGAAAGACCTAACACTATAAACTTCTCTAAGTCTAAAGCGATCAGTTTTTTTTTTTGTTTAGCACTACTGTTTAAGCAATAGCCCAAAAATTTCAGACACCAAAGGAAAAATGAATTTTTTAGTTCAATATTTATAAATATAATTTTGAAAAAATGTGCCTAATTTATTTATTCATATCATTTAAACTACCATAAAAGAAAAATTAAAAAATTGAAGAGTTGTTCAATAGCCGCTGTATCCAATTTCACACATCTGACTTCAGTGGACACTAACACATAGATAGTCGATCTAACAAAAATAACCCAACAACTTGTAAGGAATTATATATATAATTAATAATATAATTTATATATTTTTCCTTAGATTTTCCCCATTTCGATTTCCAAGTTACTGAACTATAAATTCTGAGCGCTATACCGCCTAAACAGTTGATTTAACAAAAAAGCTTATAAGTAATATTTTGTATAATTTTATTACACATTTTTTTTGTTTTAAAAACATAATCTTTGACATTTGAAATTTGGATTAACCACTCAATAAAACAACCAATAAATCATCAAAATGATTAAAAAATAACTTCTTTATCTGTTTTTTAGACTAACTACCTTCTAAAGTCGAACTTTTTTATTTTTAAATATAGGAAGAAGTGTAGATTGTGTTCATGTTATATATATATATATATATATATATATATATATATATATATATATATATATTTTTTTTTTTTTTTTTTTTTTTCCTTAATAGACTAAAAGCACCAAATAGTTAAGTTTACTGCTCAACAATAAATATAATAATTATTTATGAATTTATTCATAGATTTATTTTATAATTTTATCTGATTTTATTGTTTTAAATAAATTTTAAATATTACCTAGCATAATTAACTATATACAATTTAAGAAATTTGTTTAGAAAACCACTTTTGTGTAAATTTAATCTCTATGTTAATCTTTCTTTTTAGTTTTATTACTTACTTCACATTATTGTTCTTTGATATACAGGGTGAGTACATCGTAGTGTAAAAAAAAAGAAAAGAAAAGCCTTACCCTTTAAAAACAGACTCATCTATCCATAAATTTACCTAAAAAAATGGTAGGTATTCTTCAATATCATCTGCATTCAAAAGCTAACGGCGAAATTCAGGTATATTTTCATTATCATTGTGTTTTAAACCTTACATTGAAAATCTAAAAAAATAAATCTTAAATAATAATAATAATAAATAAATAAATGTAATAACATAAGATCCTCTGATTCGGTGTCATTTTATTGACAGTTTTCCTTTATTTTCTATTAAACTATATGTTTTTCTTTGCTTTTTATTCCAATGAAGAGTTTATTATATTTAATATGCACGTTTCCATTAAGCGATTCTCATAATGTTTTATTTGCACAAGTAACTGATTTGTTTGCCAAATGAGAACACCATGTTTTTTCGGTTTAAAAAGTCAATTTCTCCATGAAATCGAAACAGAATCATTACTTATAACATATCATTCAAGTTTTTGTGAGATTTGCAGTTTTTTGGATAGTTTTTTTCGAAAAAAAGTGAGCGTAGAAATAATATAAGACATTGTAACTTCACTAAATAAGGTGAAGATCAAGCTGTTCTTTAGGCACAAGTTTGTAAAATTCAAGACTACTTGTACTCTGCTCTTATAGAAAATTTAATTTTTAATCCGAAAATGTGGTTCAAATTTGAAAATATTTAAACAAAATGGAGATATTACAGCTTTTATGGTAAAAAACGTGGTTTCCTCAAAAATTCTTTGATTTATCGTATATCTGCAACGGGTTGGAATAAAATGGTGAGGTCTGCGGCATGTTTATACATTTTTGATCTAGTTCCACCCATTTTTTTTTTTTTTTTTTTTTTTTTTTTTTTTTTTTTTTTTTTTCTTTTTTTTTTTTTTAATGTTCACAAATGGTTTTATTTTATTTTTTTAAAAAATAAATGCCTTGTCCTTGTTAGAATTCATTCAAACCGCTTAATTCATTTTCTTCATTACAAAATAATCGCTTGGGTTTTTTTCCCTTCTCCGCCGAAGTACTCAAGCCAAAGCCGATCGAAAGCAATATTACGACCGTTTGTTTAATTCGTATTTTTAAAACGGAGCGGAAATGGGGGGGGGTGGACATTGATTGATTGGAAGTTGATGTTCCTCCGTTTCTTGGAGGAGTTTATTTTTTTCTTTTTTGGAAGACAGACAGGAGTTAAAAAAATATCCCTCGATACAGGACAAACACTCATCTCCGTTTAGAAAAATATTTGCTCAAAAGGCGACTTGCTGCTCAGAAGAAGGGTCACTTTTTATATTCTACTTAATCTATTATTTTTTTTTTAATAGTTTTTTTTCCCCCTTTGACTGGATGAAAGCAGAAACTGTTCTTTAATTATGAGCTCTCTTTAAGAAACTATTAATTTAATTTCAGTTATCCAATATTTAACGAATCTGGGGTCATTTATACAAAAAATACTATGAACTTTTTAACTATCCCATGTTATGAAAAAAGAATATTTTAATTTAAAAACAAATGTAAGTTAAATATTTATGAAATAGTGAGAAACGTTTATATATGATGTTCAGTAATATAGTCAACCAATTTTCTGTTTTGTTTTTTCTGCGATTCGGATATGTGATATTTTTTTTTTTTTTTTAAATAAATAAAATCCTTAGAAAAATCCTCAATGCTCCTTACTTTGCCACCAATAAACTTATCCATAAAGATCTTAATGTTCCGTATGTTGTTGATTTAGCCCAAACCAGATACCTATCCTGTCATAATAAGCTCTATATCCATTCAACTCCATTACTCTCTCAACTTCCCATTTTATTCCCGATAATCCTCCGAGGCGTCTGAAAAGAAGTGACCTAATATAAATTTTTTATTGAATTGTTACTAGTGAGTAATTATTCACAAGTTATTTACATATCATTGTTATCATTATGATCAAATTTACTTGTTGTATATTGTGTATAGTTGTAAATATCAATAAATATAAAAAAAAAAATAATAAAAAAAAACTAGATAAAAAAAATATATTACTTTTCCTGAAATTTATTTTTTGCAGTATTTCATTTTATTTATTTATTTGTTTTTTTTACAAACTATAGATGAAGCAATGCGCTTTTAAATCATAATTCAGTGGCTCAATGGCCAAAAAAGGAAAAAATATAGAATTTTTTTTCTCGATTGATTAGAATATATTTTGTGTGTTGTGAAACCGAATTTAAGCTTTAAAAATAGAAGTGAAAACATCCGAATTTGTTTTTAGTTGTTAGCGCTCAAATGGAAAAATACAATTTTAAATAAAGAAAAATAAACTAACCAAAATAAGATACATGAAATGCACAATTTCTTTCTTTCTTTTTTTTCAAATCAACTATTTAGATCGCGTTTGAAATCATGCGGGATTTAGATTTATTTAGTGAATTGTTCATTTTTCGCTTCGTTATTGCACTAGCTCCTAAACAGGCTATTGCATATTTATGAAAAGAATTCTAGGATATTCACTTATAATTTTATTTTATTTTTATTTTATTTTTATTTTATTTTTTTTTATAATTATTATTGTTATTTAGAAGGAAGAAAATAAAAACTATGTTTTCATTATTTTTTTTATGATGCTCCTCTTTTTAGAGGTGTTAAAAGATAAAATTCATATTTTGTAGCGCAAAAAAAAAAAAAAAAAAAAATCAATATGTTTTTTTATGTAAAACTATCAATTTAATAGGCGTTTATGTACATATGTACAGAATTATCTTATCATTTCCTTGTACGAAATTGTAAGAAGAATTTTTGAAATTTTGGCATTTTAATGAATGATTTGCAGATGAACGTCATTTCATTTATACGTAAGTTTAATAATTGATATTAACGTATAATTAATAATTTAAAGTAAATTTTATATTGTATATCTTTTTTAATTTTATATCGTTCAAAGCTCTCAATTAATTACAAAAGACTCATTTACATGACTGTGATAAGACCTATATGGACATATGGAGTTAAGCTTTGGGGCTCCACTAAACCATCCAATTCATTCTGCATCCAATCCTTAGAATCCATAATCCTTCGAAAAATCCACAATGCTCCTTACTTTGTCACAAAAAAACTTATCCATAAAGATCTAAATGTTCCTTATGTTGCTGATTTAGCCCAAACCAGATACCAGTCCTTTCATAGTAAGCTCCGTAACCACTCAAATCCCCTAGTTTCTCAACTTGCTCCCATTCAATTCCCGATAATCCTCCGAGGCGTCTGAAAAGAAGATGGCCTAGAGATCTTCTTGTGTAGATTTTTTACTGAAGTGCTACTGATGAGTAGTTCGTTTCATGTTTTGGCATCTTATTGTAAACGTTTTTAACACATTAGTTGATGTATATTTGTACAGTTGTAACTTTCAATAAATTGATAAAAATAAAAAAATAAAATAAAATTTTATATCTGTTGAATATTTGGCTTGTTTTTTTAAACATTCCCTCGAACAATAAAGGGAGTTTTAAAAACAGAAATTTAATTATTGAAGTAATTATTTAGAAGAGAACCTGCAGAATTTTCAAAAGCGTGTTTTAGTACATCTTGAAGATTCATATATAGCAATTTATTTTTTTTTTATTTCGAAATGTTTGACCTACAGGGAGAGAACTACCCTTTATGGATAACAGATTTAATATAGGATTTTACATAGGAGATTTTTATATTTTTACTAAACTTCAATATTACTGGTTGGTTCAATATTTATATGAGATAGTTTAAAAAAAAAAATTTAATAAAACACGATTATTTATTAGAGGTTCCATTAGATGTGATTGCAGGCATGTTAAACGATTTAAAAATATTTTCTTATAAAATGACAGATACCAACAAAATGGCTGATAAAAAAAAAAAACCCAAAAAAACCTACAATTATGAAGGTATATGTTTTTGTTAATAGGCATATTGACCATGTGAATGATTTAATAACATAACTGAATACTATATCATTTTAAATATGTAATCAAATCATATAATAATTTTCAGTATTCAATGGCATGCTAATTATTTTGTTTAAAAAAAATAAAACAGAATTAAGCAAATCTAGACAGGGTCTGGCATTAACCCTGTGTACAGGATGGCTATTTAATGAGTCTAATTGTGTTAATAACTGCCCCTTGTGGACTTTATCCTCTAATCTCATAGCCGTGTGACTTCAAAATTAAGCCCCTGATATATTAAGTTCTCCGTTGAGCTTACTTTTCCTTATATACTTTCCAGCTTCTTTCTCCTAGAATTATTCACAGTTTTATCCGCTGTTGTTTAGGAATGTAAATAAACTTTTATTATTTAGAAAACAAACCTAAATAATTTAGTCATATAGAGGTACACTTAAAAAATATGATTGAAAAGGTACCCAGGGGTTACTGGTGTACCCTCCCAAACAAAAAATAAATAAATAGTTAAAAATACTTTAAAAGTGTTAAGTATTAACATATATAAAATAGAAAGATTATTGTTTTGTGCACCGCATACATATTTTTGGTTGATTATCCGAGCAAATAGACTTTTTGCACTTCTTGACACCGTGTGCAGCTTTCGCGGTCATTTTTTGGATTGCATGGAAAAAATCTCTATGCTGTTGCTACCATAATCAATTGTACGGAGAAAAGAGTGCCAAAATAAGGGGTGTAGAGTGCTTGGAATATGCGAAAAGGTCTTTAACTGCCAGAAACGTATATATGAAATTAAAATAAATTTAAGGCTCTACAATTTTAATTCTTGAATTTTTTCTCAGAGACGATCGTGGAATGCACTAGTGGCAAATGTTTGACAAAAAGTGGGGTATTTTTTTTTTCTTCTAAAACTTTCATTTTGGTATATATCGAAAATCTTTAGACTTTCGATAAATATGTACAGAATCAATTTCATAGAAAATTTAATAAGCTTTAATTTTGATTCAAAACATATTTTTCTAGAGTCGACCGTTTTTGAGATATAATTGAAAAACCTAAAATATGTACCTTAATCCTCTCCCACCGTTAGCTCACTCCACAGGGTGCGGGGACTTTTAGTATGTTTGCCTTCTAACTACTCCTGATGAATCTACGAAGTCAAAAAATTTGTGTATATTCCATCCACTCTAAAATATGTTTATTGACTGGACTAATAGTTTAACATAGTCCAGTCAAATAAGAATTTCACCTCGGAATGGAATCAATGAAGCTGAATTTTTTCATATATCTTTGAATTGGTTTTATAAATAAGGTGCAAAAATTCACTGACCTCAGCGCGCTAGCTTCATTAGATATTCAAGAGCAAAAGTTTTAAAAATCAGTTGTTTTTTCTCAAATATTTTGATTTCCATTTCTCGGACGTTAATGGATAAAGTAACAAACCTTGTAGATAGTAAAATTATCTATAATTTTGGTTCTTATTAATTTTTATTTAGGATTAACCGTTTTCGAGATATAGCGCGGAGAAAAAGAAGCGGGCACCGATCGTTCCTCAGAAAAAATGTCAGAATCAAAGTTGTAGAGCATTAAATGGGCTTTGATTTCATATATAAGTTTCCGGCGCTTAAAGCTAATATTTGAAGAAAAGTGAGGTAGCAATAAATTTAATGAAAATCTTGTTTTAACACGGTGAATTGCAGATGTCCTAACTCATAGAATATGTAACACAACCTACAATTATCTTTGAGGAAAAATAACTTTAAAAACCATTGCTTTTCAGCCATTAACCAGCCTGGAGGATTATGTTTATTTACTTGGCCAGCACTTGCATAAACAAAATAAAGGATTCAAAATCTGCGTTAATTTTGCACTAACCTAACACCATATGTTGCTGATGTAGCCCAAGCCATAAACCTATCCTCTTATAGTAAACTTTATAACCATTCAAATCCACTAGTAGTCCAGTCAATGAGTTCTGAAATGAGGGGTGTAGAGTCCATGAAATATGCGATAATTTTTGACTTGATTGCTTCGGTAGGAATAGTTAGAAGGTAAACATACTAAAAGTTCCCACCCATAGATAGTGAGCTAACTGTGGAGGAGGGGAAAAGTTAATTTCTTTTTGTTTTTCAATTATATTTCGAGAATTGTTGAATCTAGAAAAATATGCTACAAATCAAAATTAAACCTGAATAAATTTCCTATAAAATTGATTCTATAGACTTTTGTCGAAATGCTAACGGTTTTTGAGATATACGTTATTAAAAATCAATAATTTTAGAAAACAAAATGTTGACCTCACTTTTTGTTAAACATTTCCTTCGGATGCCAGAAACGTATAAATGAAATGAAAGTAAGTTTAATGTTCTACAATGTTGATTCTAACATTTTTTTCTGACATACGATCGTGAAAGGTACTAGTAGCAAAAGTTTGACAAAAAGTGGGGTAACATTTGTCTTTTCCTGAAAATTACCGATTTTCAATAGCGTATATCTCGAAAACCGTTGAGAGTTAGACAAATATGTATAGAACCAATTTTATAGGAAATTAAATGAGCTTTAATTTTGATATGTGAGATATTTTTCTAGAGTCGACCGTATTTGAGATAATCGAAAAACCCAAAAATTTGACCTCCCCCACCGTTAGCTCGCTCAGTGGCGAGGAATTTTAGTATGTTTACTTTCTAAGCAATCCTAACGAAGCTTTGAAGACAGAAATTTTCGCATATCCCATGCACTCTAAAATACGTTTTTTGACTGGACTAGTTCGACATGTATCGTCTCACAAGTGCTCGAGCTGATTTTTTTTTTTTTTTTTTTTTTTTTTTTTTTTTTTTTTTTTTTTTTTTTTTTTTTTTTTTTTTTTTTTTTTTTTTTTTTTTTTTTTTTTTTTTTTTTTTTTTTTTTTTTTTTATGAAGGTTCTTCCTTATCTTAATTTTTTCTTTTTACGGATGATTCGACTCATTCGGTTTGATCTACCAAAGTCTTAAGAGCCCAGAGGTTGTTGATCGTGTTTATGTGTGGCACAACTGATGTAAAATGTCAACACCGACTTTAGTTGAGTTGTAGAATACAATTATTTTTTAATTTTTCCTGATTTTGGTTTATAAAAAAAAAAAAAAAAAAATCTATATTACTGTTCACAAAATATCGTGTAAGGATATTCAGAGCTCAGAATATCGTCGATAAATTTTTCTTACGATACCTTCCCCGAGCCTTTATGAAAATATTGAAGCTTATTTAAGAGTCTCTGTCATAAACACGCTTCTCTCCATGACTCTAGCCTACCAACTACCATTTTTTGTAAGGTAGTTGACAATTTTTTAACTCTGAAAAAATTATTAATAACAAGTTTTTGGAGAAATAGACTTAATTTTCAAAAAAAATTTAAGGCCCTAGCTCATCTCTATATTGAACCTTGTAAAAGGCGTCTACATTCTTTAATTATTGCCGAAATTATAGCATTTCTGGTAATTGCATTCAGCTATTAGGTTGACTAGCTCCTGCCGCACACATCTATTACTAGCGCAATATCAAAATTACCTAAAATGTGGCGGGATGGCTGTGAAACGCTAAGCAAATTTGGGTGGCATTGAGAGGTGGTAGTGGCTGTTAGATGAGAGACGGCAGAGCTAACCGCCTTAGTGCCTAGGAGCTAAGTGACAGGCGACATCTTGATCATAGTGGCGCCACGTCTCTCCAATTGTAGTCAAAAGGTCGAAATTCGTGCCAATATTCACCAAATTGACTGGCCTAATGCCGGGAATTGAGAAATTGCTCTGCCGCTGTACCTCCATGTCATTATATCATGGCGGTAATAAAGAAATTAATTCGGAAATTGGGCGTTGTTATAAACGTTCTTAATTTTTTTTTTCTCCCTCAATATATTCTGCCCGATAGCATGTTACTTTTTTTACTACTATTATTGTGTATGCTTATTCCGGTTCATAAAAAGGGTCCTCAGAAAACCGAGTGTAGCAACTATCGTAGTATTTCACTCCTTCCGACGCACAGTGGGACGAATGACCAATCTAGGAGGAAAAAAGTCTGTATCGCTTAAACAGACCTGGAAACCTGATTTACATAAACAATCGAGTTTAAATAAGGTAAAATAAAACCACTCAAGTCACAACCATAAGGAAAATACTATACAGTAGGCCTCCATTATCCGTGGTTCCGATTTTCTTTTATAAGGTTTAATTTTTCACCATTCATTTTATTTGTATCTTGTTAATTTAATAAAAATTAGTTAGATCGTTTCTAATGTTTCCATAATGGGTAATTATTTATACTTATTATTATACAGTAATTATTTTTAATTATCTTAAAAAAGTAATGAATGAAAAAACACGTCAAGCTGGTATCGTATAAATGAGATGTTTCCGGTGTACTAATCCAATTCATATTATGTTTTCAAATCTTTCTGTGATATTATTACTGACCTGTTTGCCTACTAAGCAAAACTATTTACTCAGTTATCCTTTAGTCTCCATTTAAATTGGAACTATCGAAATGTCACAAAAAAATAATAATAAAAAAAAAAAAATAAAAAATGTTTTCATGCTTAAACAAAAATTAACCCATAAAAACTGAATAGAAAAAGATGAAAGAGTCTAAGTGTCATCCGCTGAATTAAGAATTGATGATCAAAGTATTCATGATATTTTGAAAAAGATGGAAGATATTTCCGACTTTGTATCGTCGCAAATCTAGGTGGAAAAAAGTCTGACTTACTTAAATAGACTCAGCAACCTGATTTACATAAACAGTGGAGTTAAAATAAGGTGAAATCAAAGCGCATAAGTAACAACAATAAAGAATATAATATATTAGACGAAACTTGAAACAATATAACTGTTTTTTGTAAACCTTAAACCTGAAAACATTTGATATTTCAATTGACATATTCGTGCTACATTCACTATCACTCCATGTTGTCATCTTGAAGAGTCCACATCTTCCCCGGAGGAATCATCGGTGGATGAGGAGCAAGAATAATTACTATCTGGACTTTTAAAAAGGTCTGCTGCGATAATGTCTGTAATGGGTTATGTTTTCTTAGTTTTTCTTGGTTTTTGCTATAAACTAACGATGAAAAAATTTCAACAAGATTATACAGTGTTCAATTAAAAGAATCAATAATTTTAACTAAATATGACCTGTCGAGTTATATACTACTTACATCCATGTTTTTACTTAGTAATCCCACAGCTAAAACCAAAAAAAAACTATATTACTGCTCTATAAACATCTTCCGTTTACACCTATTGCAACAGTTTCATTAATTTCGATTACACATTTTTTCTCCTTAGTAAAAAACAAACTAACACAACTGATTATCTAAATGAAAATTCAATACATACAGTAAAAACATGCATATATACATCCATTCTTATGTATTTGTATGTATTGTAACTTTAAAACGTATGTAAAATGATTTTTTTCTTATAAAAGTTATTTTCTCAATCTCTTAATAACTTTCCGGGGTTTTCCAGACTCTCATTATTTTGTTTTAATTTTCGTAACTACCAATTTTAAATAACTCTTCAGTGCAGCTATAGATGTTGGTATAATATCCTCTAATTTAAGTATTTTAAATATAGTAATATATATTAAATCAATGCCCTTACAGTTTAGCCAAGTACGAAATAACTCTCTTCCCAAAACTGAAAATTCGTTTTCAGACAAGAAAGCTGCTATAAGCAGCTAAATGTTTCATGATTATTTCAGAGAGGTACTTTAGGGTACTTTTTACAATAGTAATAGATCTCTTTAGTTTAAAAAATGCTTTAGTTTAAAAAAAATTATATAATAGGTCAAATTATAAAAAAATTATTTTTAGCATGGCTTCATGGTATAACGATGGTTTATATTCACTAATTATAAAAGAATAATGAAAAATTATCAATAGGATGATACACAAATTTAGATTGAAATAATCAATAGTTTTAACAAAATTTGACCTGTCGAGTTAGGTACTCTTTTATCGTTCTTTTTACCTTGAAATCCGCCTCTAAAAAACGAAAGAAACTTTGATAATGTTATATAAACTACTTAACTATACACCTATCACAATAGTTTTATTAATTTTCATTATGACTTTTTTCCTCCTAGATAGGCCATTCGTCCCACTGTGCGACGTGTTATAAAATATTTACATCAATTTAAACGAACCGAATTACTGATTAAGCGGAGGAAATAATTGGAGACTATCAATGTGGTTTTTAGACGGAGTCGTTAAAGTATCGATCAAATATTTTCTATTCGTCAAATTTTAGAAAAAAACAAACAAGAATATAAGGGTGTAGTGCATCAGCTCTATGTAGATTTCCAAAAGGCTTACGATTCGATTGACCGCCAAAAACTGTTTGATATTTTGATTGAACTGGGGACTTGACGAGGAAATTAGGAAACTAAACGCTACTACGCTCATGAAAACCGGTAACGCTTAAAATGGGCATGGAAATTCTTTGGATTTAATAATAATCGAATTCCGGAAAAAGTAATCAGTTTTGAGCTGTCCGGTAAACGACCGAGGGGTAGACCGAGGCGATGATGGAAGGATTGCGTCAGGGCCGACCTGGGGGATTTGTGTTTTGGAGGAGTGGGTTGTAGGGAAGTGTGCGGTCGACGATTTTTATATCTCAATTAAAAGAAATGTGTTTTTTAAACTATTAAGTAAATTATTACAATGACTTGTCAATAACATGTGAAGAACCAGTCACTAGTAGCACTTCAATAAAAAGAAAATAAATTCTATATAAGAAGGTCTCTTGTCCATCTTCTTTTCAGACACCTCGGTGGTTTACCGGGAATAGAATGGATAGCAAGTTGAAAGACTAGTGGATTAGAATGGTTGTGAAGTTTACTATGAAAGGGTAGGTATCTGGTTTGGGTTAAATCAGTAACGTATGGAACTTTAAGATTATTTGTGACAAAGTAAGGAGCATTAAGGATTTTTCGAAGGATTTTGGATTGCAAGGATACGAGATGAATTGGATGGTTTAGTGGAGCCGCAAAGCTCAACTCCATAAGTCCAAATAGGACTGATAACTGTCACGTAAATGAGCCTTTTGTAATAAATCGGAAGGTTTAAACGTCAGTTTTGTAAATTTTGAACAAATAAATAAATTTTGTCATTTGAGTCTTTTTATAGTGAAATAACGATATAATTATTAAAAATGAATAGCAAACACCAGCATTAAAATTTTAGATACAGAGATTACGCGACTTCGAAACCCTTCACCTCCGAATCGAGAACAATGTATCCAACAAACATTTAAACAATAGAAAATATTCAAGTAATACGAAAATAATAATCGAGATTTTAAAAAGAACTAACTATGAGCTTTAGTTTGGACGAGAATCTCCTAAAATGTATCAAACCTTAACAGAAGATAGGATGAAGGCTTGAGGAAATGATTTAAGTAAGGAAAGTAAAGGTATCCGAGTTTAAAACTTTATTTACTTGTTTAAAGGATATATTATAAGAGTTAAAGCGTTCTTTGTTCTAAACTAATGATTTTTTAAATATTTTATTAACGCAATTTCCTCTTAAATTTCAATATGTACAATGCTCTTAATTATTCTATATTGTTTTAAAAGACTTTTGTTGAATCAAGGGAGTCTAAAAAAGCAGAAACATTGAAGTCTAAATATATTAAAGAAAAACAAAAAAAAAAACTAATAATTTTAATATTAATACGATATTATTATTATTTATCATGTTAATTTTTATAAACAAAAATAAATATAGTATCTAATATTACTTAGAATAATAGTTTTTATTGATAAAATTAATATTAACATATACATGGTCGACGTTTCGCTTATACTGGCATCATTATAAGTACAAATATATTTTTGGATTTCGAGAGTTCTAATCGTTTTATGTTAGTATCACATGATTATAACAATAAAATATAAATAAACAAAACACAACTTGAGGGATTCATCCATTGTATATGTTATTGGGAATCGTGTCTTCCCATGTTTTTCACATTTGCGTATCTTTATTGTAAGACAGTTGTGAATAAAATATTTAGCAATTTTTTTTTTCTTTTCTTTTCTTTTTTTTTTTTTTTTTTTTAAATTAGGAGGCTGAAACGAATGAAAACCTAGAATTATCGAAATTCTACTGTAATGGATTTCGTCAGTACAATGGATCAATGTTTTGATTTAAAAAAAAAAAAAAAATCAAAAATAAGTACCACAATGCTTACAGACAGAATAATTTGAATATACTTTTTCTTATTTTCTTATTTTTATAAGTGATTATTATCATACCGGTTGGGAAACTATTAATATTATTTTTAGAAAACTTCTTTTATTTGGTAAATATTACAATCTACATCTCACATGAGCATGAAGTAAAATGGATACTTATGAATTCACAGTTAAAGTAAATTTTGAAGAGATTATTGAATTTCTTATACAGGGTATTCGGAAGATCGTTGGCCAAAAAACAAAACAAGAAAAACCGGGAGATTGTTAAAATTTGTTTAATTTTTTTTTGTGTTTAGTTTTATTTTATTTTTTTTTTTTTTGTTGCTTTAACAAGATTTAAGGATCTCCCGTTTTTTTGTATTTGTTTTTTGCATCAAATCTTGTTTATTTTACATGTACAATGTATTAGTAATTACAGCAAAAAAAAAAAAAAAATGGCGTTGATATATTAGTAAACAATGTTTACTAATATAAACGAAATAATAATAAACGAAGTTAAACGAACATAAGCCATAAATGTTTGGTTTTCACAATTTTTTCAAAAAAATTCATTAAAAAAAACCGTAAGACTTTGTCTTCAGGTAAATGACCTTAAATTGGTTCATAATGAACCTCCCTGCCCGAGATACCTCTTTGGCCAACGGTCTTCCGAACACCCTATATATATATATATATATATATATATATATATATATATATATATATATATATATATATATATATATATATATAGATAAATTTCTTGACTGTTACTATTAAATGTTTAGTAGGGTTCTTGAGGTTCAGTCATAAAATAAAAAAACAACTATTTTGGCGACGTTTCGAGACTATATTGTTCTCATAATCATGCCAATTTTACTGGTGGATATGAGATTACTGGTGGATATATCCACCAGTAAAATTGGCATGATTATGAGAACAATATAGTCTCGAAACGTCACCAAAATAGTTGTTTTTTTATTTTATGACTGAACCTCAAGAATTCTACTAAACATATATAATATATATTTTTTTTTTTTTTCCCCAGCACTTACGGTACCGTAAGTACAGGACCAAGTTTCGTTTCACGAATAAATTTATTGTTTTAAAACTTGTTACACAAAATATTTTTACATTTTTATAGTGAAAAAAAAATCGTTACCACTATTTTAGTGCTACAGTATCTCTACCCCGAATAAGTGATGTCAATAAATTATTTTCATATTGAATTCAGTTTTTTTTTTGTTTTTTTTCCAGTAAGTGTTCAATTGATCAGAAGAGAGGGTAGTTTTTTTCATATCGACAGTACATATAGCACCGCAAAATTCTCTTTTACGTTACTCCTACATGAGTTATAGATGGTGCGTAACATATCTTTCCCTTAGAAGGGTCTAAATAAGGTGGAAAGAAAGTGGTTAAAGGGATTGCAAGTTTGGCAGGAGTCCTAGGGCCCCATTCAATATTTCCCTTATCTCCCTCAGGACTCTCCTCTTAATACAGATCATAGAGCATCTAATGCTACAATAATTCCAACAACCCCAAACCGTATATCTCCACCCCCCCCAATATCCCCATGGCCAGTCCCGTGTTTTACAAGAAATGTGATATATTTTTCGCTAATAGTATTTAGGAGGTCGGTATGTTTTATGAAATCGTTCACGTGATTATATTTTTTCTGCACTTAGATAATGCCTATCGTTCATTCTCATCAACTGTGTCCTGAGAGGTATTTATTGTTGTAAGTAGAGCTGTGAAATATCTGTACCTCAGAACCAGAAGATTGTAAGTCCAAATTATACAATTTTAAGATTATTGCACCATTGTGTGTAGAATTTTATATTACAATAAGCCATAACTACTTATGTCCCTTGTAAAGTCTTTTCTTTTTTCTAAGAGATGTAAGAACTAAGTCCTTACCTATGATTGACTTAGACAAACGTAAGTGCCTTTATGTTATTCTCCTAAAAAGTTAGACTAGTAGTCCGTCCTGTCAATGAAGGCCTGAAATAGGGTGTAGAGTGCGTTTTCTGTAATCCAAGGTTTTCCTTGGGAAAGATGTTCAGGGTAATTAGAAAGTAAACATACTAAAAGTCCTGAAGTTTTCGGGCCAGGAAACAGGAAAGGGGGCGCTCATATATCGAAAACGGTGCGTCGTAGGCAAAAGATGACTATTTACTAAATTAATACACATTTTTCATATTATACACCGATATACGCTTGAAAAATGCGAATATTTCCGAAAAAAGAAATGTTCACCTCATGTTTTCTGTTAAACTTCCTTCCATATCTTTTAAAACGTTCATCCTATGACAAACGTCTTCATAAACAATATTGTAGAACATTTAATTTCCTTCGATATACACATATATATGCTAATTTATCTTCAACTTGTCAAAAGTTGCAAACATTTGAACTATTCTTAGTTAAAAAAGCATACTAAACCTCCTTCACATTTGCATAGCGTATATCTCGGAAATGGTACACAATATAAAAAATGTGTAAAATATAAAATTTGTAGAGAATTTAATTAACTTTAATTTAGCAAATAGTGATGTTTTGCATACGACGCACCGTTTTCGAGATATAAGCGAAAACCAAAAAAAAAAAAAAAAAAAACCTCCCCCCCCCCCCCCCCGCTGTATTTAAAAACCAAAACTATATATTAAAAAAAAATAAAATAAAAGAAAAAAATAAAAACATTTAGGTTCCATAAGTTCTTTGTTCAATATCGTTAAAGTATCGAATTTATTTTTTCTTATTATCTTGATCTTTCTTAAGTTTCGATTATTTATTAAGAAAAAAAAATTTCTATTACTGGATTATCGTTATCCTATGATAATTTTATCATTATTGTATAGATACTTTTTGAATTTCTATTTTTTATTTCTTTTTTCATTATCATTTTTTCTGTTCTCTCCCTACAATTGTATTTTAAATATTCATTTCTATATTAACTATTTTTCTCTTCTTTTTTTTTCCAGTTTATAGTTATTTCTTTTCATATATTGTAAGTCTGTATTTACTTTTATTTATTTTGTTTTGTTCTTGAATTTTGGTTTAGATATTATTTTTGATTGATAATAAGGTCAGATATGATTTTTCTTTTTGTTATTTATTGTTGTTTTTAAGGGACTTCGTCCTAGGATAAGTAGTTTTGTTACAGAAAAACAGTGACAAAACTATGTCATTACAAAATTATGTATTGCGATTTCTAAATCATGTTGATAGTTCCATATTTTTGATATTTAATTGCATATATATGTGCATATTTTTCAGTTTTCAAAAATATATATGAGATTCTTTGAAACCCACCTACAAGTATACTGTGGATTTTTTTTTTTTTTTTTTTTTTTTTTTTCATGAAAATCAATAAAACGAAAGGGTACCGAATGGACAGCAACTTTTCTTAGAGTTGTATAAGTGAGTGAAAAATTCAGTGACCGTAACCCAATCATGGCTACCCTCCGGTAGGAGAAGTGTGAAGTTCCGTTCCAGCTCTACTGAGCAGTTTAACTAAGGAAAAATTCCTGGAGTATCCAAGTAAAACTAAAAGGATTCCTAAAGGAGTAACTTCTCCAAATCCTAGAATCGAATTCAATATTAAATACAAAAATCTGTTTTGGTATATGCGGGAAAAAAAGGAGTCAAATAGTTTTAATATACGTTCAACAAATAACAAATATACCGCAAATGGTTTAATTTTTTTTTTTTTTTTTAAATATTGACTTAAACTTAATAAAGTCCTTTATGATTAAAAATGAAAATCAGTATTTAATGAGGGATTTTTTTAAACTTTTATTAAAAATAATTTTATCGTCATGAGAATTTAAACATGTACATATATAAAAAATATATATATATATTGTTTTTCCTAGACTGTTGATATTGAATGTTTAATAAGATTCTCGATATCCAGTCAATAAAGTAACAACATATTTTGGCTACGTAGTAATTTGCAGAATAGAGTTAACAATATAATTATATAAAATGTATAAGATTGAATAATTAACTGTATGTAATTCAAAAGTATGGAGGAGTGTAGTGAAATAGACATTCTGACTTACGTATTTTATACATACATTTATATCGTTGTTTATTCTTTAAATTACCTGTGTAACTTATATAATTTTATCCTAACCTGTTTTGTTCACTATAGGGCATGAACATGAGAACAATGTAGTGACTTGCAACATAAACAACATCCTTCATAAATTATATCCTACAGCCAACTGTAATATTTTTATTTTATTTTTTTTTTTAGTCCGAAATCAATGCTAATACAAAAAGTTTTTATTTAATCACCTCTTTAGAGAATAAACTGTTTATGTTTGATGTATTATTTTTCGAAATGGATGTCTTCATTTATTATTAATCATAAACAAAAAAATATTTACCTTTAAAAAAAGATTACCTTACTGCTTGGGTATAATTCAGTTCGTACTAAGATTTCAAAACGTGATCTTCGCATACTTTCGTTTTATGTTATTCTGATTTTTTTTTTTTTTATGAGGTTCTTGAGAAGCTGTGTGATAAACTTTATGTCATGTTCATTTTTAAATAATCGTTTATTGTAAATTTTTTAAGTCTATAACATATATGTGGAAATTAAAAAGGCAGAAATGCATATTAAAAACAATTGGTATCTGTGAGGTACGTGCTAAATACCTCGACTACTTTTTAAGATATAAAAAATTCCGTTATCGAAATTCAATATAAAATGCGTTTTTAGAATTTGTTAATAGAAGTTTCAAACTTCAATTCACATGGCATAGAAAAGTTATTAACTCGGCAGAAATCTATTGAGAGTACTAAAGTGTATTTTGATAAAATAAAAAATGTTTCAGATCCTTTAATTTTTAAAAAATATAAACCTGCGTTAATTTCCTGAGAACTCAATTTATAAATGTACATATACTATATACACGAGTGATATTAGTAAAAATTTAAATAAAATGACATCGATATGATCACTTCGTCGGAAAGGTATTTCACGGAAAAGTATGATCGGGGATCAAAACGTTCAGAAATGCGTGAAGCAGATATCAAAGCTCGGAGATTATCTCGCGCACGCATACACTCCTGCTTCAATTGGGGCGGAAAAAAGCTCTTGGAACTCATAAGAATCGTGCATAACATCTAAATTATATGTAGGACCGGTGTGATTTCATGCAAATTGAACATGGCCCATTGTGTGTGTAGGCATTGAAAAATTCTTCAATCAGAATCATTGGGAGAGAATTAATTAAAGTTAATTAAATTATAAAGATAGTTTAACAAAAGTATCTGTAATAATATTTTATCTATAAATAAATTGAAAAACTAGTGCCTATCATAGTTTGTTTTTGTTTTTTTAAGTCTTTATTAAAAATAAATTACAGAAAGCCTAACATGTCTGAACACCTTTGACTGGGGAACTATAGTTGTTTTGTTTTTTTGTAACACTCAAAAATAAAAATTTTAAAACGCCCTAGCTCTGTTGGTTTTACTCAAATTAAATCACTTTAAATAATTAACTAAATTTAAATTTAATTTACAATTAATGATTCTTTGAAATTTTAAAAAAAGCTGAGAGAAAGTAGGGGTTTAAAATCTGACTATTTTCATTCCAACCATTATAACGAAAAATATTCCATATTAAATTTCTGATTAGGATGTTGTCAGCAAATTTTCGATCAAAGAAACACCAACACATCTAAATTGTGTCAAAAAAGCCTTAACACTTTAAAATGTAGGCAAAACGTGACTTTTTTAGTTTAATTCTTCTTGTAAAACACCCATACTAGCATACTAAATGTGTATATTTTGGTAAAATATGACAATTATGGTATGTTCAGTGGGTTGGCGTGGGTGTTTTACGAGATTTAATATAAATTACGAGGGTAAGTCAATAATTATCCGCAATATAGTTATAAAATTTTATTGAAATGAAATAGGAAACTTACAAGTACATCATTTTTCGACATAGTCCCCTTGCTTTTCAACGCACTTGGTCCAACGTTGTTCAAGTTTCCTGATGCCCTCATGGAAGAAGGTTTTGGGTTGAGATGCGAGCCAGGAATGCACCGCTTCTTTCAATGCTTCGTCCGAGGCAAATCGACGGCCCCTAATTGCCTGTTTGAGTGGACCAAACAAGTGAAAATCAGATGGAGCGAGATCGGGACTATATGGAGGATGATTCAATACTTCAAAATTGAGTTTCTGAAGCGAGCGTTTCTACAGTGTGGGCAGCTGTATGCGGACGGGCATTGTCGTGCAACAACACAACGCCTTTTGACAGCAGTCCTCGGCGTTTGCTTCGAATTGCAGGCTTCAGCTTAGCAGTAAGCATCTCACTGTAACGTTCACTGTTTATTGTTCACTGTGTTTTGAATTTTTCAATCCATTCATAGACACTCCGTTGTGGCAAACAATTGTTTCCGTACTGTACCAAAAGTCTTCGATGAATTTCGGCCCCTGATACACCTTCCGACCACAAAAAAACGGATCACTGAACGTTGCTCTTCTTTGGTGCAAATAGAAAGTGGAGCGGCCATTATTAACAGCACGACAGCGATAACAAAACTAACCTACCAGCTTGATACGCACATAAACATAACAACGAATAAACAAAGCATGCGCCATCAACACAAAAGAACAGTACTGCCAACATAAACAAAAATATAGCTATATTGCGGATAATTATTGACTTACCCTCGTACATATATCCGATCTTGTTGTAATTTCAACCAGCATTGAGATGAAAATATGAAATTTGGATCGGACAAATAGTTTTGGAGTTATAGAGAAAAATGTGCCACAAAAGCGCGGATCTCATAAAAGTACGGGATCTTTAGCGTTCTAATATTTGTATTTTAAAAATCCGAATAAAACATCATATATAGAGTCTAATAGTAAATTGTATCAGTTATGGTGTAAAATGTGCAAAACAACGTGGATTTTACAACAGTACAGGTTTTTAAGGGGGATTTTAAGGGAAATTATTAAAACTTCATATTTAATAGTATTATGGTAAATTTAATCAGCTTCAAGATGAAAAAAATATAATTTTGAATAGAACCAATAGTTTCGGAGTTATAGACAACCATGTTTTCGCAGAGAAGTGGGACTGACCGCCAGTTGGCCAATTTCTACACTTTTTCCCATGACCATATCTTCGCGGTAAATGGGCCGGTTCCGGATTAGTTTTTTTTCATATCGTTAGTAATACTTCCAGCTACAATTAATATTGTTGTAAGATGTTCTTCGAAAAAAGATTATTTCCGTGCGTATGTAGACGTCTGCCGTGGTAGCAAACTTCAGATTGGAATCCACCATCCCAACAAACATAAAGATACGTTGAGAATAACTCCACTTACCTATATTTTTTTAAAATGCTAAAATTAATATTAGGTTTTGGTTTAAAAATATGTATATGGTCTTGTTTGAAATTTATTGTGTAAAAATTAAAATAATAATAGAAATAGATCATTTTAAAACGTTTAATTTATATATTATAGGTGAGGAAAATTTTTAAACTAAAAACTGATACTATTTTCAGATTCCTCATCTCAAAAAACATGTAGAAACTAAATTTTGTCGAAATAAAAAAAAATTTTTGACAAGAGCTGTCGATTTCAGCAAAAATGTAAATAATTTGCGCTATCTCACATATTTCGCCACCGATCAAACCTAAATTTTAAGGTCATCTAGTAGCCGTAAAACTGCATAGTTTAGTCTAAATCTGGAGGGTCCAGGATTTCTCCTTATTGAGATATCTCAAGTTATAGCTGACCTCGGATTTTTTCATTCACATCAGTTTTTGTCCACTTAAATCTTGTGTAAATCCAATGTTATATACATGTTTAAAAAGCAGAATGTATGCTGATTTTTGTGATGCTATTACTATTGTATTAGGTTGAACACATCAGGTGTTATGGCCGTTAGAAATTGTTGATGAAATCTCAACTTCAAAATTTTTTTATTTTGATAAAATTTCACATATAAGGGTTTTGTGGTGCGTTAAATCGAAATTTAAATCGGACTAAGGTGTTAGCGTATAATGGTACAACATAAAACAGTCTCCATTCAATTTCGTATAAGGAAATTTTTGATCTGAGCAACACAAACATGGTGTCAAAAATGTTAATTTTTGAGTGCTTAAAACACGTTACCACAAAAAACTACAGCCCCCCAGCTAAAATACTTAATTATTAAAAAATAATTCTAAGAATAACAAAAAGGTTCATTGAATTTATTTCGTTATTGCATTACTTTCTGTATTTAAAATTTTAATCCTATTTCTTCATTTTCCCATAGCAAAAAATCTGACGTTTGGTTTACAGTAGCATTGCTTGATTTTCGCAAAGAATCGTTTCACGTTATGTATTATGCTGCTGTATAGATCTGCTTTATGAAAAATTACTTTGTTATTAAATATGATAAAATATCTTTTATAATATGTTTTTCATTATTACGAATTGACATTTGGGATCAGTAAATCCCTAATAAATAAATCTGCCCGATTTGTAGCGGTATATATAATGTAGATGGAAACATTGACTGCAGTTACATACTATATTTTACATTACAGTGGCTGATCTGGGATATTAGTTAAATATATATGTCCAACATCTGGGGACTCTATAGTTTAATGTTTATTCGACCGGCAATTTATGAGACCAACCCTGATATAGTAATCGTGATCAGCTCAGATCTTGATTCATTTATGGCTACCATTTTAGTCAGGATACGGTCACTGTCACGAATTAGTGATACTTTGATCTCGGGTGCATGCTGATACGGAATGGGATTGAGAGCTTTAGTTATTCAACGCTGATTATATCAATGCAACATTTATACAGAATCCGGATAAAACTGTAATGAATACGCATGTTGAATCGTTTTACTAAAAATAAACTTTATTACGCTTATAAATCAGTAGGAAAAATTTCTTCGAATCTTTCCTTCTTTTGCTTCCCAAACGGTCGAATTTATGTTCTCTGGATTAGCTCGGCTGTCTGATAAGAGGGTAGCAAGAAAAACAGCTGTACTCATTAAGTTTAACGACAACGTAGTATTATAAGACATCCTACCAGAATCGGTCTTTCTCTATTATCCAAATTAATTTTCCTTTTGTAGGATGAGACCTAAAATATTTTCTATTTTTTTGAAACCTTTCTCTATTAAGACGAATAATCTTGTTGATATGTGGATTGTGGATATTCCTGATTGTGCCTCATGATCATTTATTAAGTTAATATATATTTTTTATTTTTTATTATATCAATTTATTGAAATTTACTGTACAAAATATATACAGCAAGTAAATGTGCTGTTAACTATTACAATAACATGACAAAACTTGAAAAGAACTACTCATCAGTAGCACTTCAATAAAAATTCTAAACTAGAAGGTCTCTGGGCCATCTTCATTTCAGACGCCTCGGAGGATTATCGGGAATAGTGTGGGAAGCAAGTTGAGAAATTAGGAGATTTGAGTGGTTATGGAACTTACTATGAAAGGATAGATATCTGGTTTGTGCTAAATCAGCAACATATGGAACATTAAGATATTTATGTATAAGTTTATTGGTGACAAAGTAAGGAGCATTGAGGATTTTTCGAAGGATTTTGGATTGTAAGGATTGGATAAGAGATAAATCGGATGGTTTAGTGGATCCCCAAAGCTCAACTCCGTACGTCCAAATAGGTCGAATCACAGTCATGTATATGAGTCTTTTGTTATTAATTGTGAGCTTTGATCGTTTGTCTAGTAAATGTTGAAGTAGTCTGTAACGACGAGCAGTTCCTTTTCGTTTTAGTCTTGTATGTGGATTCCAAGTAAGACGTTTGTCCAAGTGGAGTCCTAGGTAGCGGTTCTGTTCAACAGGGATTAGTGGAGTAGCAAGGATACTGTGGGACAGGAAGTCGTAGGTTTACGACGAATAGTAAAGGTTATTTGGTAAGATTTATTAGGATTTATGTTGCTTCTCAATTTTTGACACCATTCTTAAATGTTTAGGATGTGGGATTGGAGTGTTTGGGACGCAATGAAGGGATCATTGTTTACTGATAACACACGTGTGTCGTGTCATCAGCGTAGCATTTAGTTTTATTAGATATTCAAGGTCAAAGGTTCGAAAAGTAGATTTCTTTCAAATATCTCGATGTCTATGCCTCGGAGTTCAATCGAGATAGTTACAAAACTTGTAGATATTGAAATTCTTCATAATTTTAGCTCTATTAAGTTTTTTCGTTTTTTAGGATTAACCGTTTTTAAGATATAGCGCGGAGAAAGAGAAGCGGGCAGCGGTTTTTCTTCTAGTGCCTTTCACGATCATTGTTTCTCTGAAAAAAATTTCAGACTCAAAGTTATAGAGCATTAAATTTCCTTTAATTTCATATTTACGTTCCTGGCAGTTGAAGCAAATATTCGACAAAAAGCGAGGTAACGATTATCAATTTTTAGTAACTTATATCTCGAAAACAGTTGAGAGTTGGTCGAATGCAGAAACAATTATATAGGAAATTTAATTAGCTTATATTTTGATTGCTACCATATTTTTCTAGAATGCACTGTTTTCGAGAAGTAATCGAAAAACCTAAGGGATCTTCTCCCATCTTCTCCTAGGATTGAAACATCGGAACTTCTTTAAAATTTATTGAGTTGTTTCTACTTACTCTTGAATACATCACTTTCTTTTCTTCATAGTATATTCTACAGTTATCCATATTATCATTGTTGTACAATTACATAATGCGTGTTTTAGTTTGTTTCAATTTTTGACGGTATGCCTAGGTTTGTGAGTCCTAGAATCCCGTTTAGTCAGTGTAGAAAATAGGCGACAGTTTCCCATACGGAAATAAAAAAAACAAATGACGGCTTGTGACAAGGAGCGTGTTCTTGCTGGTCGTTAGTCTTTCCTCCCGACCTCCATTTAGCCCTCGGCAAACATTTATATTTTTACATCTTCCGAAATGGAAAATAAAAACATCCATTATTGCTGTTTTACTATTTATATAATTATAATCTATTGTTTACTTTTGAATTATTATCCTGGTCTTTATTATTCCCCCCCCCCCAGTAGTAAACTTAATAAGCTATACCTACCCAGACAGTCCTATGCCTACCAAATTACCTAACTGTCAATATTTACTCAATCTAATCCGTCGCTCCTGTCATCTCCTTCCCTCCGCATCAAGCCCCTGGTACCCCCCCCTCCCTCATACCCTCTCACCCCACAACTTTGACTGGCTAAGTAGTTTATGATGGTAGCCTTACAAGGTCTGTCTTCGGAACCCAGAAGCGTCCCTAAATTTGATTCATTATTTCGTTTACTTTCTAGGCTTGTCAACACCTCTTTGGCTCTTAACATTACCTAGTCACCTACACAAATCATTCGTCTTATGTCCATAATAATTCTCCTCGTTTCATTCTTCTCCTTTTTTTTATTTTTTATTTTTTTTTATTAAGTTTGTTTTGCGACTACTCTGTTAATTATGAATCAACTTTGATGATTCTTTTTCTGATCTGTAAGTAATACTTTAGAGGTGGTCCCATAAAAATTGTATTGAAATCTACTTAGCACGTTTAAAGGAAACAAAAAAAAAAAAATTAATAAGGATTTAAGAAAATTAATAAGAAATCACTGTTATATAACCTCGAATCGAATGATAACCTCGATACTTCGTTGTTCAATAAGTCGAACTGTAGGTAAGTCAAAATATTTTTCAGGGTCCCTTGAAGATCGACATATCGAGAATTGGCTTTATGAATAAAAATAAAAGTGAAAAATAAAAAAAATAAAAAAATTGACTTCAAGATTAAACCTATATGTACAAGCTCCAACTAAAAAGTAAAAAGTAATATTTTAATTACATGACAATCAACGAAATTATCGATACTTATATGCCTATTCACAATTTATGATCAGTTATTGGAGTCGGTGCCAGCTAAGAAAGGCTGTTTAATCCACGAGATGGCACGAGACAGCGATAAGGCAGTGATTAAATAAGGGCGGGATCTTTACAATTACCTTTTTTTTTTTTTTATCGAATTTTGTTTGTTTTGGTTGAAACCGACACCAAAAAGAACTGTATCTTTGTAGTTATTGAAAGATTATTTTTTACTTTTTAGTTCATGTTTCTACATGCAGGTTTAATCTTGAAGTCGATTTTTTTTTTTTTTTTTTTTTTTAATGATATTTAAGTCAATATAAAAATTGTATATATTATGATTATTCATTGCATTTCTTTATATAATTATTAAGTTCAATGTAATGACACTTATTTTTGTTTTCAGGTATGAGAATCAGTTTGGAAATTCAGTCTTTGCGTTGTATGTAAGTAGCTATGACAACCGTTATACGTTATTAAAGAGAAGGTTTTTATTTCTTAATTACCTCCTTATTATTATTATTATTTTTTTTTTTTTGAAAAATTTGACCGAACTTTAAGTTAAAAGTTAGGGACCTCTCTTATTTTTATCATTTGTAATTTAAGCCATTCCTTCTAAATGCCTTTTGAAGGTTATATCTGAACTTTTAAGTAAGCAATTATTATTATTACCGACAAGAAGATGGCCTTGGGATCTGCTTATAGAACAATTATAGGAGTGCTTAGAATCTGTATAAGACATGGCTTGAAGTATTTACTCATACAGTTGTAGGTATCAATAAATGGATTAGCGTGGAGTAAATGGCGATACGGAGTTTTTTATTTTATTTTATTTTTTTACTCATATTTCCATAGCTATTAGTCTAGGTTAGAACTAAAACTAAATACTCGTAGAATAATTTGAAATATTCAAACAACTATATTGCCGTTTCAATTTCTGGATTTAGGACACATAAAGGATCGTTTAATTTTTTGTAATATACGTAGCTAAATATCACTAAATAACTGATATAAAGGAGTAACGGTTAAAAATAACGGATTTATAATTATGAAACGATATCTATGTATCTACGGGAAACATAAGCGGTAAAGGATTTAGGGGAATTCTGTGGAGAAGGCCTCAGTTTAGATACTCACAAGTGGGATCCCCTTGGAGTGCTCGTCTACTCAATTAAATTTAACAGCTCTTTATCCGACCTTCTGCTTATCCGCGGATAGTTTCCCTCCCTGAGTTGTTATATATTATAAAATTATATAAAGTTAGTTTTAATTGGCATTTGAAAGCCTCTATACAGGATCGATATACGTTTTTGTGTGCTCGAAAAAAAAATTCTTTAGTTTAACGCCATAAGACACGCAGTTACTGACTGAATTATTATGTATACGTACATAAAGGCAAATGGTCATCATCGTAATATTTTATGAAGAAGATAATCTGGGGTGCAGCCTTTGGTATTAAAATACACGTACATGTAAAACATATGTAGTTCCGACTTTCCGACCTATCTTGCACGTCTTCTTCAGGGCTAAAAAAAACAAAACTGGATGTGACCCAATGATGATAAAACTTAACAAATAAAGTAAAGTAATGTAAAAAAAAATACGGAAAATTTTAATTATGAAATGATTTAATTTTCATTCAATTTTCAATCGAATGAACTAATTGGGTGAATTTCAATAACTGTTATTTTTAAATTGTAAGAAGGAACGAGAAAGGTTTTAAATATATATAATGAAAATATAACATAAGGAGAAGGGTAAGATAGGAAGGTAGAAGAAAATATTAAGCATGGCATTATAATTAACTTAAGTTTGAGGAAATATACTTATTCATAAAGATCTTAATGTTACATATGCTGCTGATTTAGCCCTAACCAGATACCTATCCTATCATATTAAACTCCATAACCATTGAAATCCACTAGTCTCTCAACTTGCTTCCCACTCCATTCCTGATAATCCTCCGAGGCCTCTGAAAAGAAGATGTCCAAGGGACCTTCTAGTATTAAATCCTTGTTGAAGTGTTACTATGGAGTAATTCTTCGCAAGTTATTTACATGCCATTGTTATTATTATGATCAAATTCGCTTGTTGTGTATTGTGTGCAGTTATAAATATCAAAATGAAAGAAAGAAAAAAAAAAAAGGTTAAGGAATAGATGGAATATGAGAAATTATAATAAATTAACTTAGAGACTGTTTCCAGACTGAAGACAAAACCATGACTGTTAAAAAATATGACCATAAAATGGGGGTTGCAATGACTTGTTGTAATTGAGAAGGGGTGTTGTGAGAAATGGCAATGTTTTTAACAATTCGTTTAACATTAATTTAACTAATGTAACTTATGAAACTCGACTTTAGTAGAAGCTAATCCTATCATTTGGCTCGTAATTGATATAAGAATAACTTATGTTTTCAGTTAAAATTTAATTGTTAACTTTAAAATCCTGCTTAGTAACAAAAAAAAATCGATGTTTTAAAATAAGCTTTCATATAAAAACACCCATGTCTATCGGTTGATGTATCGAATAAAATCGATTTTTATAACATCGAAATATTAATGTTGCCTTTTGTTGTCCATCCCTACTGTTACCACTACCAGCTGTCACAACCCATATCTAATATATTTAAATATAGTATATACAATATGTTTTTTATATTATTTTATTTTTCTGTCAAGGAACGGCCTTAGAGATCACGCGAATATCATTTTTTTTCATACCCCTTCTCTCCTTCCTTCTATCTTCTCACCTTTTCCTCATTTTCTCCGATTGATCCTTCCTTCTTTTCTCGGTCCACGGTATTCCTTTTCTCACATATCTCTTTCCCACAAGGACCTTCATTTCTTTTGGTCTTTTCCTATTGTCATCCGTATCGAAACAGTTTTGGTCTGTTAGTTTCTTCCTTCACCTGCAGCACTCATGTATCCTCTCATTTTATAGAAGATTTTTCTATTTAATCTCTTTGGGTGCCTCCTCACTATATGCACAAATAACCTTAATCTTATTCTTATGTCCGTTTCCAAATCATTTATTTCTTTGTATATTTCTTTATTAGGTCTAAAGCTACAGCCTTCTTGTGTCTTCTTTGGGCCGTAAATTCTTCTTGGTATTTTCCTTCGCCTGGGGAGGGTAGCGGTTTCCATTCCGTACAGTATCACCGGTTTGACGACCGTATTGTAATAAAATAAAAATTTTATTTATTATTAATTTAAGTGTTTTTTAATACATTTTATGTGCATCATTAATCTGTTGGTGCTATAGTAATTTACTCTGGGAAAGAACCTGTATTATTCTAAAAAAAATAAAAATAATTATGTATATTGTAGATTGTACTTAGATTGGTTGGCAGTTAATGTAAAGGTTAAAAACTTGACATTAAGTATTTATGATTTTCTTTATATTTTTTTTATTATTTTTTGCGCTTCTACTAGTGAGGAATTATAAAGGCTATTTTTTTTTTTTTTTTTTTTTTTTTTATTTTTTTTTTTTTTTTAATTATTTTTTTTTTTTTTTGTCTCCATGCGAGAAAGAACGTAGATTAAAATTAAAGCCCGGACACGGAGCTGTGGGAAGTGGGGAAATTTAGTTTTTTATGACCTCGGCAGCTGTTAAAACTGCCTCCTCCGTGAGCCCATTACATCAAAGAACTATTTAACATAATTTTTCATCTTCCGCCACTGCGATAATTTCTCCTTTGGGCAACTGCATTCAAGACCGCAATCCCTCCGCTCCCTTTGCTGAGTCGCCTCGTCCCATTGAGGTGAATGGAAATTGTTTCTGATCTTTTCATTCTTTTAGTCTTACTGGACTGTATACAAAAAAAAAGTAATACGTTTAGTAAATGTAAGGCTCATAATGACATGTCAATTACTTGTAAAGAAAAGAGTTCTATATAAGGACCCGAAGATATTTTCTTTTCATACTAAAAGTACCCGCCCCTTGGGGGGTGAGCTAACGGTGGGGTGGAGCAGATCCCATTTTTGGGTTTTTTTATTATATCTCGAAAACGGTAAACTCTAGAAAAATATATTCCAAATCCAAATTAAAGCTAATTAAATTTCTTGTAAAATTGATTCTTTATAAATTTTTCGAATTCCAACGGTTGTCGAGATAATATCTCGTATATTATACGCTATTGTAAATCGGTAATTTTCAGGAAAAGACAAATGTTACCCCACTTTTTGTCAAACATTTGCTACTAGTACCTTTCTCGATCGTTTGTCAGAAAAATGTTAGAATCAACATTGTAGAACATTAAATTTACTTTCATTTCATTTATACGTTTCTGGCATCCGAAGGAAATGTTTAACAAAAAGCGAGGTCAACATTTTGTTTTCTAAAATTATTGATTTTTAATAACGTATATCTCAAAAACCGTTAGCATTTCGACAAAAGTCTATATAATCAATTTTATAGGAAATTTAATCAGCTTTAATTTTGATTTGTAGCATATTTTTCTAGATTCAACAATTTTCGAGATATAATTGAAAAACAAAAATAAATTAACTTTTCCCCTCCTCCACAGTTAGCTCACTCCCTATGGGTGGGAACTTTTAGTATGTTTACCTTCTAACTACTCCTACCGAAGCAATGAAGTCAAAAATTATCGCATATTTCATGGACTCTACACCCCTCATTTCAGGACTCATTGACTGAGGATCATTGAGTGGATTTGAATGGTTATAAAGTTTACTATAAGAGGATATTTTTATGGCTTGGGCTACATCAGCAACATATGGTGTTAGGTTAGTGCAAAATTAACGCAGATTTTGAATCCTTCATTTTGGTTAGGCAAGTGCTGGCCAAGTAAATAAACATAATCCTCCAGGCTGGGTAATGGCTAAAAAGCAGTGATTTTTAAAGTTATTTTTCCTCAAAGATAATTGTAGGTTGTGTTACATATTCTATGAGTTAGGACATCTGAAATTCACCGTGTCAAATCAAGATTTTCATTAAATTTATTTTTTTTGAGTTCAAACTTGGTCGAAGTGCCGCTCAAACCGCGGAGAACAATATTGTTTGGGTTGAAGGAAGCATCAGTGGAATGTACAGTGCAGCGATGGTTCTTAAAATTTCTTCTTGGAGATTTTGATCTCCTTTGAAGTCAAGCCCTTTGACCATCTGAGGGCGTTGGTAGAAGAAAACCCTCGCAAAACTACTCGGGACATTTTTTTAATTTAGCTCAATTAAAATTAAATAGTTGGGTCACATTTTTTAACTAGAGTTATATAAAGATTATCACAACTGGCAGACCAACGCGATGCACTTTCATATAAAGCAATTTTGAAATGTGTACCTTTTCTATATTAAAGGCTCTGATGCTAACGATTTTTAAATTAAAAAAAGAAACATTATTATTTATTTGAATGTTTTTTTTAAAATTACATTTATTAAAATTTACAACTGCATAGAATATATACATCAAGTAAATGTATTGACAACGATTATAATAACATGTTAAAACTTGGAAAGAACTACTCATCAGTAGCACTTTTACACTAGAAGGTCTCTAGGCCATCTTCGTTTCAGACACCTCGAAGGATTATCAGGAATGGAGTGGGAAGCAAGTTAAGAAACTAACGGATTTGAGTGATTATGGAGCTTACTATGAAAGGATAAGTATCTGGTGTGGGCTAAATCAGCAACATATGGAACATTAAGATCTTTATGGATAAGTTTATTGGTGACAAAGTAAGGAGCATTGAGGATTTTTTGAAGGATTTTGGATTGTAAGGATTGAATAAGAGATGAATTAGATGGTTTAGTGGAGCCCTAAAGCTCAAATCCGTACGCCTAAATAGGTCTAATCACAGTCATGTATATGAGTCTTTTGTAATTTATTGGGAGCTTTGAACGTTTGTCTAGTAAATGTTGAAGTACTCTGAATAATTTGAATGTAAATTGTAATTATGAGAATTTATAATAAAGAATATTAGCAATTATTGTATGTAAGAATGTTTTTTCGTTTTACATATTTGTAGTACAGGATTTTATAATTTATTTTGTTCACAATTAAATCGAATGTTACTCTGCATATTATTATGCTATGCACCTTGCAGTAGATTTTATGGCATGATTTAATATTTTTTATTGCACATAAATCTATGACCTAATTATATGTAATATTAGTTTGTTATATGTAATATTAGTCTGAAGAACCCTGAACGATCCATTATCATGAGGGGAAAAAAAAAATAAAGAAGGGCTAAATTTATGTTAAAATATTTAGTATTGATTTTAATATTTTTAATTGTTCTTATGTACCTATTTTTTCAATATTGTAAAAATTAAATTTAAAAAAAAAATAAAGTTTATATGAATATTTTTAGTTATTTAAAGCGGAAATTTGTCGGAGTATAAAATAATTTTTCTTTTTTTTATTCATATTATTGCTGAACTAAGCCAGAGAACCTCCGATGCAGTAGATGTATTATGATTTTTCCTTAAAAAATAAAAATAAATCAGTATTCATTTACATTATTGATGCGTTAAACAAAAAAAAAAAAACTAAATAAAAAAAAAAACTCTACCCTAAATGGAAACACTCTGACAATATAAAAGCTCCTAATGAAAACCTTTCAGTTCATTTAAAAAGGCAGGACCATCGAAAATCGTATTAAAATTTTACGGATTTTCTGCCTTTTTTTTTTTTCTCCCTGGCAGATTTAGATTTAGAGAATATAATTTTTTTTAAAAACAAATAAAAATAAAAATAAAATAAAAAAATATCGTGTGGCTGTTATGAAAACCTGATTTGAAGATGTTGCTGAGAGAAAAGAAAGAAAAAGAATTGAATATTCTAGGAGGCTTAGATTGAAGTCTTTCCTCGGCTTTGTTGACTCAATAAAAACAGAACTTCAGCTCGGGACTTAGTCATAAGGCGACATATAAAGCATTATACTAAAAGTTTGGATACTTCCTCAACTTATTGAATTACTGCTTGATGTTTTGGAGCTTATGCTTGTAGCTTACATAAACGTGTATAAGACAATATATTACATTATTATATATATAATTATTATTATTTTTCATATGGAAGCTTTTATTTAATCGATTTTTTAAATTAAATAATTACAACTCTAAGCTAACTAATTTACTAACTTAATTTATTTTATACTTTATTGATATTTACAACTGTATACTGAATATACAATAAGCAAATGTGTGGTAAAAATACCACAATGGCATATCATTAACTTTTTAAGAATTGCCCATTGTAGTCCGGTTAATGAGTGCTGAAATGAGGGGTGTAGAGTGTATTAAATAAGCGATTTTTTTTTACCTCAGGGCTTTTTTAGGAGTTTCCTAAAAGAAGGGAGAGGAGAAGGTCCCATTTTTGGGTATTTCGATTATATCTCGAAAACAGTGGACTCTAGACAAACATGTTTTATACAAAAATTAAAGCTAATTAAATTTACTATAAAATTGAATCTATACATATTTGTCAAACTTCCAGCGGTTTTCGAGATATGCGTTATTGAATTTATTTTCGATTTATTTTATGGTATTATATATTATATTTGGTTGGATATTAGTAATAACATATTAACTTCCCAGTATTGAAATGTGTCCTTTCTTCAAGTCCTGTATTTATGTTCTCCATTTTGTTGTCTGTTTGAGGTTAGTTAGGTATTCAATTATTTGCCGAGTTAATCTATTTTCAGGTAATCTTCTGATGTATCCATAAAATTTCAACCACCTTTCCCCAATGTCCAATTCAGTGTTTTAGTGAGCTGGACAACTCGATAATGTTGAAGTCTGTAGCCTGTGGTCTTATGTGGTCTGAAATTCCTACCTATATATTTTTTTTTTCTCTGTCTAAATTTTCTCTAAATCACCCTTTTTGTTAAGTGACAAAAGTTAGTTAAACGGTGTTGTTTCATATTTTCCTGTTCCGCGATATAAATTTTTATTTTGGGTTATCTCAAGAGATCTTCTGGTTTTGTTTATATATTCTTTACTTATATATTCTTAAAATATATTCTATATTTTAACTGTGAGAAATGGTTACTTCATATGAGACACACTAGCCATAATTGAATTTAGCCTCTTATTTTAATCAATAATTTTACTACCATTTCCCATTTTTATGGCCAATATTATTCATAACTGGATCTGGATCACTCACTGAATTTTTTAAATATTTAGAATGAGAGAATGGATTGGTGCAGTGTACTCAATCACAGCCCCGTAGTGGTAGCAATATCTCCGCCACTCACCGCCCTGAAACAAATACATTGCTTCAACAATAACCGTACTACCGTGGCGAATGAGATCATAAAATTTGTCAACATTGAGTCCCTCCCTCTGCAGGCTTAATTTATGACTTGTCATTCGCAGCAATAAAATTTATTATTCCCTACTGTTAGCGAATACGAATTTTATTGGTTTACTAGGAAATTGAATTATGAAATTCCGTTGTTTTATTTTTGCTTAGCCGATTTTTTTATTTATTGATATTTACAACTGAATATATATATGTACAATAAGTAAATATGAGGAAATTATTACAATAACTTGTCAATAACATGTGAAGAACAATTCACTAGCAGCGCTTCAATAAAAAGAAAAAAAAATCTATATAAGAAGGTCTCTCGGCCATCTTCTTTTTAGGCGCCTCGGTGGATTATCGGGGATAGAATGGGTAGTTATTTGAGAGACTAGTGGATTAGTATAGTTATAGAGTTTACGATGAAAGGATAGGTATCTGGTTTGGACTGAATCAGTAACATATGGAACATTAAGATCTTTATGGATAACTTTATTTGTGACAAAGTAAGAAGCATTAAGGATTTTGGATTCCAAAGCCCAACTCCATTTGTCTAAATAGGTCTGATAATTATCACGTGAATGAGGCTTTTGTAATTGGTAGGTTTGAACGTCTTTCTAGTAGATAAAGAAGTCAAAAACGACAAGCGATTTCCTGTCGTTTTATTTTTTTATGCGGATTTAAACGTTTGTCTAGTTGGAGTCCTAGATAGCGGATCTGTTCAATGTTATCCGGGATCAGCGGAATGTTATTAAAGGATACTCTAGGGCAGGAAATCGTAGGTTTACGACGAAGGGTAAAGGTGACCTGATTTTGATTTGTTTTAATTCCCCAATTTTGACACTATTCTTGAAGGTTTGAGATCAGAGTGTTTGGGATGCTATAAGAGGATCATTTAATTATTTAATATTTAAAAAGTAAATTAAATGATTGATATAAATTTTAATCTTCTTATGAACAGAATTAAGTAATCAATGATCATGGGGAAAAAAAAAGTTTTTGTATTTATTTAATATCTCTTTCTCTCTCTATTTTTCTCTTCTATACTTAAATACATTATTGTTATTCTTTTTTCACATTTATCTGAAAATCAATCATTATCTTTGTTTTAACTTATAGTTCTAAAAAAACAATAAATAGGTTTTTTTTTAAAATAGCTTATGAAATGATCGGCCTATTAACGATTGGGGAAAAAGATCTCCCTCTCTCCCCCCTCTCCCTCACTCTCTCTCACTCTCTCTCTCTCTCACACTCTCTCTCTCTCTCTCTATCTATCTCTCTCTTTTTTATTTTTTTATTTAAAGAAAGTATTACAATATGCCTCAATGTGGGCAATAAGTAATATGGATGGCTTAATGAATCCATTCAAACAATATGTACAATAATAAGTAAATACAAAGAAAATAAAAAAAATAAAAAAAAAGAAGTGAGTAATAAATAAAAATAAGTAAAGAATCTCATAATATAAAATACAATAAATAATATGAGAAAAAATTAAATAAATAAACAAAGTACCTTGACAAAGTATTTCAATATAAGAGGAATATTGAGACATTAAAAAAAAAAATAATAACAAAATTTAAATATAAGTCCTATATTTATTTTATATACTTCAGGAGACCTTGATCCCTTGCGGAATGTTGAAGTACGAAATAAGAAAAAAAATAGACCTTACCAATGAGTTCACATCTAGTATCGTTCTATATTCTATTGGATATAATAAACAATAAATTAAATAATTCCTTAATATTATCTTTACTTTAGTCTTTATAAACAAACATAAACGACACAATATGTCTTGTTAAATTTTTTTCCCAATTTTTATGTTTCTGTGATAAATATATATAATTATGTTTTTATGTAAATATTTGTTGAATATTCCGAAGGGTGAGCGTTATAAAAAATTGTTTTACAATAAAGTTCATAAAACGCAGTATAACTAGATAAGGAAGTCATAATATCGCCGACCAGTTCAACATGAGATTTATGCATTAAGAAAATAATTTTGAGATCACAAACGCTTGGATTGCAAATAATTATTTTATTCTGATAAAAATCAATCATGTGTTTAAATACGAATCTTAATAATTTTGGATTAAACCAGGTCGTACAGCAAACATTTTGTTAAAGTTAAGTCATAACATCCTTTAGACCTTAAGATTCTCAAGTTTAAGTAGACGGCCTTTTTCCTTGATTTCCTTGAGAGGATGAGGAAGTAAATTATCCCCATGAACGTATTCCATGTCAAACAAATTTCCAGTTAAGAATAAAAACAAGTTTGTTCCAGATTTCGAATTTATTCCAGTCTACCCTACTGGATTTCCATATAGATTCCTTGCCGATAGTTCTGCCAAGCCTATTGAGATAGTTTCCTCCGAAGAGTGGAAAAGGTTTAGATAACTTTTAAAGTCGGTTTATTAGCTAAAAGGGTTAGGGTGAATTATGTAGTCGCGGGAGTGGGTGGGGGTTAAAGGGGGGGGGGGTTCCTATCTGTTCGGACCTTAATGGATTGTAACGTTTGAACACGCTCGGTGTACCAATGTTAGTTCATCCGTAAACCCATCGCCAACTACATTCCTGCAATTTTAGGTCATAGTGGATTGGATGCAATGTTGGGTTCCAGATCTAAAACTGAACCAGCGCTGCATCGTAGTTCCACTATTTTACGGATGATTTAACAGGCCATCACAAATCGATAGGATATTGAAATCTAGTAGCGATGGTAGTGAATGCTTGCATTGCGTTCAAGGTACACGCCATTTGATTTAATAGGGTTCATAGGTGTGATATTGGATAACTATAAGTATGAATTTAATCGACTTACATCAAAAATAATGTAAATAATTCACACAGATTTCTCATTTTATGATTCACCAATTCGGTCAGAGAAGGAGCAGATGATTCATTAAAAGAAGTACTTCGTTCTAACTTTTTGGCTCATGGGATCATCCAAATAAAGAGTGGATAGTAAAAGGTTTCTCAGTTTACTGCTTGAGTGATTAGTGAGTTATTGAATCACTTCCTCAGTGCCTCTTAACTCAGTGTAAATGTTTTGTTATAATTTAGCCAGATCTAGTTTTTGGTTATATTAGCCCTGAAAAAGACCTGCAAAGCAGTTCAAAAACTCGGCACTTTGTAAAACGTTTTTTAACTGAGACTTATTTTTTCTTTCTCCTGACTTCATCACAGACAATTTTTTTCTTTGCAAAGAAATGTATTCATAAATAAGATTTACACTCATATGTTAAACAAAGTATACTTTTATTGAAATGACTATATTAGCCATGTGTATGAAGAAAGGTGGCGTATTAAAAGAATTAATTAAGTATAAGTATAAATAATAAAGAATAAATCGTAAGTGATTAAGTTTTATTCAGGAGTAACAATAATATATAATTTTTTTTTAGGGAAAAAGAGAAGTTTAGATTGTGCTACCTTTTATGGAAATAAAAAAAAAAGGCGGGAAGCTGAAATTTAAACAGTCAATTTGATAATTTTTCAAAGGCGGGATCGGTTCGTTAACCAACCGCCGACCCCTTTTGCCACCGCCCCTTCCATCACTGTCAAAAATGTGCCTTTGTGTACCCATTCATCTCCTCCTCCCCTCCCCCCTCACCTCATGTCAAATTGCTCCGAAAATTACGAGGGTGGCCAATTAGATATGGATGCTGCAGTCCCTTCTACTAACTGAAGTGGCTTTAAAGGCTCCATATCGGCTAATATCCCCCCCCCCCCAGAAGGTTGTGGAAAACGGCCTTAAAGGAGATTTGGGATGATTTAGGGGGTGGAATACAGTGAACCAGTATGAACCAGTATTGAGGGGAGTGCCTTTGTAGAGGACGGTCTCTATTCATTAAAAGATCTAACCTTTAGCGCTATTTAGCTTCCATGTCCATGGTTTGGGCTCACTTTTCCTGATTAGTCTGCGGCTTCCGTTAGATCTTTGCTGACCAAAACCTTCTTTGGTGGTTCCTCTTCTATTTCTGGTCCTGTTGCTTATTTTTGTTTCTCCTCGGATGGCTAACAGGCTTCTTTTTAAAAACAAAAAAAATAACTAGTCGTACTTCTTTAAAATTCCTGTACTTCCTGGTAAATTCTAGACTCCCGGATAGAGCCAGGTGTAACTGATCCCTTCGTTTCCTCTTCCATTCCCAGTTTTTTCAACTATTCGCATATAATGGGATGAGTAAAAAAAATGACAGCTTTTCTTTGTGTTTGAACTTTGCATCGTATATCCTCTCTTATATACATTCGGGAGCTAAGAATTTTGATAAGAAGTTCGTGTTTGATCCAGTCAACAGCATGCACTCTATCCGAGCTCAGTACCTCTCTAGCTTTCCTTTGTTCGCAATGACAGTAAAGTACGAAATTCTCGTAATTTTGCTTCATTATTGGAAACGGATGTTTTCAGTTGCTGAAGCAACTCGTTCAGTGGTTGAATTTGAGAATAAAGACTCTTTGAATCAAAGGATGATGGGAAGGTGGTTCCAAAAATTTAATGAAGGTGATTTGAGCCTTGAAAAGAAATCATGATCAGGGCGTGTTTCAGTAGTCAACCAGGACGTTCAGAGTTTTGTTTCAATTCAGAGCTATTTTCAGAACAACCGCAGAGAATGGATGTTTTCGTTCAGCAGTATCCAAATTCAGTCACTAGAAGCAAGTCTTGTTCCAACAAGATAATGCCACACCTCTCGCCTTACAAAAGAATAACTTGCTAATTTGGATGGAATCGAGCTTCTCCCTCGCCCGGCATATAGTCCAGACCTAGCACCATCAGACTACCACCTCTTCAGATCAATGGCTCATTTCCTTCTTGGAAAAACATTCAACAACTTAAATGAAGTTGAAAGTGGGGTTCGTGAGTTCTTCGATTCAAAACCCAAAGAGTGGTACCATCACGCCGTAAGCTCACTTCCAATCTTATATATATATATATATATATATATATATATATATATATATATATATATATATATATATATATATATATAGATTTATTGAGATTTCCAACCAAACAAATATGTACATCAAGTAAATGAGCTGATAACGATTATAATGATATGTAAAAACTTAAAAAGAACTACTCATCAGTAGCACTTCACTAAAAATTCTACACTAGAAGATCTCTTGGCCATCTTCTTTTCAGACGCCTTGGAGGATTATCGGGAATGGAATGGGAAGCAAGTTGAGAAACTAATGGATTTGAGTGGTTATGGAGCTTACAATGAAATGAAAGGTGTCTGGTTTGGGCTAACTCAGCAACATATGGAACATTAATGTCTTTATGGATAAGTTTATTGGTCATACAGTAAGAGGCGTTTAGGATTTTTCGAAGGATTTCGGATTGTAAGGATTGGATACGAGATGAATTGGATGGTTTAGTAGAGCCCCAATGCTCAACTCTGCACGTCCAAATAGGTCTAATCACAGTCATTTTAATAAGTCTTTCGTAATGAATTGGGAGATTTGATCGTTTGTCTAGTAAATGTTGAATTAGTCTGTCTTTCAATCTTAAATTAACTTCGAAGAAAACAGTGGATGTGGTTGACCATTTAGTGTGGAGACGATTTATTTATGTTAGGGAGGCTCTGTGGCCAAGACACTTGAGGTCCGAAATCGAGACCGGTTGAAGGTAGAAAATTGATTTCCTAATATTTCGGCCGTTGATCGACTTCGAGGTCGGAAGACTTATCTGTGGCACACCCAGCCTTTAAAAAATGGGTACCCTTAATTGGGGAAACCTGGCTGTTGAATGTAATTTTTTCCCATTCTTCTTTTACAATCGTTGGCCGAGTAACTGCATTCTGTTTAAGTACTGAACCCAAGACCCTTCATGGGTTTTAGTAGTGCAGTTTTTCTTCTTCTTTTTTTTTTTTTTTATTAATGTAAATTAAAATTTAATGCAATATTACTAGTATAGTATAAATACACTGAAGGATGTGTCTGTAGTTAAATTTATTTATAAAAAACTCCACGATCCTTATGAAATTAAGTTGTGGTTATTATAAATTTGATGTATTATAAATGAGCGGGGAACAGGTTTCGTCCATTATCGGCCTCGAGAACCTACCCCTCCTGCCCCCTCCCCCCTTCCATCGCTGGTTAATTAATAACCATTACCAGTGTCCCCCCTCTCCCCCCCCCACGGGTACATCACATCACACTTCAGCTCGCTCCAACATCTGCCACACCCAAACGTTTACTCTTGGTCTACAAGTCATAATTCTGCAGTGAGGCACAGCATCCCTCGTCAAGTAGAAATATGGTATAAAAACTAAATCGAATAATTAAATCATAATTTTAAAATAAATTTCAAAAGAGTTACTGGTTCCTGCTTAAAATTAATTAACAACAAAAATGCTCGGAGAACGGAGGGAATCTGTAATTTTAATACGTATCATGGTATGTTAGAAACTTTAGATAAAACAGTCCACTTTCTATGGGTACCAAGCCATATGGGAATCGTTAGCAATGAACTCGAAGATTTTAGTTTTTCCTAAAAAAAAAAAAAAAAAAAAAAAAATATTCAAAATATATTGCAATCCATGTGGAACAAGAGTCCAGCAAATTGGAAAGCATTAAAAAAATGGTTAAGCCATGAGCCACATAGATTCTTTCTATCCATAGGGAAGAGGTTGCTGTATGCCGATTAAGAATAGGCCACACCAATCTTACGCGTATTTAATAACCACATCTTAACGAAAAAATTACAAACGTTCCAAAACAAATTCCTGAGAATTGCAGTATATTTCCCCTGGTTTATAAGAAGTAGTCAACTGCATTGTGAATTCGACATCGATGATTGAACCAGAGGGGTAGCTTGAAAGGTTTTAATGGAATTTAAATTTTAAAAATTTAAGTCCAAAGAAAAAAGGTATATCCAAGGCACATTCAGTTCAGGAAAAGCTTAACGTAGCAATAATAGACAGCACATTACCTACGCCGTAAATATTTGGGTTTTGAAGGATTTAGACGTATTTGAAAAAATAAACCCCAATTTCTATAAAAATGTATTCAGTTTGTCCAGATCTACACCAAATTAGACTGGGTCGGTTCATGCTTGTTGGCTAGCTGAAGGACTTAAAAATCATAATATAAATGATGATAGACTTCCAAAGTTGTGTTTTTATAATTTTGTCAAGCCTTCTTATTCGAGTAGAAATGCTAATTCTAAGTATAATTGGTGTTTACAAATAAAAAACTTACTGGATAAAATCGGAAAAGGGGAAATAGTTTTTGAATCGAATATAGTTAAACTCAAAGAAAAAAATCAAAGCAATTTTAGAACATTCTACAATTTCATTAACCCAATCGGTTCCAACCCTGTTTACATTAATATACAGCTAAATATTATTTTCACTAGAATTGTTGCACAGTTAAGAACTACAGGAAAACATATATTAGGAATAACCACTTCAGATAAAATCACACAAATTAATCCACAGGAAATCTGTATGGTTTGTAATATAAAAACTAATGAAGGCCTCGGACATATTCTTTATACTTGCCCCATTCATAATGGCCTGCTTGACACTTATTACCCATTGATTCAATGGGAAATGATAGTTTTCATATACATATTAAAATATAACAGAAATAAACATTCTGGCATATTTTATGATAAATATAACTAAAATCCGATATTTGTTCATTGAAATATAGTACTATTAACTGTAAAATAATAGGCGGTTTTACCAATTTCCAGATTTCAAAAGTCTGTAAATATCTTAATGCTATTTATTATTTACCAATACTTAATAATCCCTATAGAGCATTCTCTAAGCTTGTTTACTAACACTGGACCTCTTCAAAAAAAGCCTCAGTTCAGTTATTTATTTCAAAGAAGAATCATGACAGTGTCCTACGAAATTCTCGTAATTTTAAGACATTACTGGGAAAAAAATTTCACAACCGCTAAAGCAACTCGTGAAATTATGAAGTATGAAGGGGAAGGTGTCCTTGAAGAGCGGACTGCGCGGCACTGGTTTGAAAAATTTAGAAGTTGAGATACGACGTTGGGAAGGAAGAAGGGCTCCGGGCGGCCATTAATGGATATTGATGAGGTTCTGAAGAAAGCTGTTGAGTAAAATCCGTCTACAAGTACTCGCGAACTTGCCAGGGAGTGTGGTGTGTCGAAAGATAATGTTAATCGCCATCATCTCTCCATGGGGAAGGTGAAAAAGACCTGTAAACTCGTCCCCCACGAACTTACTCCTCAACAATCAGCAGAAAAGTTTACAGAACTTCATGGGTTTGAACTCCTGCCTCATCCACCATATAGTCCAGACCTCGCACCTTCGGATTATTACTTGTTTCGATCCATGGCCCATTTTCTTCAAGGGAAAAAATTTGATAATTTTGCGGAAGTTGAAAATGCTGTCCAAGAGTTCTTTGACAGCCATCCCAAGGAATGGTATCAGCGTGGCTTCGAGCAATAGGCTAGCAGATGGGTAATGGCAGTAGATAACAATAGACTATACTTTGAGTATTATTTGTATTTTATATCAAAGAAATAATAATACAAATATTTGTTTAAGAAACGGTCATTTTTTGTTTTTTTTATACACCCCACTAGCGTCATGTATTTGACTATTTGCCTGAGATATGACATGTTTGGAAGTAGAGATAGTCAAATATGAACTTTGATAAAGTTTAAAGGTTTAAAAATGAAATAAAAAAGTGTGAATTATTTAGGTATTTTTTATTATCTAGAATGAAAAACTTGTATATGCTTCTAATTCTTTGTATTTAATTCTTAGTTATATCTTAAGTTCTATGTTATATTATTAGTGTATTATTTTCTGTGTAGTATTATAATGTACGTAATATTTGTATTTGTATTCTATTTCATGGTATATAATAAATAACCGAACTCCTTTGTATAGGACATGGCCCAGCTTACAAATAAATATAGTACATAAGACTTTAGAATTTAAAATTGTTGGAAAAGATTGAACTTATAAAAGCGCATAAAACTTACTTTAGTAATTAAACTTTAGTAGAGCGATTTTATAATGCTGATCGGGAAGATATATAATGGTATAATATCTTATCCTATATATTATATACGAAGAGTAAAGTTCATGCAGCAGTTCATGAGATTCTTCAGTCTTGTACCCTGTGAGTCTTACAGACTTCACAGCGCTCTAATATAGTCATAATAGGGGAGATGAGGGATGGGGTTAATTGTTGGCCGGTAGATTATGGCTTGGGATAACGGGATCAATATGGGAGGCGAAGGGTGAAAATGTCCCGTCTAGTTAGGACACGTGATCTTTCCGAGGGAGGATCGCCCTAGGATAATACAAAGGTTCGTCATAGAAGGGTGAAGTATTGGGGGACATTTCTCTATGGGGAAATTAGTAATTCCGGGTGGGGACTAAAAAAGAGTATTGGAATGTACTCGAAAGAAAAAATGAGAAAGCCTAAAATACACCATTTATACACCGTAGAATTTCTTAGTAAAATCAAAACAAATTGGTCATTTCTTTATATGGTAATAGTGCGGGATGTACAAAAATCATTGTGCAAGAACACAACCCTTAATTCCAACTCTTACAATCCCTTAAGAATGATTTTGTTCCTACTACAAATATTTATGCCATTGTTTACATCGCATAAACCTTTAATCCCTCGTTACTTAAGTTAGCTAAATGGGGTCGCTTGTATTTTTAATACGAACAAAAAGAAAAACGGTCCAAGCACAAAAGCAGCCGCCGAAGAAATTTGTGTTACAAAACATTTTACGTTTCTATAAGATAGGGAATATAGTTCAATCAATCAAAATAGGGCGTAGAGGTTTCTTTTTTTTTTTTTTTTTTTTTCGGAAACGTGTTTAGGGTTGTCAGGAAGATAACTTACTAAAAGTCCTGGCGTTTTCGGACCTGGTAAGAGGAAGGGGGAGGAGGCAAACGTTCCCAACTTTTTCAGAGATTCCCGCTTTATCGCTCATATCTAAAAAACGGTGCGCCGCACGCAAAACATGATTATTTACTAAATTAAAGTTAATCAAATTCTCTACAAACTGTATTCACTACACGTTTTTCATATTCCGTGCCGTTTCCTGGATATACGCTTGGCAAGTGTGAAAATTAGTGAAAAAGCGATTTTCACCTCACGTTCTCTCTATATATCTTCTAAACCGTTTATCTTATGACGAAAAAACCTTATAATAAATGTTGTAGAGCATTAAATTTACTTTTTAAAAAATCTATATATATATATATATATATATATATATATATATATATAACTGCTTCCTTTCAAAAATCCTTCGTCATTCCTGCTACCTCTTTTTAGAATTCCTTACCTATCCATATTCGCAAAGGCTCTTCCTTAACTTCTTTTGTTTGTCCATCTCCTCGATCTTCAATCTTCCATAAAAATGTAAATAATATGTAAATGTACATATGTGTGTTAATTTCAGTCAGGCAATGCTACCTTTTATTGTGCACTTTAATTATTCTCAGATGACAGTCTGTTCCAGAAAAACTTTATTTTTGATTTTATTTCATTTTCATTTCATATATTCCAATCAATTAATTTTCAACCTGTCAAAAGTTCTACCAATAATAATGTTTTTTTGGTTAAATTTACGCTACGAAAAAACTAAATATGGCTTTTACATATACAAAATAAATAAAAAAACCTTATTCTATGTACTTTAATAAGTCACTGTAGTTTAATGTTTAAAAAAAAAATTGTTATATAAAATTTGTTTTTTAATATATAACATTTTTAATTTATTATGTATATGTGTATATATACATAATACGAACTTGAATGTTCGTTATTATTATTTTAATTTTTTTTCTAACAATATAAAATTATGTATTTATCCTGCCTGTTTCGAGGATTACATTTTACAATGAAGCTATGAATGCTTTCAGAAAAAAATGATGTTGACAAAAAAAAAAATCCATGTATTAGAAAAGAAATCCAGGTTTAGGCTGCGTGATCCGAACTGATTATTCAATTTCTTCGAGGAACCGGTAATACCACCCGAAATCGATAAGCAGCCGAATGGTAATTCGTCTAAAAATATTCTGGAGTTTCTGAGTTTCCATTCATATCATATACCTTGTAAAACATTAAAAAAAAAAAAAAAAATTAACAATAATTCGAGAAATGTTAAACATATATATATATATATATATATATATATATATATATATATATATATATATATATATGTGTGTGTGTGTGTGTGTATTTACATACAATATTTAAAATTAGGTTAAAAAAAAACTCTCGAGAAAGTAGATGTAAGTACCGCGGCTTTACTAGAACCTTACTGCCCGATATTCTGATTGATATATTTTTATTTTTATTTTTTAATGACACTTTCTATTTAAAAGTTGTTAAAATAAAAAAAAGAAAGACATTTTTGAAACCTTAAATTATTTAAAATATATTGTGCATCAGTTAACCTGCACTCGAGTTGGAAACATACCCCTGGAATGTCAGATGTCACACAAATGACTCACAGCGTCCACCCCCTGACAACCGGACCAAGTGAGGACCAATCTAAACAATTATATTGCCCCTATGTATACACAGTACGTGCATAAACACTCATAGTGTATAATAATATCTATTATTCCTCATTTCCGCGGTATAATTGTATTCGTTATGCTTTAGCTCCTTGCGAAACACATTCAAGCATATTTATAATATATTACTTAGGAATTATAATAATAAGTTTTGAAATATTTTTGTTGAATAATAGCTATAAATCACATTATATCATAAATGCTAAAATATTATATACAATTGCGTGAAGCGGTTCTGAAGCAATAATTAGTCCATTGTGATTATTCCAGCCACTAAGGAAAAAAAGTTTAAATTTAAAAAAATAACCAGAAGTTTATTATTGAAAAATAATTCATGTTATTACTTATTAGCGCGCAGAATCCAAATTTCAACTGTAACTCCCCCAGAAAAACACGAGCGTTCCAAAAATATATCCAGTTTGCTTCCAAATTTAAAAAAAATAAATAAAACAAAAGTTTTTTGGCGAGTTGAATCCGACTTAGCAACCTCTAAAAGTATTAGGGATTTATAAAAACAGCAAATAATTACCAAAAAAATAAAATAAAAATAAAACAATATGCTAATTTTTGAAATGATATAGAAGTATACAGAAGTAAAGAGAGAAGAAAAATACATGATGGTGTATGTTGTATGATATTTATACTACGTCTTGAGTTTTTATTTATAACAGGCTCTTTTCAATTATTCGTCAATAGGCCTAAAACAGGAAATATTCGGATTTAGAGATTTTTTTTGATTTTTTTTTCTCATTCCCTGATCACTCCTTTAGTGAAAGAGCTGATAAGAAGTAATATATCCGTACGCACACTTGTGACTCGATTAAACGACGTGGTTGGAACCAAGAGAAATTTGGATAACTTATCGGTTAATTGATACCCTAAAAAAAATAATTAAAATAATGGGGTGAGTCAGAAAAAATGACCGTTTTATAGGTAAAAATCAAAATTTAATTTTTTCTTCTACTTACTAGGTTTTTAATAATCAAAATATAAACCATTGTGCTCTATGGTTTGACGCCGTCTGGAATCCAGCTGTAAATTCCTTGATGGTACCACTCTTTGGGTTTTGAATCGAAGAACTCACGAACCCCATTTTTAACTTCATTTAAGTTGTTGAATGTTTTTCCACGAAGGAAATAAGCCATTAATCTGAACAGGTGGTAGTCTGACGGTGCTAGGTCTGGACTATATGCCGGGCGAGGGAGAAGCCCGATTCTATCCGAACAAGACTTGCTTCCGTTGACTAACCTGGATACCGCTGAACCAAAACATCGTACATTCAATAAAAGAGCTCTGAATTGAAACAAAACTCTGAACGTCCTGGTCGACTACTGAAACAACCCCTGATCCTGATTTCCTTTCAACCATAAGGTATATAACCAGACTTTCGTTTCCCACGATGAAGCAAAATTATGAGAATTCCGTACTTTACTGTCATTGTGAACAAAGGAAAGCTAAAGAAGTACTGTGCCCGGATAGAGGGCATGCTGTTTACCAAATGATTTAGGCGGGATCAAACATCTTATCAAACATCTTATCACACTTCTTATCACAATTCTTAGCTCCCGGATGTATATAAGAGAGGAATTACGTAGGACGTGTAGACGTTTTACGTATACTTATTTTATTACAAAATAATATTTATTATGTATTCAATAATAATGCACATAAGTAACATTATTACAAATGTAAATCAAGTACTTCTTTGCTTTAAAAAAATCAGCAATTTTCTTTGTTTGAGTACAAACATACCATCTGCCAGCTCAATCTTTCAATTGACTAAAAATCATAAATTCGAAAGATTCAGCCAGAAGATGTTAATGGTGATTCGCTTCCTAGTTTACCGTTATCCCCATCCTCCAGCCTTTCAATAGTAATTCCTAATGTCTAGTTCCATTATCGAATATTTAAAAAAAGAATAAAATGTAGTAAAATAAAATAATAAAATCGATAAATCGGTTTATCGAATCCCGTGCGTAGTATCTATGATAGTTATTGATAATTTTTTTTGTATTATTTTTTTGTTCAAAGGAATAGTCTTAACTTGCCTTTCTCGAGTTCGTAAAATCTTCGATAAAAATAGCTAATTTTTAAATATTCATTTGGATAAAATTCATCTCGAATTATTTTTAAGAAAATCTTTTGTAATGGAGCATTGAGGTCACAACGGCTCAGAGTTAATATATACCAGTTCATCCGTGGCCAGAAGTTAGTGGGCTAAAACGTATGGAGATAAAACTCAACTAATTCACTGCCAACTAGATTTCCAGTGTTCCTGGATCCTGATGGCCTTTGCCAAGTGTGAAATCACACGTAGCAAGACTAAGCCCGGAATCGATGAATACTAAATTATTTTTAAGTGGAATTAGTTAATAGCAAATTCAAAAAATAAACTAATGAAACGATTTACTAAAACTATTAAGTTTATTTCTTATTTCAATTAGTAAAAAAAAAACATATTTTTTTGTGATGCATACATCACTAATAATTAATTACTTGGTAATTAAATTCACCAGATTTTTAAATCTGAATTCAAAAAAAATTTTGAAAAAATATACGATATCAGTCTGCAAAAAATATTTAAATTACTGAGACTGGACAAACGACTTATTTGGAATCAACATACGTGACATAAAAGGCAAGAAACTGCGTTCAAAGCTTTCAATTAATTTCAACAGACTTATTTACATGACAGTTACTAGACCTATTTGGACATACTAAGTAGAGCTTAGGGGCTCTACTAAACCTGCCAATTCTTCTCTTATCCAATCCTTTCAATCCAATATTTTTGTCAACTACTCAATGTTCCCTAATGTCACAAATAAGCTTATCTAAAACACTGTTCTGCATCAAAATAATCCCTTTAACAAAAGTGTTTGTTTTGATATATTTTGAAGTGCCTTGGATACGAATCCTAAATCAGAAAATCTCTAGCATAATTTTTTGTCAAATTTGTGTTTTAGGTCGAAAGGTGTTTTTCAACATTTCAAGAATTTCTTTTTTTCATTGAAAGCTTTAAGAAAAAATTAAAAAAAAACTTTTTAATTTGATTTTGAAACTTTTATAATGTAATAGAAAACGAAAAAAATTTGGAGATCATAACTATCAGCTTGCCGACTAATGTTGTACACTACAACGGAAAGTGATGTAAAGTACAAAAGGAAAAAATATACACATTAATTATGTTCAGTATTAAATATTATAATTTTGTATTTATATGATAAAAAGTGCTATTCCAGTAGTTTTTTATAAGAACCTCCAATCTCTAAAAAATTGTGCTTGGAAGAATTTTTTTAACTATTGGTTCGAATTTAACTTTAAATATGAAAATCATAAAAATGTTCATGGGAGTGAAAAAAAAAAAAAAAGAAGAAAGAAAAGAAATTTAACAAAAATAGAAAATACGCCATTTCAAGTTTTTCAAAAATAACGTGGAATTTCTCTAAAATGATGCTAGATAGAATTTTTTCGCTTTCAGATTCGAATTCAGCACACATAAGAATATAAAAACCAGGAATCATTTCTCAAGGGAGCGAGTTTTTTTTTTTTTTTTTTTTTTTTTTTTTTTTTTTTTTTTTTTTTTTTTTTTTTTTTTTTTTTTTTTTTTTTTTTTTTTTTTTTTTTTTTAATTTCCATTTTATTTTATTTTTTCCGAACTATATAATATAAAATATAAATATATTTTAGGAGATGTGTAGGTGTGGTGCTTAAGTAAGTTAAAAATCTGACGAAATTTATTTTACGCAAAACCAGCCTCATAACGGACAATATTGAAAACTATTTCTAACGTGATTAGGAGAATTGAAGATTTAACGAATGTTCAGTTTTTAAGAATTGTATGAGAATTTAAATGATTCAGCATAACCCCACACCTGTGAGTACAAATAACTTTCCTTTGCGTGTAGATATAAAGATAAAGTTGTAATTAAGTTTACAACGTTCAGTAAATCATAAACGTTACCACAAAGTTTTTCTTCTTTCTTTTTTTTTTTCTGTCTCTCATTTCATGTTTCATCTCTTGTAAATACAAAGGTAGCGATTTTTTTTTTTTTTCTTTTCATAATAATTCAATAGCAGGGTATAAGTTTTGAAATCGATAATGCTTGAATTTGAATATTAAATATACAACAATGTTATTGCTATTGGAATGATAACAGAAGAATTAAAGTAAGTAATCATAGAACAAGATGTCTTTGAGCTTACGAGCATAGTTATAGTTAGGCGATACCCGATACATCGAAATATTGATAGGTTTCCTTGACAGTCCCAATATTATTCTTTCAAATACTTGTATCAATTAGTACGTCGAGATATATAGTTTTTTCTCTTGATTATATAAATACAAAAAAACAAATATTTTGTTTTAAAAAATTGACAAAACCTAATAAATTGGTTTAAATAAATTTTTAAAGTTAGGGGTAGAGTTGGCAAGACTGTTACAAGTTGCATCGCTATTATTGTATTGTTTGTGATTTTTTTTGTATTATATGAGTTGTATTTAATTTATTTCATGAGTTTTTTAAAAATATTCATACAATATGTACAAAGAAAATGTTCCCACATAAGGGAAGTGAAAGCAACAAAATATAATTTTATAAAACTTTAGTTTTAGAGAAAGTAATGTTGTTAACTTGCGTTACACATTCTCTCACTAAATAAGAGAAAATTAGAAAATATCAATATGAAAACTTATTTTACCTCTTATAAATAAGAAAATATAAAAAAAAACCCACGCTAAACAACAGAATCCAAGTTTAAGCAATACTAATAAAAGTTTACAGGTGAAGTTATAGGAAAGAGCTATCGATAAATATGAAACTCGATTCTGTATGAATGATGCAGATTTGACGAATTTGGTGGAGTGGTTTGATGTCGTTACCAAAACTACCTAATTGTAGTGGTTCAGAAGTACTGGACCTGTTACAAAGTAACAGGTATGAGCTGATTGAACGGCGTCCCATGTTACAGATCAGAAGTAACAGGTACGAGATACTTGCATACTTACTCCATCTCTACCTGTTACCAGATACTCGTTTACCTAAACGAGTATTTTCTGATAGAATGTCAGCCGGTCATCATTGTATTTGGCCCTCTCTTGCATTCTTTTTTATTTTATGGAGAAGAAGATAGTCAGGGATGCAGTCAAAGTAACATCACGTCAAAGAAGCATTCTTTAATACGTGCCAACGTTTCGACCTGCGTCATCGTCCTTCTCCTCACAAGTGTGGTTCGGTGGCCCTGAAGAAGACCTGCAACGCAGGTCGAAACGTTGGCACGTATTAAAGAATTCTTCTTTGACGTGGTGTTACTTTGACTGCATCCCTGACTATCTTCTTCTCCATTTATCATCCGGTCAACCATACTTTTATCATTTTTTATTTTATTGTTGCTAATTTTAATAATCATTAAAATACACTCAAATATGAAATCTGTACATAAGGAATCATATTATTTTTGCTAGTCATAAATCATATTAAAAAAATTTATGCTGTTATAAAACATCCTAACACCTTAAATAATAATTTGCCAATTATTATCTTGTTGATAAGTCATTAATGTTTTTAAATTAAAGTTTTATTAACTGCAATCAGCCGAAATTTGATCTCCATTTAAGTACCAGCATGTTGTTATTAGAATGGTTGAGGATAATAAAAAAACGCTTTATGGAAAAATTGTATTTTATAGAAACAATGAAATTCAAATAATTAAAAAAAAAAATAAAAATAACCTTGCATATATTTATTATATATTTGGCTATATATATATATATATATATATATATATATATATATATATTATATATATATTATTTAGTTGAAAATGTAAACTTATAGATTAGAGCCAATACTGAATAGGTATGCGAGTAACAGATATGGGAGTAATAGGTATGCTAAAATATCACTGACCTTGAGACAAGTAACAGGTATTTGTAACAGGTATTTTTTGAACCCGTATCGGTCGTCCCTGTTACAGAAAAATATTGTTTTAGACCATCCCTACTAACTAAAACGGTTAAATTTCCAGGAGTATCATTGTTAGGTGATATGAATATTTGAAATGGCATTTCTTTTATTAAAAAAAAAATCACAATATATTTGTATATCCATATTTCGGGTTACCGATATATATTGTGCATCAATATTCAGAGCTCAAAAAATCGTTATGGAATATCGTTTATTTTTCTTGAGATACTCATACCTAGTTACAGGTGATTTAGTGATGTTTTTCTCATCTTCAGTGACACTACATACGCACTTGTGGTTCCAGGCTTAATCTGTTCCAACCATCCATCTCGATCTGCAGCAGACTTTATAAATGTTTTGTTTGCTCTGAGACCTGAGACGTCGCTTTTTCACCTACACCTCTTGTCTTACTCCAGCTCCAATCCCTCCTGGGAATCCGTAATACAGCCTCTTCAATATCCTGTTGTCATTAATCCATCTAATGTGATATGACGGATCCATCTAAGGCACTGCATCTATATATAATATACAGTCTGATGGCTTTACATCATCATTCATAAATGTCCTTATTCTTTTCTAGCCTTAGTTCTGCATAAGTTCGAGGATAAGTCTTATTATATACTCTAGATCATACATCATTTTCGCTACGTCTTTCCTCAGTTTGCGAAGGATGCAAGATTTACCATCAATAATCTTTTTTAATAAAGGTATTTTAGTTAGTTGTAAAAAATATAAGACGAATGTTTGGGATGTAGTCAGTATGAAAAACTCGTCCAATGCCGACGTTTCGACCAGCCTGGCTGGTTTTCTTCAGAAGACGTTCATTAACAGTCATTGTCGGTCTCCTCTCCTGACTTATTCCATGAAGAAGACATCCAAAGCAGTTTGAAACGTCGGCTCACCGGAAATTTTTTTACCTTGGCCATGTTATTATTTTATCCTGACCCGCACCTTTTTACGTTACTTCTTTAGTCGATCTTTTCAGTTTTAAAAAACTTGATTATCAATCTGGTAGAAGCTTCCAGTAATTAACTAGCCAGACTTAACTAAGGTGACGTTGCATTTGGAATGTAGCAGTTACGTTTTTGAGCGACGCGTTCGTTGTCTAAACCAACACTTTTAAATGTATTTATCAGTGATGTTGTCTTTATTAATTGGTATTAATTTTAAAGTTTTTGACGATTGTTTAAAATACTTAGAATTGTGCTTAGTTAAAAAAAAAAATGATAAAAAAATAATACGATTAAGTTAACCAGTAAGCATCGAGTTCTATGTAATATAATTAAACTTGACATTATAAGAAATATTTTTTCTTCAGAAAAGTATGAAAAGTGAAGATAATTATAAGCTCATTCATTTTTAAAATTACATGTCAAATACTTGTCTAGAACTACTTGTGTGTAGAACTTCAATAAAATGTGAAGGTTTGAACTTTTCAGAATCTTCGGAGAGGTTTTGGGAATCCGGTGTAAAGCAACTTGGGAGATTAGTTGATTCGAGTGAGAATGGAGTTTAATATGAAAGGATAGGTATCCGGTTTGGGATAAATCAGCGTCATATGGTGGTATTATGATTTTTAAGGATTTGTTTATTTGTGACGAAATAAGGAGGATTGGTGATTTTTTTTAAAGATTTTGGATTAAATAGATAGATTAGCTCCAAAGCTCATCTCCTTAAGTGCAAATAGATCCAATTACTGTCTTGCATTGCTTAAGAGCTACTCTGTTTTGAAGTTACTACTACTATGAATGGATAGACATCTGGTTAGGGCTAAATTAGCAACATATGGAATATAAGAATCTTTATGTTAAGTTCAATATAATAATAATTCCGTGAATCTTTCCCTCGCAATACCTGTCAATAGTTAGTGTCCTCCCTCATCCTTCCCCACCTCGATTATGGATTCTTAGTATAAGGAGGAATGCTTGAAATGAGGCTGAAGAGATCAATGAATTCCTATATAAGATTTATGTTTTTGATCCCTAGACGTTGTTACATCACTTCCTGTGGCTTGATTCAAGTTTTCGACGGCAATACTTCCTTTGTTCCTTTCTATTCCAATCCTTAAAAGTCCAAAAAACCTTCGTACATTTACGACATCCTTGCCCTTCGTTCTTCCAATCATCTTTTGAACACCAGATCTCAGCCTATAGATTTGTATATCCCTTCTCATCGAACTGCTTCCTTTGAAAAATCCTTTATTAATCGTGCAGCTTTATTTTGGAATTCCATACCCATTTCGATCCGCAAAGCTCCTTCTCTCACTTCTTTTTCATTATTTTTATTACAGTCAATTATTAGTCTTCCGAAATAATGTAACAATATATTAGTGTAATAATTTTTATTTTTTTTATTTGCCATATAAACCCGAAGATTAGTTTTTAAATTTAAAATTCCACCTTATACATTTATAAGTATATAATTTATATTCTACATAAGTTGCTGCCTGATATGTACGCAGCCATACAATGATACCTTTTGATTGTACTTTCATGTTATTCTTAGGGGAAAAGGTGTGTCAGAATAAATATTACTTTTGATTTCATTTCAATAATAACCATACTTAGGCTGATTAGTTTAATCATTATTATTTTAACTATCGTTTCATAGAACGTTTTAAGGTTATCTGTATAGTTTACTGTCTGCTAGCTTCTCACCATCACTCATCTATAAGTTTTTTTCGGGTTTTCGCTTTTTTATTTATATTGATGTCTATGAGCACTCTGTCACGCCGTCTTCAAATTACAAACTGAAAGACGATGGAAAACAGAGTTGGAAAACATTAATTCCGTAGTCGCTTCGACACAGACTGAATGGAAACAAGTGGAGGGGGGACACTCAGGAAATTCAGGTGCTGATGGAATGATGGAATAAATTTAAAGATTCATGACTAAACGATAGGAAGCGTGGCGCTAAGTGTATTGAATTGAAAAATTTACAGACCCCCCCCCCCCCCCCCCCCCCGAACTGAATATACGATAGAGTTAGCTAAATCTGAAACAATTGATGGCTTCCTATAGAGTTCCCATACAGATAAATTGTGTTACACTTGCAAAAGTTATTACTCCTTTAAAAGCAGCGAGCCTGTTACCTTCCTCCTCTCCCCCATATCTCATCTCCATTATATTACTTGGAAAAATCCAGTGGGATAATAAATATTAAAGTAAAATATTATTATATTGTAATGTATTCGTGATTATATCCAATTGGAGCTTTTAGATCTCACTCAATTTCCAAATAACTGATATGAAATTGGCTTGTCGAAATACATAGTTTATTAATTGGCGTGAAATTCCAGGCGCCTATTACACTAAGTACTTAGACCCCTCCTGGAATTATCCGCCATTCCAGATCAACACTGTAATTATTAATTTCAAGTAAGCCTCAATCATGGAATTGATATCATAGATGAAACCTACAAAGGTAATTTTTTGTATTAATGGTTGTCCAATCAACTTAATATGCGCTATCATTTTTCAACCCTTTTTTTTTTTTTTTTTTTTTTTTTTTTTTTTCTAAATTGGCAACTATAAATAACAAAATTGAATACGTATGTAATTCATTTTTTCTCTTACTAATTATTTAATCTTTAAAACGCCTTATTTGGTTTGTCACTAAAAATACGCCTATATTTATTGTAAATCATTTCATAGAAAAAAAAACAAACAGAACAAGCCAGAGTTCATCCCTCCATTGATTGTAGTAAGAGATGAAAGGAAGTAAGTACTGGAATCAGTTAATACTGGAAAGCTCTTCCTACAAAAACATTAGCATCTGGCTCAGCAACTTCTGCTCCAGGTTATAAAATGAGAAAAGATAAGCAAGAGGTAAGCAGCTGCACATGGATAGTACAGATGTAGGATATGAAGTTTTAAATGATGATGGAATCATAGAACAAGTGCTGAGTGCTCAAAATGAAGCTAGTGATGAAAAAGATGATGGCGATGACGTTTCTAATTCTTCTACTATTCCATGCAAAGAAGCAGAGGAAATGTTAACTAAGTGCATTGAGTGGTTTCGAGCAGCAATGTAAATCAGATCTTTCACACCTGATGGGATGCGGCAAGTGTTCAGGTTTTTTTAATGTTTTTTGTCATTTTCACTCAAGTCCAATGTATAGAATGTTTGTCTGTTTGTTTTTTTTCATTCAATAAATTCCAAAAAAAATTACAATTATATAGTCTGGAGATCCTGTAAATAGTGAGTGTTTTAAGTGCAAAAATAGTATTTTATCAAAATCGCAATTAAAGGTGTGGAATTTTTTTTTTTACTATGATTCACATATAAATATTCATCTCTTTAATAGCTGCATAACTTAGCACATTGGTCCCAAATTTAAAGGAAACAAAAAAAAAAAAAAAAAAAAAATTGCGCTTAAAACGTATATTTTGACAATCTACCACAATCGAATGCTATAAGAATTTTTTATCTTCAATAGTGTATGTTTTGTATTCATGCATTATTTCAAATAATTTAATCTATTTTTTTTTGTGTAACTTTCTGTTGATTTTCAAAAATCAATGTCATGAATGTAGTTTTTTCAAGAATTTCTGCCAAAAAGTTAGAAAAGGGTAATTTGATATGTAATTGTAGTGGTTATTAGTTTCGAATTAATAAAAAAAACAACAATAATAATAAAAAATAAAAATGTACAAACATTGTTGTTTAGAAACACTGTAAATAAAAACCATGTGTTTTTATTCATACCTTATTTAAAAAGAAATAAAATTAAGCAAAATCGATTAACATTAAAGCTTCAATTAAACATATTTCTGTTATATATTTTTTCTATTTTGTGTTTTTTCTCGTGGCCAAGAAGTATTGCTAAGTAAGCTAAACCTTCGGTAAAATAATTTTTTTTTTTTTTTTTTTTTTTTTGTATTGTATTGCTAAATGAACATATCCAGGAATATCCTATTAATATCCACCCCACATTCCATCTTCTTCTCTATTTAATAAATATAAATATAAAATAAGTTTAGATGATTCTAGTATTAAATAATAGTTTTACTCGATTATTACAGTGCGAACAAATTTGCGATGTAGCTTATGGAATACGATAACCCGATTATCCAACACTCCCTGTAATCCGGCCCTCTCGCAATTTTTAAATTGTTGTTAACATGCAATTTTCGATATATTTTTTTTTTGTTACATCCAGGAATTTTGTATGTTTACGGTAATCCATCACTCCTCTGGTCCTGTATGTGTCGAATTATTCAGACTATACTGTATTTTTTTTCTCTGCTGTCTGTTTCGACAGTAAAACTTGCTCCCGATTGGCCGAAAGCTTGATCACTAAGCACGTAAGAATGCCATTCCGAACCCTTACTGATATGTGCTCCTTAATGAGCTATGGGCTAGAATCTAAGTGCAGCCTACTCACGCAGTCTCTATAAAGTGGGTACGTGACCCTTCTCTCCCTCCGATGGTGGCTATCCTATGGTTTTATACCTTGATGCTGATAGGCTGAAATGGTCGCACAGAACTATTTGCTACACGACTCGTGGTACAGTATAAATTTTAGGTGAACCAATATTTGCTCTAGATATTCAGACAACAGATTGTGCCAGCCAATACATACACCACGATGAATAATCAACCACATACCCAAATTCTTCGGACAAACATCTACACAACAAGCGGTTCAAATTCATGATTCATCTTATTAAAATAATATATATATATATTCCAACTGGAAATAACCAATAGAAAAGTGTTGGTAACCAATAGAAAAGTGTTGGAAGAAATTTGTAAAATTTGTAGCTTTAGCAAGACGTTTTCTTCTAGTCTCTTAAACCTTTTCAGGGCACAGGGTATTACAGTACAATATAATTCGATTGGAGAATACCATCATTCAAAAACATTAAATGAGGTTAAAAAACAAAAAAAAATGTAATAAGCAAGCCAATTATTATTATTATTATTTTCATTATTTTTTGTACAGATTATTTGAAATATTAGACCATTAAAAAAAAATTTCAAATTTTGAATTATGTAAGCTTGACTTAGGCTACGTTATCACGGGGCAAAAAAAAAAGCGTGGCACGCCTTCGTTTTCTCGTTCGTGGTGCTTGCCTGGAGTGGAGGAGAAAAGTGAGCTAACCGAGAGTCGTGGACAGTTCACACGACCACGATTCAGATTGCCCCTTGAAGCCTACCATTGAGGAGCTTCTCGTGGAAAGTTGTGCAGTTTTGAGTTCAGTTTTTATTGTTATGTTGGCGAAAAGATTGAGAGAGTCACGTGGACATATAAAAAACGGAAGAAAAAGCATTGTTTTGTCAGCAACTGGATACTCGCAAGAAAAATCATCGAATATTAATAAAACAGTATCCTTAAGGACAACAATGGCGGAATATCCTTCCACCATATTAAAATCGTTAAATATTAAAAATATTTTAAAACGGTATCCTTAAGGACAACAATGGTTGCATATCCTTCGGATAGCTTAAAAAACCGTTAAATATTTTAATATTAATAAAACAGTATCCTTATAAGAACAGCAATGGCGGAATGTCGTTCGAATTCTGGAATATTTCAACATATTATCCTTTTTTGTTCTAAATAAACCACTTGTTAACTCTCTCAACTGGCGTGGTCCACGCCTGAAAATCAAGCAGGTTTGATACCGAGCGTGAGCGGTCGTGGACTCCCCTTTATCTAGATGACGTCAGAGGCAAACTAACGCCAACTCGTTCAGACGGAGGAAATTCCACGAATGCGTGGATCACGCTTGCTTGCCACGCCCCGTGAGAACGTAGCTTAAGGTTAGCTTGCTCATCTCTCGGTTCCCGATAACTCAGAGATGCCTGAAAACAACATGACGTAGACATTTTCTAATGAAGAATTTCTTTTGAAGTGCTACTAATGGGTAGTTCTTTACATGGCATTGTAATCATTCTTTCGGGCATTTACTATAATATTTTTTTTTTGTGAAGTTGTAAACATCTATATAAATAAAAAAAAAATAATAATAATAGAAATATGCTATAAATAATAGATGTTCTGTTATCTCTTGCTCGTTGAAGTTACATTTCTACTAAAGGTAGGTAAATAAATTAGGAGAACTTAAATATAAGTTATAGAGGAATCTTCAAGATTTATATATATATATATATATATATATATATATATATATATATATATATATATATATATATATATATATATATTATTTTTTTATTTATGTTATATTTTCATGTAAATTTTTAACTATCAATAATTTTAGAATGTTGTTTCATTTAATTTCATTTTTATTTCATTACTTACCATTCCCGTTCTCTTGGTGTCCATGGTTATCATGGGTTGGCCAAGGCTGTATAGATCTTGTTAGACGCTTTACGACCAGTAAAGCTGTAAATAAATGGCTGCAGTTACCAGGTTTCGTCTCCACTATTAAAGGGACGCAGGATCTTGCAATTTACCAGGCCTTCCTGGCCCACGGTATCAGGCTTCTGAATCCGTCCCAAAAGCCCATAATTAAATTGAATACTAGGCATTATTTAAAAAAAAAATAAATTTGTAAATATATATATATTATATTTTCAATGCGACCTTTTCCAACGTAAACAATATTGTTTATTGTCTTTGAAATAGGGATTAACTTTTAATCTAGTCACAACTAAAAGTTTAAAGAAATATATTAAATTGGTGAGTGTTGAAATTTAAATTCAGTAAATTTTATCATTTGAATATAAACTTGGCTTTAAGGCAACCAAGGGCGCTCGAAAAATATGCTCCGTGTTCGGTGAGAAGGTACTCCCTGAGCGTAGAGCACAATTTAGGTTTTCCAAATTTTCGTGAAGGCGATGAAACGCTTGAAGATGGTGCTCGTTCTGGAATACCTCTAGTTCCACAGGAAATTAGAGAATTAATTGATTCGGATCCACGTCAAACATGTGCGGAAATAGGTAAGGAGTTAAATATTTGACTAGATCAAGGCTGGATACCTCAAATAGAAAAAAAAAAACTGGATGAATGGGTCCCTTACAAGTTATCAGAGGCGAATAAGAAGCCACATCCTGCAAATTTGACTAGTGATAAATTAGGTAATGAAAATTTGATAAAAGACACCTAACAAATTCTCTCTTTCACCCACTGATAATCACCTTTTCAGATCTCTAGACAATAGTCTCCAGCAGAAATGTTTTGATAACCAGCAAAGACTAGAATTAGAATTAAATCATTTTTTTTTTTATATTTTACAAACCTTCAAGAATGGTGTCAAAAATGGAGAATCAAAATCAATCCCACCAAATAACTTTTTAAGCCTACGACTTCCTGTCCTACAGTATCCTTTAATGGTGTTACACTAATCCCCGTTGAACAGATCCGCTACCCTGGACTCCATCTGGACAAACGTCTTACTTGGAATCCACATACAAGACTAAAGTGACAAGAAGTCGTTTTCGACTTCTTTAACATTCACTTGACAAACGTTCAAACCTTCCACTTAAGTACAAAGACTCATTTACATACCAGTAGTTAGACCGTTTTGAACATACGGAGTTGAGCTTTGGGGCTCCACTAAGCCATCCAATTCATCTCGTATCCAATCGTCACAATCCAAAATCCTTGGAAAAATCCTAAATGCCTCTTACTTCCTCACAAACAAAGTTATCCACAAAGATCTCAATACATCTTACGTTTCTGACGTAGCTCATACCAGATATCTATTATTTCATAGCAAACTCCACAACCATTCAAACCCACTAGTATCACAACTTGCTTCTCACTCCATTCCAGATAACCCTCCGAGGGGCCTGAAAAGAAGATGGCCTCGGGACCTTCTGATATAGTACTTCATTATATAGAACCTTTATAAGTGCTACCAATGGGTAGTTGCTTTAAAAACAAGTGACGTGTCTTATTGATTTGATGTATTATATTTGTATATATAGTTGTAAATTTCGAGAAATGAAAAAAATCAGTTTTTTACCAGCTGAGTTCAATGATTTCTTTAAAACGGTAATTCGGATCCTGCATCAAGATGGAATAAAGTTATTGTATAGTTATAGTTTCCTTGAATTTTTTAATTACGGGATTAAACAGAGGACTTATGAAACGACCTGGTACTATGAGACTTATATTTTTTAAATAATTTTTAACTAGTTGTGGATTAAGATATTTAGTTGAAATGATTGCAGGTAAATCTCGTGCAGTTTACTTCTTTATCTGGCGGTTTGACCTAAGACCCTGCGGAACCGGCCAAGAGGCTGGGATATAAATCGGATAAGGCCTGAGGTCGGATACCGACAACAGCTTACAACGCCTCAACACAACTCGGAAAACTCCCAAATCCCTCAGACACACTCTATCTCTGGCGGGAAAATTTTTCCTCTCCCCCTCCCACCCTCGGCTACCCCAACGATCCCTTCCATCAATTTATTACCGCTGAAGGGTTCGGTTGACTTTCTGTGATATTGAGCCGTGGTATTGTTTTGGATCCTTTCATGGTTTTAGTTTTGAATGTGGAGAAATAGCTTTATGGAGTATATATTGCATATAAAATATTTCTTTAATACCTTAACATCAAAAAGAACTTTAATATTTATAATCGTACCCAATATGGACGGGCTATAGGTTGCATCATATTATAATGTGATAGTCCTCATATATGAATAGCGCTTTATTATTTATTTATTTTTATTGACTATGAAATATATTTAAGGTAATACAGAATAACATTTATTTGTATATATTACATATATACCTATCCTTTCATAGTAAGCTCCATAACCACTCATATCCGTTAGTTTCTTAACTTGCTTTCCACTCCATTCCTGATAATCCTCCGAGGCGTCTGAAACGAAGAGGGCCTAGATACCTTCTTATGTAGAATTTCTAATAAAGTGCTACTGATGAGTAGTTCTTTTCAAGTTTTAACATGTTATTATACTCGTTGTCATTACATTTACTTGATGTAAATATATTTTGTACAGTTGTGAATTTCAATTAAAAAAAACAACAACAACATATAAATGAGAAAATACTGTTGATATTGTCATAATACAGTTCTTATTATATTATTATCTATGTTCCTAGGGCTTGGACATATGGCCAAGCCATGAAACGTTGCCCATATGATTATAAATATTTTGAACAATAAAATTAATTTGGGAGGTATCTTTTCTCATTATCCTTATAAATATCTTAATCTCCTTAAAATAAATACGTATCTTTTTGATATTTTATATTTTACTGAAAAAAAGTTCAAATGTTTGTCCGTCGAATATTTTCCAAGAATACCGAGCTATTATGGATAATATGAGGTTACATAAATCCCGTAGTTTTGAATTTTACTAAAAAATAAACTTGCTGAAATCAAAATGAAAAACACAAAACAAAAAATGACAGGTCTTTCGTCCTGTTATCATGTCCAAATTTACAAAAAATCATATGAGTATATCATATGATGTTATAGAAATGTTTCAAGATGCCTTATGTTTATTGTAGTTAGAGGAATAAGATAAAAAACAAATAGAACTAATTGAAACATTTAGTATTATTTGTTTGGTGCAATCCTTAAAGTAGGACCTAGACCTGTTTAAGTTCTTCTCCATCCATCTCAATCCGCGTTTTTTTTTTTTTTTTTTTTTTTTTTTTTTTTTTTTTTTTTTTTTTTTTTTTTTTTTTTTTTTTTTTTTTTTTTTTTATTAAATAAGGAATGAAAAAATGGTTGTGTATAAGAGGATCACAAAAGAACATTTGATTTATTTTCCTGTTGATGAACTCTGAAGCCAGACCTGTTTACGTGATAATAGTGCCAACATTAAACTATCGGTATCAGATCAAATAAAAAATAGCGTAGTCGATCAAAATCAATTGATATGTATTATATGGTGTGATGATGTTTTAAAATTAGTAGAACGTTTGATGTATTTTTACAGCATATTCCAATAATCCCGGTTGAACCGATCCTTTACCTAGGATTCCACTTGGACAAACGTCAACTTGGAATCCACGTACAAGACTAAAACGACAAGAAACCGCCCGTCGTTACAAATTAGTTCAACATTTATTATAAAAACTTTCAAAGCTCCCAAATAATTACAAAGATTTATTTACATGAATGTGATTAGGCCTATTTGGACGGACGGATTTGACCTTTGTAACACCACTAAACCATTAAATCCATCTCTTACCCAATCCTTACAATCAAAAATCCTTTTAAAAAAATCCTCAATGCTCCTTATTTTGTCACCAATAAACTTATCCATAAAGATCTTAGTGTTCCATATGTTGCTGATTTAGCCCAAATCTGAAACCTACCATTTCATAGTAAGTTCCATAACCACTCAAATACACTAGTTTCTCAACTTGCTTCTACTGTGTGTTACTAGTGAGCAATACTTCACAATTTATTTACTTGCCATTGTTATCATTGTGATCAAGTTTACTTGTTATATGTAATGTACAGTTGTAAATATCAATAAATAGTTTAGAAAAAATAAATAATAATAACTTCACATAAAATGGATCATAGTGACAGAACGGTTTGAGATAACAGTATTCTAGTATTAGAAGTAGCTTTGGTTTAAATTTGGAAGGGTTGTTTTTTTTTTTTAGCAGTATATTAATACATTTTTAAATAACTCTATACTATTTAATATTATTTGTTGTATGCGACAGGAATAGTGAAAAGAAAAAGGCTTTCTTGTAATTAGCTAATGGTATACTCTATTGTAAAAACATTGTGAAAACTCCGGCTGTAAGTAGTTTTTAGAAGAGATTCGATTCAGCCCTGTGAAACAAAGACTTAAGCTGCGTGGAGTGTGTTGATCAACAATAACTTGACAAAACTTCGCTTAGACTTAATTCGATCAATATTCGTATCGGCACCGATATACCAATCTGATGGTATCCAATAGTTGAAAATTCTTAAAGTTTAATATATATATATATATATATATATATATATATATATATATATATATAGATATATATATACATGTACTATAAACATATAGTAGAATGCATGAAATATCCAATGTTTTTTTTTACCTCAGGGCTTCGTTTGGAGTATATAGAAGATAAACATACTAAAAGTATCCGCCACTGGGGGGCGAGAGGTGTGAGCTAATGGTGGAAGGTCCATTTTTTGGGTTTTTCGATTATATCTCGAAAGCAGTGGACTCTAGAAAAATATGTTACAAATAAAAATTGAATATAATTAAATTTTCTAGAATGTTGTTTCTATACATATTCGTCGAACTTCCAACGGTTTTCGAGATATACGTTATTAAAAGTCGATTATTTTCTCAAAAAAATTATTTTTACTTGACTTTTTGTCAAACATTTCCTTCTAGTGCCTTCTACGATCGTTCCTCAGAAGCAATGTCAAATCTAAGTTGTGTAGTATTAAATTTACTTTAATTTCATATATAAGTTTTTGGCACGAAAAGTGAGGTAAACAATAATTTTTGTATCGGAAATTATCGACTTTCAATAACGTCTATCTCAAAAACCGTTTGAAGTTCGACAAATAGGTTTTTTTTTAATATATACATTTATTGAAATTTACAACTGTATAGAATATATACATCAAGTGAATGGGTTGACAACGATTATAACAAAATGTTAAAACTTGAAAAGAACTACTCATCAGTAGCACTTAAAACTTCTACACAAGAAAGTCTCTAGGCCATCTTAGTTTCATACGCCTCAGAGGATTATCAGGAATGGAGTGGGAAGCAAGTTGAGAAACTAATGGATTTGAGTGATTATTGAGCTTACTATGAAAGGATAGGTATGTGGTGTGGGCTAAATCAGGAACATTAAGATCTTTATGGATAAATTTTTTCGGTATCAAAGTGAGGAGCATTGAAGATTTTTCGATAGGTTTTGGATTGTAAGGATTGGATACGAGATGAATTGGATGGTTTGGTGGAGCCCCAAAGCGCAACTCCGTACGTCCAAATAGGTCTAATCACAGTCAGGTATATGAGTCTTTTGTAATTAATTGGGAGCTTTGAACGTTTGTCTAGCAAATTTTGAAGTAGTCTGAAACGACCACAAATAGGTATGAAATCAATTTTATAGGAAATTTTTTTTTGCTTTAATTTTTATTTGAAACATATTGTAGTATTGATGTCTTGTATAGTTGGGTGCTGTTTATTTTAATTTTCTTTTTGCTTTATTTATTTATTTTTTTTTAGATTTTATTGAACATATTATATGTTTTTATCATAATGGACACAACTCTGTCCATTCCCTTCGTATATAATTGCTCCTTTTTCTTGGGTTCGGTTTAACCGCACCCACTTTATTTCTAGTGCGGTCTTCTTGCCTGTACGATCCAGTGAATTTCCCCTCAGTACCGGGGCGGTTAGGTACCTAGTTTATGGCGGCCATAGCGAGTTCTTTTTCGCCTTAGAGCGAATTCACGCTCAACAACACCACCGTCGAGTACCTCCCAGTATCTTAAAAGCGGTATGTTCTCCACTCTATGGTTTTTATAGATTTCCCACATCAACCTAAATTGCGCTATATATTATGAGGTGTAATCATGATTCTAGTTTTTTAATTTTATTTTCCCCCTCAGGATATAAGAATTGTTGGCTACAAAGATAGAAATATTAATTTAATTTAATTACTTATTTCTTATTTACAATAGACAAGGCCGATTTAAAAGTAAATATCGTTGATAGTAATGACGTATTTGGTTACATATTTAGATTCTTTAAGGTTCATTCTAATGAATGTAAAATTGACAAATACACTAAAACTTCCATTTAAATAAATTTGTATAAATTAAAAAAAAAAAAAAAAAAAAAGACAAGAAACGTCGTTACAGACTACTCCAACATTTACTAGACAAACGTTCAAAGCTCCCAATTAATTACAAAAGACTCATTTACATGTCAGTTATCAGACCTATTTGGACATACGGAGTTGAGCTTTGGGGCTCAACTAAACCATCTAATTCTTCCCGTATCCAATCCTTACAATCCAAAATCCTTCGAAAATTCCTCAATGCTCCTTACTTTGTCACTAATAAACTTATCCATAAAGATCTTAATGTTCTATATATTGCTAATTTAACCTAGACAAGATTACCTATCCTTCCATAGTAAGCTTCATAACCACCCCAATCTGCTAGTCTCTCAGCTTGCTTCCCACTCTATTCCCGATAATCCTCCGAGGCGTCTGAAAAGAAGATGGTCTAGAGACCTTCTAGTGTAGAATTTATATTGAAGTGCTACTGATGAGTAGTTCTTTTCAAGTTTTGACAAGCTATTGTAATCATAATCAACCTATTTTCTAGATGTATATATTGTACAGTTTTGAATTTCAATAAATAGATAAAAAATACTAAAAATAACTTGTTTTTATTAAATTAATATCTAAAATAATATACACTATATTTGACATGATAATATTTATTTTTCGTTAACTGCTACTTTAATGGGATTTTTTTTTTTTTAAATAAATACAAAAAACATTTTGTATTAGTATCTATCGTTTTATAGGCTTTGTAGTTCAGAGAAATGTTTTTATTTTGGATGGTAAAGTACTAAATATTTCTTGGAAATGGCCTTAGAGCAGGGAACTTGTGAAAACAGTCTCTGTATTTTGATTCGGTCCATTACATATCCAATTTAAATTATTCTCTAAACAAATTCTTCTTTGTGTTTAAAACTAAATTATAATTTTTTTTTTTTTGTTGCGTTTTTTGGAAAAGGTTTTTACCATGAACAGGCAAAAGCAGTTTTGAAATTTATATTGTTTCGAATTATGATACTCGTGTTGATAAGTATGGGCTGATGATTTATTGGAAAAAAAAATATATATGTATTTATAAATGTATAACATATTTTAATGTTGTTTTTTTTTATTGCATTTATTTTACATAAAATCCGCTTCAAACATATAGTAAAAAAAAAATTATAATTTTATTTGAAACAGTTGTGTAAATAATTAAAAGTATGTTAATATGATAAATCAACGTAATGAATGTTACCATTTATATGTATGTTTAATTTACTTTTTATACGTATATACGTAATACGTATAAAAGGTTCAATACTTTATAATTATAACATCTTTTCATAATTTGATTGAATATTATGTCTATATAATTAAACCTTTTTTATATATATTTATATAAAATATTTTAAATAATTTAAAACACCATGAGAACCACCTTTTAATAATTTCAAAAGACAATTTAATTTCATGTCGAATTTTAATCATTAAAAATTTCAATATATTTTTTGATGATCTGACAGCTTTAAAAAATATAATTATGGTAGCTTCTTTGGCGTGAAACTATTCCTAAAACCATAATTATATATTATATCATGTATTATACATATTTCTCCTTAATTCTATAAATAATAAAAATATGTCATCAATTTTTTTTATTGTTATTAAAAATTAGTCACTTTAGAAGTTGAGCGTTTTTTTTCTAGAATTTTCATTCTCAAAAGGGATAGGAAGGGAATGTTATACAAGTAGCTGTGATTTATTATGCAAAAAGGAACGGAATATGGTTATTTATAGATTGCATTTTGTTATAAAAATGAGAAAAATACAAAGAATCCTGTGATGCTTTATTAAACGGGGATAGTATGGAGCAACTTCACTTAATGTATAATGGATGCAAAATATATTTTTAAATTGTTGTCAATAATTAGTAAAGCTAAATCTATAAAGAAAAATAGCAATTGGTTTTCGCGCTACATTTTATATTAATTATTTTTTGTTTAACGTATTTTAGTATCTATAAAAACTGGTAATAGTTGGATCTGATTGAATTTTTCAACGTTAACATAGTTATTTCGTAAGTAATATAACTAACACACATGAAATAAACAAATTTTGTTTTTAAAGAATAAACAAATTCCAATACGAGTAACAATTAATTCATCAATTCTGATTTTATTGATACTTCTAATCCACCTTACCTCAACTGATTTTTTTTTTCACATTTAATGAAACGTGTGGGACATAAGACATTGATGCGAGCTATACATCTTCAATTAATTTTACTTCAAAGAGCTATTTTTTTATTCAAACAATCTTATTTCTGTTATAATAATTTATTTCAGTTAAAACCCTTATATTTCAATCAAAAAATGTTAGAGCGACGGTTAAAATGGGCATGTTAAGTATCGATGTAAATATCCGAGAAGTTTATGGGAGGATTGCGTCGGGCTGATCCTGGGGTTTTGGGTTTTGATGTGGTGGGTTGGAGGGTGGAGTGTGGTCAGAGGTTGTTGATATCGGCATCGAGCCTTCGGGTTCATTTTGCCTGTTTATTGAATTTTTAAATATTAAAATAAGCATTATGTAAATATAATAATTTAAAAAAAAACAACAACTATTTATTGATATTTACAACTGTATACAATATACATCTATTAAATTTCAGGAAAATTATTAGAACGACTTGTAAACCACTTGTGAAGAACTACTCACTGGTAGCACTTCAAAAAAAAAAAACTAAACTAGAAGGTCTTTTGGCCATCTTCTTTTCAGACGCCTCGGTGGGTTATCAGGAATCGAATGTGAAGCAAGTTGGGAGAATAATGGTTTAAAGTGGAATTGGAGGTTACAATGAAAGGACAGGTATCTGGTGTGGGCTAAATAAGCAATATATGGAACATTAAGATTTTTATGGATAAGTTTATTGGTGGCATAGTAGGAGGATCATTTTTCGAAGGATTTTGGATTGTAAGGATAGGTCTAATCACTGTCATGTAAATTATTCTTTTATAATTAATTGGAAGCTTTGAACGTTCGTTTAGTAAATGTTGAAGGAGTCTCTAACGACGGGTGGTTTCTTGTCGTTTTAGTCTCGCATGTGGATTCCAAGTGAGATGTTTGTCCAAATGGTGTCCCAAGTAGCGGATCTGTTTAACAGGGATTAGAGGAATACCATGTAAATATAACATACATAATATAAAAAATATGTATAGTTTGAAATTAAATAAAAAAGTCTTTTATTCTTGAATATATAATGAAACGTATGGGACTGAGGATATTGCTATGAGGTACTCCAGTTTAATCGGTATCCAACGATGTTGAATCAGTTCTGCCTTCCAGATATTGAAGTGCCTTCAACAACACTTCTTGGGCCAAAAATTAAACAAAAGAACTAGAAGGCGAAGAAGAACTGTCCCGTTTGTCATTTATATTAGAGAACTAATAAGCTATTTTCATTATTAAAAATCCCATCTTTAAGATATCTTAATAAAATTAAATATTCGTTTGGGAATAGGAATGTTTATAATTTACTGATTAAACCTGCGTTCCATAATCAAACGACCCATGTCTATGAAAACTCTAAGAAGTTTTATACTCAAAATAAGAAGATATGAAAGGATGAAAAATAAAAGAGAGGGAAAAAAAAAGTAAAAGAAGAAAATACTAAATAAAAACTTTTCATATATATTAAATTAAGTATTTCCCCAAAGTATCCCGAGATGTAATAAAGGATATGAAATCCATAAGGCTAAGCGGATGCGGGGTTAACTTTGCAATCAACTAACTTTCTCGACTCGGACAACTTTTGAGAAAAACACTAAGACCCGGACGAAGTGACAGTACATCAGCCGACTTTAGCCAAACAACAAAGGGGATCCTCCAATGAGTTGAGAGAAAAAAAATCTGCACCCCACTGATAGTATATATATATATATATATATATATATATATATATAGTTATATATATATATATTATAAATACTATTTCTTATCGTACTTACTTTAAATACATTATCATCTTTTAAATATCTTACACATCGACGTATTTTTTTGTTTTGTTTGTTATGTTATTAAATGGGGAAAAAAAAACAAAAAAAAACAGTGTTACTAAAAACTTTTCTATTCCATGAGAAAATCAATTTTTTCCTCGCCCAGAAAAACGCTCATCCACAATTGCTTATACTCATCCTCCATGCCTTGTCCGTAGAGTTGGTGAGATATTTCTTGGAATCCGCATTCTTTCTTAGCGGGAGAAACAACGGCTTTGTCTTGAAGAAGCCAAACATCTCTGTTAACATTTCCCTTCAATTAAATGACCTCTCACAAGCGGTGAAGCTGCACCGCTCAAATCAGCAGTTTTCCTTTAAAGTCCCACATGAAGTGGTCATTATTTCTTTTTCCACTGCATGATTCTCAGGTTTACTGGAGGTTTTCATCCATTCTTTTACAGTGGAATGTTGAAGGGAGGTTTGCTAATTCCCAATGTTTAAGCATTCTTTGATTCACGCAGGAGTTATGCTCTCTTTAGAATAAAATTAATACCCTTAGGATGTAGGTAGTTGGGGATGCAGTTATAGATAAACAGCAATTAAAAATAAATTTGTAATTTGTTGTGCTAACGTTTCTACTTGCATTTCAAGCTTTCATCAGGGCTAGGAGAAAAAGAAAACAAACAAAAAATATGACAAAGTTGCAGAGAGAGTATAAAAAATATAAAATTAATAACTATATAAGAATAAGGACTATAACATAAAGGCAATATATACAGACCTTTTCATTTTAATTCTTTGTCATATTTTTTTGTTTTATTTTTCTTCTAGCCCTGTTGAAGAATAGCAATGCAAGTCGAAACTTCGTCAAAATTTATTTCTAATAGCTGTTAATCAATGACTGCATACCCCAACTACCTTCATCCTAAAATACTTCTCGGTCAACTAATATTCTTTCAAAATTAATAACTGTTCGGTATTCGATCTTATTCATTGCGATAGTGTAAAGTTCCCTTTCAGTTTTGATACAGACACAGATAAGGTGCATGACTGGGCTGATCGGAATTACGGCTGGTCGGAATATTATGGGCTTTACCACGTATCTGTTTATATAGTTTTTAATTTTAAAAAACCTATACTAAAAATACGATATAGTAATTGACATAATTCTTTTAAAAACCGAAAGTGTAGTGATGTGTTCTTCTTAACACCATATTACTAATATAGGGTCTGGTCCTTGTTTAAAACTTTATGATTGCCACTCAATTGTAATATCAATGTATTATATTTTTTTACTTTGATTTGTATGTTCTATTTTTTTATTTATTTATTTTTATATCTATTGAAATTTAAAACTGTACAAATATATAAATCAAGTAAATGTGTTGATAACGATTACGGTAACACGTCAAAACTTGAAAAGAACTACTCATCAGTAGCACTTCAATAAAAATTCTACACTAGAAGATCTCTTGGCCATCTTCTTTTCAGGCGCCTCGGAAATTATCGGGAATGGATGCAAGTTGAGAAACTAATGGATTTGAGTGGTTATGGAGCTTACTATGAAAGTATAGGTATCTGGTTTGGGCTAAATCAGCAACATATGGAACATTAAGGACTTCATGGATAAGTTTATTGGTGACAAAGTAAGGGGCATTTATGATTTTTCGAAGGATTTTGGACTGTAAGGATTGGATACGAGATGAATTGGATGGTTTAGTGGAGCCCCAAAGCTTAACACCGTACGTCCAAATAGGTCTAATACACAGTCATGTATATGAGTCTTTTGTAATAATAAATATACTCGTAATAATAAACTCATTAACTTTGTATCTACTCAGTTTTTATGTTTACTAATCATTGTTGAATTAATTTATTAATTTTTCAATTAACTATCACTCATTTTAATCTTATTTCAATAGTCTTTATGTATTTTCTTCATGTCCTTTAGATATTGTCTTTATGTTATTGTTTTTACTCTTATATATTCATAAGAGTTATCTTTTCATACCTTTGTTTTTTATACTCTCTACAATTTATTCGTATCTTTTTGTTTGTTTTCTTCTTCTAGCCCTGATGAAGGCTTGCAATGCAAGTTGAAACGTTGGTATTACAAATTAAAAAACTTTTTTTTTATTTGATGTGTATCTATTATGACTGCATACACCAATCTATTTCTCTAAAGTAATAATGATATGGCAAAAGGATTTTTTTTTTTTTTTTCATTTCATCTTATTTCACAGGGTGTTGACACTTTCTTCTACTTTAAGTAGCTAAAAAATGCTAGTAAACATTTAACTAAGTATATACGGATTTGATTTAAATATTCAAAAGTCTGAGGGCCAAGTTTGAGCAGCTTAGGTAACGCTTCGTGAATAAATTATTTGCAACCCTTACAGCATGTATAACAAAGAGGAGGGACCAATCCATCTTGCTCAAACTTTTCCTCGCAAAATTATAAATAAAATTGCCTTTTTTTTCCGTTTTTCTCTAATGATTAAATAAGAATACTCGGCCAAGCCTATCCCATTGTCGGATATATATACCAGCTCGCCCAAATATGAATTTATATAGCGTCCGAACTCTGGTGAGGAATTCTAAGAACACGAGTTCCTCCGTGGCGTTTTGATTTCCCGAGAGGGCCGGACCTTAAATAAGGTAGCGGCGGTGGGTAATGAAAATAAAATGCACATAACAGAAAAATTGAAATGAACTGTCAGCTGTAAAGACCCCTGATTAATAAAAAGTTTCTTCTTTCTTTCTTATTTTTTTTTTTCTTCGGACTTTGAAGAATTCTTCTACGTGCAAGAACAATTTTCCATTCTGATTGATGTTTATTGCCTAATATCTATATATATATATATATATTTTTTTTTTTTACTTTACTTTACTTTCCTCGGCCTAAGGAACTCGTCATTAATCCTCAGGTTACGGGTAATGGAGAAAGAATTTAATGGTATATATTTGAACACCTACACAAATTTAACTATTAAATTATGCGGGATAAAAACTTATCACTATAGGTCCGCAAGATGGATTCATCAATTATTTGTCACATATGAGCAACTCTCACCGGTGAATAAAAGTGTTGTAAGTCAAAAAAATTAAAAATTTAGATTATTCACTTTTATTGCTCCTTTACCACTTGACATTGTCAATTATGTTTAACTCTTTACCTAAAACCAGTAAAAAAAACAATATCATTATCAAATTTAACAATAAAGGATATCTGTTGAGAAACAGTGGTTAACTCAATAGGTATAGTCTACACGCTGTCTGAGTATACAAAAATCGCGCACCGATGTCTCCACCCGTGAATGCGGTACGTTTAGGCGGGAGGGGGCGGCAGTTTTTGTCATATTGTTTATATTTTCATGTTAAGAAATTTTTATTCTGTCATATTTTTTTATATTAAGTGAGCGGAGCGAGCAAATCGGGAGTCAAATTTCTCAAACACATGTCTCATAATTTTTATGTATTTTTGCACGCTAGATGTGGTGGGATTACTTTTTTTAGGATCGTTGCAAAACAATGAATAGTTAAATAGGAAAAAGTTTTTTTTTTTTTTTTTTTTTTACATATACTTTACGCTTTACGCTGCGCTTAAGTAAACCTAGTAAACCGGGTAATATTTATTAGTAACAACTTTGGCGTGGAATTTAAAGTTATTTAAAACAGTTCAAATATTCTACCTAAAACTAATTAGCCGAATTATGTAATGTATCTTGGGTTTGAAGCGGTATTAGGATTTAGAAGAAGTTTGCGCGTATCTTGTTTCGAACCAAAAATGGTTAAAACAATCTGTTTTATTGGTGGCTCTATATCTTTCTTTGGCAATTATGAGAATGGTGTGTTATTGCATTTGTAACTTTATCATAAAAACATACTAAAAACATTACTTTGAGTTCTATTGGACATGCTTCCTGACTTGAAAAAAAAAATCAATAAAATAAATTTAAATTAAAATTAAATTTAAAAAAATTACAGATTTTAGCCCATTGAAACCATTTAATAAATGATTATTATAACTTGCTCCAACCATTTTTACAAACTTTAAAGCATTGTTTTCTAAAAAACTAAAAACAGCCCATTCTATCTTTAACTTTCATTCTCAACGGCTCATATATTGAAATTTATTAATTTATATCTTTATTTAAGGTACGCATGATGTTAAAGAAGGATCAATACAATTACGATTTATGGATTACATTTTAATTTATATACTCTACGTTTTTGAAATAGTCCATTTTTTTTTTTTTTTTTAATGTAAAGGAGAACAACATGAGAATGGTATATCTATTTTAAATAACTGTTAAGGAGACGCTCTTACATCATGTAAAGGGATCCACTCCATGAATAACTATTTAATTAATCAACTAATCAATTTTGATCATTTATTTTATTATCATATAAAATAAAATATTTGATATTCCACTAACCCCCGTTTAACGAATCCGCTACCTGGGATTTGATCTGGACAAACATCTTGCTTGGAATCTTTATACTAGACTAAAACGACAAGAGGCTGCTCGCCGTTACCGACTACTTCATTATTTACTAGACAAACGATAAAACCTCCCAATTCATTACAAAAGACTTATTTACATAATTGTATTAGACCTATTTGGACGTACGGAGTTGAGCTTTGTGGCTCCACCAAACGTTACATTCCAAAATCCTTTAAAAAATCCTCAATGCTCCTTCTTTATAATAAACTTATCCATAAAGACCTCAATGTCCCATATGTTGATGATTTAGCCCAAACCAGATATCAATCCTTTCATAGTAAGCTTCATAACCACTCAAATCCACTAGTTTCTCAACTTGCTTCCCACTCCAATGGCCTCCAAGGCATCTGAGATGGCCTAGAGACCTACTTGAGTAGAATTTTTATTGAAGTGCTACTGATGAGTAGTTCTTTTTAAGTTTTGACATGTTATTGTAATTTGGTCCTTGGGTTCAAAACTAACTAATAAAACATCATTAATGATTGTGTATGTAATTATTGAGAAAATAATAATTAATATATGGTCATAAATAGGTTCAGGAAAAAAAAAGGGTTTCAATACACGATATATCATAAATATCGATATATCTCATTGACTATCCGAAATTCTTTTTTGGAAATTTTCCTTTCAAATATATGTCGTATTGATACGTAAGTTACGATATAAATATTAAAATTCTATAATTTTATTAATAAAAGAAAAGGTTTAATGTAGCACATATTTTATACAATTAAAATTTTTCTTTACATATTTTTATAAAAGTAGTTAAGTAGTTTGTTATTAAATTTGTCCAATATAATTTTTTAAAGATATGTATCAAAACTTTTTCTATTTTTTTTTTTTTTTAAGAATTTAAAAAAAATAAAATTGGACAGGTATTGGTAAAAGAAATTTAGGTTCCACATCCCTTCCAAAGTAACTAGACATAGCAAATAGGCAATAGTTAGAGCTGGGCGTTCCGCCAGCAATTCCTAGAAAACTAGTGGTGGCTCTATTCACTGGATCAGATCTCCACAAACCTACCCCCCTCCCGATTATCACTTCTTTTTTTACTGGCTAAAGATGTTTTCAGAGAATCATGGATCCCAGATCTTCTAATAGCTCTTGAAAAGAGCGGTTTTGTCGATTTAAGGAGTTTTTTCACAAGAAACTGCTTGTCGTTCTAGACTAATTCAAACTTTACTAGATTAACGTTCTAAACTCCAAATTAATTTATTCTAGATCTAGCAGATATCTGAAATAATGATAGATCTATTTCAGATATCTGCTAGATCTCCTCAGGTGAGTACCAATATTTGATTTCTTGATTTACATTTTTAAAAACTTTAGTATGTATAATCTATGTAGTACTCCTGTGTTAAAATTTTGTATGTTTTTTGACGGAAGATGAATGTTTTGCATTCGTATTCTAATAAAATAAGTCCAATAGAAGTGGCAATTAATTCATCAATTCTACTTGCTACTGATTTTTGGGATATGAAGTGCACATAAACCTCTTTAGTTTTCTTAATTTACATTGATAGTTAACCTTCCAATTCTTCTTGTATCCAATCCTTATTATCCGAAATCCTTCGTAAAATTCTCAGTACTTCTTAATATGCCACAATAAACTTGACAATCTAAATTTCTCATATTTTGCTGAATTGGCTCAAACCAGATTCCTATCCATTTATAGTAAACTCCATACCACTTGAATCCACTGGTCTCCCAAGTTGCTTCCCAGTCAATTCGTGATAACGCTTCGAGAAGTCTGAAAAGAAGATGCCCAGGGACTTCTATTATAGATGTTTGATTCAAGTGTTACCAATAAGTAGTTGCTTTAAAAGTTATTTTAGTCATTCTTCCTCAGATTTTCTAAATGCATATACTTTATACAGTTGTTAATATAAAAAAATAAATAATAATAAGAAATAAAAGGTTTAAGATATAAGAATAAAAAAAAAAAATTTTATCTATCGATTCAATTCTTAAGCTACAACTGTAGTTTGATTTCCAAAATAAAGAAATTAAATTTATTGTTTACCTGTACCTTTTACCCATTGTCAAAGTGCCCACTATTCTCTGTAACAGCATACCGATTTCTCTGACACGTTTAATTTCAATTTATGTAGATGGAGATTGGTTATATTAATTAATTTGGTAGCATATCTACTTATTTATTTTGATTATTCCTCTACATGTTTCGGGATAAGACATATGAAACAGAAATTTTTAATAGGTTAAAAATAATCACTGATATAAATTGTTTTTAGTTGGTGTGAAGCCATAAGTGTAAACAATAGTTAAAGATTGTTCAGTGGACCTAAAGTTAATAGTTTAAATTTTATGTAAAATTGTAGAATAATTAAGTGATATTTATGTATTGTGTACTATTTTAGAAACCTGAAGATGGGAATCCCGAAACATGTAGAAAAAAAAAAAGTTATGCCACTAAATTAAACAGATACATTTCCATATCTCGGGTTCCTCTCTTTAAATATTTTGATCTACAGTCTTTAACTGTTAAATTTTCTAATATTAAATCTAATAGAGGGGATTAAAAAACAAGGTTTAAAAATAGATAAATAATATCAATGGACCGTAAGCCGACGTTTCGGCTAGCAGTGCAAGTCTTCATCAGAGATAAATAATCCAATATGTTTTAACCTGAAAAGGATAGCAATCGTCATCTAAAAGGATAGATCTTTCAAATGTTTGCTGGGTGTTGAATGAGACAGGTATCAGTGCTTGTGTGAAGAAGCTGGCCGTTGCTAGAACTCCAACATAAATATTTACAGAATGTCACGGCCGTTTTAAAATTCAGGGATCTAATTAAAACTGAGTTGTGACCAAGCCAAAGAAATTGAATGATTGGAAATGTTTTCGATGAAATTTTGTGATTACTGCCTCGCAGTATTTTGCTTCCGTTTTTTTTTATTCTTTATTCTGCTATATTGCCTTCAAGTTTATCAACAATAGGTTATAAATTCAATAGTCACATTGTGTAAAAAGTTTACTACTTTAACTTTCCCCTTTTAATAATTGAAGGCATTCATAGAACGTAAAAAATTCACATTATACGATGGGTTTTATTGTTGTGCTTTCATATCTGGAATGAGAAAGTTTCCGTATAGCGTTAGTTTAACATTAAAAGTAGAAAACAAGCCTTGTTGGAGGGAGGATCTAAATGAATATTGTCTCGATAAAGCTCTAACTTTAATTGCCTCTCCATGGCTGTTGTTGGCCGATGAACAAACTTCTTTGCCAGGCGTCGGAATCGTCTAAATACGATTGCAATACCGTGGGGAGGAGGGGACTAGGGAGGGGGAGGAGCTGGGGAGGGGGTAGCTGTGGAGGGGGGAGATATCCTCCGGTGGCAGGCCCGATGACTGTATTGCCTGGTTAGCCGACCTGCTTCATCCCGTTCTTCTAATTCCTCGTCTCCACGAACTCTGCCAACTGTTGCTGAACTTTTCTCATTTGATAGTTCAGTTTGATCAGTTGCGGGGGCTTGTTTGCTCTTAACATTTAGCGGGGGCGTTCAACTCGGGGCTGTGGGATTTTGTTTTGCTTGTTTATAAAATTAAGTCGAAACTTACCAGATAAGGCAATACATAAGTACAAGGGGCAGTTTATAACTTCACTTTCTTTTTAGTCCCTAAATTACTTTGTTAAGAAGTCTTTGAAATGTTGCTTTTATGACCCCTGGCTAGATTAATCATATATTCCAGATATATATCAGATATCGCTCAGTTACTGCAACGACATAACTCAAAAACTTCAATTTTGCTGATGAATGAAGTACAGGACTATCTGTTGACGTACACTGGTGAAATATCCTGCTCTCTCGTAGTGAATAGTTGAAGCTCAAATATAACGTTCTACCGACTAAAACTAAATTAGTGAATGGTTCATTATACAGTCAAAATCTCGGCATAACCCAAAAGTTTGTTTTTGAGTTATGCCGTTGTTGCAGCAAATGAGCAATATATCTTTTTATTAAAATATCTCTATAAAATGTTTGATTACGCCAAGTCAATAAAAAAAAAAAAAAAAAAAAAAAAAAAAAAAAATGTTGATATTATTTTTAAAATAAATATAAACTAGTATTCCCCGTCGCGGCTTCTCCCGCCCTATTAAGTGAAAACCATAGGTAATTCTAACTAATAACTGAATTTTTATCTATCAATAGACATTCGAATAAACTACATTCCGAGTTTTGTCTCCCGATGTAATAAGAATGATTTGTTGTTAGGGTTTCGGGTCCTATAAGCCCTACTAAGAGTTTTATACATCAAATCTCGGAAAGGAAGCAATGAAACTGAATTTTTACATATACCATTTTTTTGGCATTCTAAGCAAGGGGTGAAAAGTCCCCGACCTCAGCATGTTAGCATACTTAGATGTTGAAGGTTAAAGGTCACAAAAATCAGTTGTTCTTTTTTCAAATATCACGATTTGATATATATATATATATATATATATATTTTTTTTTTTTTTTTTTTTTTTTTTTTTTTTTTTTTTTTTTTTTTTTTTTTTTTAATTTATGTAGGATTAACCATTTCCGAGATGTAGTGCGGAAAAGCGGGCACCTGTTCGGGCAAAGATTTGCTTCTAGTGCCTTACTACAATCGTTTCTCAGAAAAAATGTCAGAATCAAAGTTGTAGAGGATTAAATTTCCTTTAATTTCACATATACGTTTCTGGCACTTGAAGCAAAAATTTTACAAAAATTGAGGTAACAATTTTTTTTTCTCGGTAATTATCGATTTTCAATAACTTATATCTCGAAAACCTTTCGATCAAGTCCCGTAAAATACCCACGCAAGAACGCAAAATACCGCTTACTGTTTTGAAATCCAAGTTTTTTTGCACATTTTTTTTCAATAACTGCAAAACTGTTTGTCCGATCTGAAATTTAATTTTTTTCAAGTGAATTCTGGTTAAATTTACTACCAGGCCCAGGCCCTTTATATGAAATTTTGATTAAACTCCGTAATACACCCAACATGCCCACTGATTATGTCAAAATTGTCACATTTAGCTAAAACATACATAGTGTTATCTGCAAGTTTTGTAACTTTCTCGATGGGCGCCCGAAGCATAAAAATCGAGGTTAAAAAAAAAAAAAAAAAAAAAAAAAAAAAAAAAAAAAAAAAAAAAAAAAAAAAAAAAAAAATTATTTTTGTGACCTTATTATACCTTGAATATCTAATTATGCTAACATGCTGAGGTCGGTGACTTTCATCCCTTATTTAGAATGCCAAAACAAAGTTATATGCAAAAATTCAGCTTCATTGCTTCCTTTTCGAAGTGAAGTCCTTATTTGACTGGACTATAAATATTCTTGACCTTTGTTATTTTAACCTTGAGACTTGTTAATTGTAATTGGAAATTGTAATCATTTGAATTTAAATGGTAGATTAGTTGGAACCGAAGTGTTTCAAAGAATAGATGCGATTTCTACAGTCGTTGGTCCAGTGAGAATTATATCCTCAATGATATTTCCGCGCATAGCTGTTTTAACCTGATACCATTACACTCATTATGAGGTTGAAGGTAGTGCAAAACATAATTGGACATCCAATTTTTAATTTAAATGACAGATTTGGTAATCCAGATGGACACAGAGTACTTACTACATCATTAGTTATATATTGAAGATTTGAAACTATAGATTTTGCACCACATTTATATCTTTTTAATTACAATTTAATTACAATTGAAAATAAGTAAATTTTATTAGTAATTTCAAGCTTAGACAACTCAGTACCATTGTAACCTATCTTTCTAAATGGCGCTCCCCACATATTTATCACATTTTTAATAAACATTTAGTTGATAATGGGTAAATTTTATTATTGCTAAACCCTCTTTGAACTATGAAGATGATGTAGTTAAAATTCAGTACATATTGGTTCAGTTATTATCGTGGCTAGTGATCACAGACGAAAAATGATTTGTCCTTTTATATAATTGTATAGATGTGTAACAAGTAGGTTGAAAGATTGTGAGATAATGATGTGTGCAACAAACTCAGCTTTTCTCAATATCTTAGGCCGGATTAAAATATTATGTATAGTCTGTTTTGTTAATTATTAAAAAATTATCCGCTAATAGGAACATTTAGGGCATAACGGATGAACGGGAGCGGTGTAAGGTGCCCCCAGCGCGGTGATACGGAACACTAGCGGCATTATCCACAGTTGATTGGGCCAAGATTAATTAATCTGTTCGGAGCTATATGTTAATTAGAGTTACTAGACAATGGCCGATTATTGGCAACATATATTTAGATAACGAAGCTTCCACCTCACACCTACGCGGCGAGTTTATCTCTTCTGTTCACAGCAATACTCCAGGGCGGGGAGGTAACCTCCTCAAGCAGTCCTATATATTGAGTTTGGTTTAGTTATTTGCACTTGTTATATCCCATTAGGTTATCAAATTAATTCCCAAAATCAATTTAGTTTGAAAAAAAAAAAAAAATGCTTTTGTGAAAATAAAAAATATATATATTTTTAAACTGTACAAATATACAACAAGTAAATGTGTTAAAAAAGTTTACAATAATATGCCAAAACTTGAAAAGAACTACTCATCAGTAGCACTTCAAAAAAAAAAAAAAAAAGCCTAGGAGGCACTTCGGGAATGGTGTTGGAAGCAAGTTGAGAAATTAGGGAATTTGAGCGGTTATGGAGTTTACTAAAGGATAGATATCTGGTTTGGGCTAAATTAGCAACATATGGAACATAAAGATCTTTATGGATAAGTTTATTGGTTACAAATTAAGGAGCATTGAGCATTTTTCGAAGCATTTTGGATTGTTAGCATTGGATACGAGATGAATTGGATGGTTTAGTGGAGCCCCAAACCTCAACTCCGTACGTCTAAATAGGTCTAATCACTGTCATGTAAATCATTCTTTTGTAATTAATTGGGAGCTTTGAACTAATGCTACCAAATAAAATTAATATTACTAATCTCGATCACATTCTCACATTCACTTAATATAGCATTTTTGTGTGTGGAGTGCAATTCGGCCCTGCGGTAGTCAAAAATTATTTACGATTACTTTTTAGCTATTATTTTTATATATTTTACAGATTCATCAGGAAGTCCATTAACCCGTTACCTTTTCTTAAGTTAAGTAAAGTAATTGGCTGGATATTATTTTACTTCTAAAAAATGGCTATAAATGAAGCTCCACTACCATTACCGTTATCACCAGAATCCCAACGTAAGCAATGATCGGCTTGGCTAACTACTCGGCCTTTTTTCCAGCTGACTAGTCGACCAAAGTCATTGTCGACCTATCTCTAGTTTCTATTACAGTTGAAAATAAAACTGTCTATTCAGTTGTCAAACCTTTACTGATGAATTTGCGACGAGAAAAACTACTACCATCAGTCTCATACCGGCAAAAATTTCTTTTACAGGAATAAAGGTTCGGCTGCCAGCAGAATATTATCAAAAGATCGTCTGACTTTTGTTTCGCGTGCTAATAGCCAGTGACATGATTTCTCACATAATAGATTTTTTTTCCTCCTGAACGATTTTTGAATATGTGTTTAAAATGCAATACTTTATCATCTCTTATGTTGTTAGGTTGTTTATTTTCTTTGCATCCAGTAATCCGTCATTTTCGGTAATCCGTCACTCACCTAATGTATTTATGAATTTCAGGGCCGTTGGACGTAATGGCTGAGAAACTTATAATGATGACGATCTCAAAACCCTGAAAAGAAGTTGGGTTCGATCCCTACATGGGTGGGTTGATAGTCATTTCGTTGTAGTTCCGCTAAATGAATCTCGACCTTTTCACGCTAGAATAGGTCAGTAATCTCTAAGATAACCCGTTCTTCCTGCCCTTGAGTACATAAGGGGCTTAACCCCCAACAAACAATCTATAAGGACCCCTTCTTCCTTAGTTCATCTTACAACTGTTTGTCACTGATGTGTTTTTTTTTTTTAAATATGTTTTCACCTTGAATATTCCATGAATCCTAATTGTATTGATCCTTCTTCACCATTAAGCGTACCTCAATTTTTTTTTCTTTCACGAACGGCCTTAGAGACCACGTGAATATAAATTTTTGGCTCCTCTCTTGTTTTTTCTTTCCTTCCATTTTTCTTTTATTATTTTGGGTATCTTTTTTTCTTTCTTCTGTCCACGACACTCCCTTTTTTGAACTTCTCCTGCCCACAGCAACCTTCAATTCCTTAAGTCTGTTTCTATATCTTTATCTGTCCTGACAGTCCTGGTCCGCTATACCTAATCTTTCCGTTTCCTCTTTCATCTGTTTTATATATCCTCCTGAGCTTTTAGCGTACCTCAATTGTTATTTTAATATTAATTTTTTTTAAATTTTATCGATACAAGACTAAAACGACAAGAAACTGCCCGTCGTTACAGACTAATTCAACATTTACTAGACAAACGTTCAAAGCTCCTAATTAATTACAAAAGACTCATTTACATGACTGTGATTAGACCTATCTGGACGTATGGAGTTGAGCTTTGGGGCTCCACTAAACCATTAAATTCATCTCGTATCCAATTCTTACAATCCAAAATCCTTTAAAAAATCCTCAATGCTCCTTACTTTGTCACCAATAAACTTATCCATAAAGACCTTAATGTTCCATATGTTACTGATTTAGCCCACACCAGATACCTATCCTTTCATAGTAAGCTCCATAATCACTCAAATCCGTTAGTTTCTCAACTTGCTTCACAATCCATTCCTGATAATCCTCCGAGGTGTCTGAAACGAAGATGGCCTAGAGATCTTGTAGTGTAGTTTTTTTAATAAAGTGCTACTGATGAGCAGTTCTTCACAAGTTATTTACATGTCATTGTATTCACTGTCAACACATTTACTTGTTGTATATTATTTTGTACAATTGTATATATCAATAAATGAAAAAAAAATCGAGAAATTGAGAGTTGTTGAAATTTTTTAATTTAGTTATATTTTTTTAAAAATTGTGCTCAGCAACATACAGTAATTATGCGGTTTGTTTTGCAGCGGTGTTTTTATTTTATAAATTTCTATTTTTGGAATTGGAAAAAAAAATTGTTCTTTGTTGAGATTTCTATATTTGACTTTATTTTATTTTTAAAGTATTTGAGTCTTTAATTTTATTCTTACTAATAGGCATAAGTGCTTAATGTCATGTAAAAAAAAAATCCAGATTAAACAGCGAAAACTCTGAATGAAACAATTTATTCAGATGGTGGAATTATCTTCATGTTGTAACATTTCAAAGATGACACCAGCTAATTTGCATAAATTATAATCAGGGTTATTCCTAAACTGCTGAGATGTTAGCATTAAGAGAGGAGAATCCCTCAGATAGAGACAAGTTAAGAAGAACCGTGCGGTTGGTGACGATAGTGAATCTGAATATTCTAATAGCTCTTTTTATCTGGAAGCTTCTTGGGAATTAGACCATATTTTAGTGAAGTTAGAGGCAAGAGGGCTTCTCTCGCCGGGGCTTGCTTTTAGCCAACTTTATATCTGATAATTTTTTTAACTTTTTTTTTCCTCTTAATTTTATATTCGTTCATAGAAATTAAAATTTTTTCTGAGGATAATTATTAAGGGCCGGATTTAGTTACAAAAATACCGAAATATGCCATGAAAAGTATGATTGTATGGCAGTATAATATTTATCAAAGTAGTAAAGAAACCATATAAAAGATAAAAGACCAATCCATTTTCATTTACAATAAACGGCAATATTCGTTATTTAGACATTTTATACTTAATATTTGTATATATTTAACATAACTGTTTGTATAAATAATCATTCCGTATTTTCCACTTAGAGGAAAACGATAGGTCATATTTATGTCACAAACATTTTTTTTTTTTAAATTATTTATTGAAATTTACAACTGTATATACAATATAAAATATAATACATCAAGTAAATGTGATGATATAGATAAAAATGACATGTCACTTGTTTTTAAAGCAACTACCTATTGGTAGCACTTATAAAGGTTCTATATAATAAGGTACTATATTATAAGGTCCAGAGGCCATTTTCTTTTCAGGCGTCTCGGAGGGTAATCTGGAATGAAATGAGAAGCAAGTTGTGATACTAATGGATTTGAATGGTTGTGTTGTTTGCTATGAAAGCAGTCAGAAACGCAAGGTATATTACGGATGCATAGTATATGGAGGACTGTCTGATGAGCTCGAAATGAAATGTAAAAGAGTAATGAACTGTTTTATTAGATTTATTTTCGGGATCTCCAGACGTCCTCACATATCTCACAGGTATTCTGAAATTAGGTGGCTTTACCCCAGTTTTCGAGTCAATACTTCCTGGGTGCTCTCATATTTCAAACCTTGAAAACCAAAAAACCCACAATATTCATGACCTCCTTACTCTGAGCTCCTCCATCCACCTCTTAAATACTAGAACACAACCCATCAATGTCTACACTCCTGCGCATCGAACTGCATCCTTCGAGAAATCCTTTATTATCCGTGCTTCCTATTTATGGAAATCATTGCCCGTCACAATTCGAAAAAGCTCCACTCTTACTTCCTTTAAACATCATTTATTTCTTTACCTCCTTAATTTTTAATCTTCCGAGCTAATGTAAAACATGAATATTTATGTAACATACATTATAATGGTATACTAAGATGTATCCTTTTACAAGATGTCTCAGTTATTTTGTAACACATAATTTAATTATTAATCAATTTTTATTATTATCTATTATCATTATTTATTATAATTAGTTATCAAAGCCAGATGATTGTCCTATGTACTGTAATCATATGTTATTCTTAGGTGACAAGTAGTCCCAGAATAATGTTCATTTTCTTCTTCTTCTATATTAAGATCTTTGTTGCTAAGTTTGTTTATGATGTAGTAAGGAGCATTTAGGATTTTTCTAAGGATTTTCGATTGAAAGGTTTGGATAGGAGATGAATTGGATGGTTTAGTGGAGCCCCAAAGCTCAACTCCGCACATCCAAATTGGTCTAATTATCGTTATGTAAATGGGTCTTTTGTAATTAATTGGAAGGTTGGAACGTTTGTCAAGTAAATGTTGAAGAAGTTGGGCAGTTTCTTGTCATTTTAGTCTTGTGTGGATACAAACAAACTTATTCTTAAAGATGTTAGTGTCTCATATGTTGCTTTGGCACAATCCAGGTACCTATCCTTTCATAGTAAACCCACTCGAATCCACTAGTCTCCCAACTTGCCTCGCCCACCCGATAATCCTCCTGGCGTCTGAACAAACCCTCGCCCCAAACACACTCGGCCATTGAGTCCCCCTCAAATTTACTTGTATACAGTTGTAAATATCAATAAATAGCTAATAATAAAAAAAAATCCTTTATTTCTTTTGGACAGATTCTGATCAACTACTGAAATAATCATACATTTTGTTGACATTAACGAAACGTTTATTACACAACCCCATTCAGCTTGGCTTTTATTTTCCCCGTAACAAACATCTTTTTTATACGTGTTTAAATCAATTCTTCCCATCAAAAAGTGCCTCGTAACATCTGGCTCGATTCTATTGAGGCCGAATTTTCTATTCCCCTTTTCCAGAAGCAGGGAACCGTAGAAGAAAAACCTTTTCCATTCACTGTCCCAGCTTTGATTTCGCACTTCAGAACTGAACAGGCAAGTTACGTTCTGAGAAAGGAGTAATCAGGGCTGAATCCGACTCCTAAAACTTTCCACCTCCTCAGAAAGCAATGTATGGCCAATCTGAATAGAATCGAGAAACATGCTTATATTCCTCGGAAGGAAAGTAAAAAATATACAAGAGGAAGTTCGGGACAAGAGAATCAAAAAAAACAGTTCCTTCATATGTAATTTTCTTGTGGATATCATGAATGATTTTTTTTTGTATCTATTTACCAATGTATACATTATATACATAAAGTGAACATTAGGAAAATGATTACGGTGTCAAGTCAATAACATGTAAAAGAACTACTCACTGGATCTAATTTTGTCATGTATATATGTCTTATGCAATTTTTTTGGAGCTTTAAACGCTTGTTTGGTAAGTGTCTAGGGTTGTCGGAAGAAAGGAAAAGTTTAATCTGTAACACACAAAAATCATCAATTCACAAACGCAATGCCTCCGATTCGCTGGCTAATTATTTCCAAATATTAATTAAAATATTATTAATTATCTTATTTTATAATTATTATTTTTTTCATATTAATTATTTATTGTAAAATATAGGTATTGTATATTTCAGTGTATAAGATCAACATTTTTATTTCAATAAACTTTACTAATACATTTTTGATAGTAATAAACTTCTAATCTAAAAGTTAGCCGCTCTTACATATTTTATTAAACCAACTAATGAAATCTGAAAGTTTATTTTTTTTTTTTTTATGAGTCTGGTGCATTTTTCGGATAAATATTTCGTACTTAATTTTTTTTTTTTTTATATTCCAATGATCCCCGTTGTACAAACCCCCTACTTAGAACGCCATCTGGACAAATTTTGGAGTCTTCACCCTAAACTTAAAAAACAAGAGTCGTTTCAGACTACTTCAACATTTACTGTACAAACGTTCAATTAATTACAATTAATTAATTACAAAAGACTCATATACATGGCTATGATTAGACCTATTTGGACGTACAGAGTTGAGCTTTGCGGCTCCACTAAACCATCCAATTCATCTCCTATTCAATCCTTACAATCCAAAATCCTTCGTAAAATCCTCAATGCTCCTTACTTTGTCACCAATATACTTATCCATAAAGATCTTAATGTTCCATATCTTGTTGATTTAGCCCACACTAGATACCTATCCTTTCATACTAAGCTCCATAGTTAGTTTCTCAACTTGCTTCCCAATCAATTCCTGGTAATCCTCCGAAGCGTCTGAAACGAAGATGGCCAAGAGACCTTCAAGTGTAGAATTTATAATAAAGTGCTTCAGATGAGTAGTTTTTTTCAAGTTTTAACATGTATTATAATCTTTGTCAATAAATTTACTTGATGCATATACTTTGTACAGTTGTAAATTTCAATAAATGTATATATTAAAAAAAAAAAGACAAGAAAATGCTCGTCGTATTCGACTGATCCAACATTTTCTAGACAAGCGTCCAAATCTTCAAATAAATAACAAAAGACTTGTTTACATGACAGTAATTAGATCCATTTAGGCATACTGGAGCTTTGGGGCTCCTCTAAACCTTCCAAATCTTATCGTATCCGATCCTTACAATCCAAAACCCTTCTTAAAATCCTCAACGCTCCTTATTATGTCACAAACTTTTTTTTTTCTTTTTTTTTTTTTAAAATCAATTTATTGAAATTTACAACTGTACAAGTATACATCAAGTAAATGTGTTTAAAAAAAAAGTTTACAATAACATGCCTAAACTTGAGAAGAACTACTCATCAGTAGCACTTAAGTAAAAAAAAAAATGAAAAACAAAATCTACACAAGAAGATCTCTGGGCCATCCTCTTTTCAGACGCCTCGGAGATTTATCGGGAATTGAGTGGGAAGCAAGTTGAGAAACTAGGGGATTTGAGTGGTTATGGAGCTTACTATGAAAGGATTGGTATCTGGTTTGGGCTAAATCAGCAACATATGGAACATTAAGATCTTTATGGATAAGTTTATTAGTGACAAAGTAAGGAGCATTGAGGATTTTTCGAAGGATTTTGGATTGTAAGGATTTGATACGGGAAGAATTGGATGGTTTAGTAGAGCCCCAAAGTTCAACTACGTACGTTCATATAGGTCTAATCACAGTCAAGTAAATGAGTCTTTAGTAATTAATTGGGAGCTTTGAACACAAACAAACTTAAACATAAAGATCTTAATGTTCCATATTTCGCTGATTTGGCCCAAACTGGATACCTGTCATTTCATAATAAACTCGATACCCGCTCGAATCCACTAGTTTCCCAACTGTTTCTGTTTTTGTTTTTGTTTTTTTATTTAAATTTTTATTCATTTTTAATTATAATTATTTTATTTATTTACTTATTTTTTCTTTCCTTTATTGTACATAATGTATAAATGTAATCCTCTCTTTTGAATTCCGTTAAATAGAGACAGAAATACCCTGTCCATATGTACATATATGTGTATATGTTCATTAAGGATTTGTTGCCCCGCTTGAGCAATGAGCATACTTATCAGTCCATTGGGTATTTGTTTAAATACAATGAAGTGATAATAATGGGAATGATTGTATAGTGAATAATCTAAATGCGTTCCCGCTGCTACTGTGGTTTCCTCGTTTGCTCTCCTTTTTCCTCCTTGTTATACCTGGTTATTAAATTGTTTCCCTTCAATCTCATAGAAATTATACAATAATAAAAAAAAAAAAATTAAACTATCCCTCCAAGTACGAGCGAAAATAAGATTCTCTATATTTTACTTTGTTAATAGACATTCAGGAAAATTGTTTTTTTAAAACAATTAGACTCACCGTTTGCTCATAATTGGCCGTGTTCATATGATCTTGCCAGGCCTTTACCAAGATGATTTGTCTAGTATACAAAGGATGTTTTAAATTTTGGAATTTCATAATAAAAAACGCTTTAAAAAAATTTTTAACTAATATACATGACAAACAAGCAATAAATAATTATTTAATATAGAATTGATATTTTTTATGAAATCTCATCTAACATCTAACAGCTGTATCCTGGAGCATCTGTAAAAGACATAACTAGTGCTACCTGTCAACGGTGCTAACTTGAATGGGTAAATAGGTAAAGAGAATGGAATGAAATTTGAAAAACTTGGGAGATTCTAACTACTTTTAGATTTTTCTAATAATGAACAATATTTAGGGAGAACATTATAATTTTAAAGACGGGAAAAGGTTTTAATTTTTCAAGTTTACGGATTATTTAAAAGTTTAAAAAAAAGGTTATAAATGCATATTTATTTACCTATTTTCAATAAAAAATAAAATTTGTTTGATCAACTATTAAAAAAAATTCTTGTCTTGGGGAAAGGCGTGTATGATCATATGATCACAGTCATAATAACGCCCATTTTAAAACCTTCAGAATTATGATTTTTAAATGAAGCTCATACTAGAACATGATTCGACTACATAGAGTCTAACTATATAGTCTTATCAGTTTATATATAATTGCATCTATTGAACTATATAATTTCAAAAAATTTTCTGATGAGAGAAGTGCTTCAATCGTCACAGTTTCGTTCACAAATTAACACTAACACCTCTTGGAGGAGGGCTGCAGAGGTATAAAGGGAAAAAATAAGGGTGGAGGATCAGGGTGTCCTTTTGAGTGGGGTACGTTTGGTATGATCTTATGGACAAGCCAGTCCTTGGAGATTAAACTTGATGATAAAACCTATTGAAAGCAAATCGGTGATTTTCCTTACTCAAACTAGCTTAGAAGAAGAGATACAGAATAAAATGAAATATGATTTAAATGAGGAATGGAGGTGCCTCTGAGCAATCCTAAGCGTGCCTCTCATACCAGAAACTTTTATCCATAAAATTCGCTGACAGTTACATAGTATGTTTGACTGTTGTGAATTCAATTAATAAAAACAACAAAAAATATATATTATGGCCAATCTCCAAATTTAATGAAAATCCTTTTAAATTTTTAAAAAACCTAAAAATTCCTTGTTCTATTACCGCAAAGTAATTTTTTTCTTAATAAAAAAAAGTACCTCAAACTATACAATACATAAAGGGAAGAAAGAAAGAAAAAATATAAATAATCATTAAAATAAATAATACAGATATAAAATAATAATAATAATAATAATAAAAATATTAAAATTAAATTAAATCTTAAAAATACATTCACACCTTATTTACAATATATACACATCCAAGGGATCCCCCAATGAGACTTGTCCCTCCACTAATGGAGGGACAAGCCAGGTCCTGAGAGATCCCAGCGCTTCTCTCTCAGCTGCGTCACTGGTGTAGATAATACCAACTGAGGCTGAGTGTATGTCCTAGAGTAAAGTTTATTTTTTTTTTCTTATTTCTTTCCTCTTGTACTTGCTGTTATTATTATTATTATATTCATAAAAAACTAATAAATTAAGGGTAAGTATATTTTATTGTAGGCTACATTTTTCACCAAATATTTAAGGATTTTTTTTCTCGATATTTTAATAACTTAAGTAATAGCATTATAGTCTATATTACATTTTCAATTTTTTAAATATAATATCAGCCCGTAGTTATTTCTATAAATAATAAAATAAGTATTCATTCTTGTAGTTTTAGTTTTTGTTCTTTTAAACAGAATCATTATCTGATAAGCCAACTTAATCTGTATTCCCTTTCACACTTTTTCCAAATTTTTTTTTTTCCGATTAAATTAATAGCATTTTTTTACAGAGAAAAAAATCTTTTGATAACGGAATAAAACTTTCTCTCTCTCTCTCTCTCACTCTCTCTCTATCTATCTATCTCTTTTTCTCTCTCCCTCTCTCCCTCTCTCTGATGGGTAATAGAATATAGAATTAATTATAATAATTATAATAATAATTTTACTTAATTTTAAATGAAAAATATAATGACCTACTTACTTTTGGATCAAGATTAAACCATCTTCCACGAACTCAATTAAACTTTCTTGGAATTCTATTAATAATTGTTAAATTATTAATTTCAAATAATAATTTCTCATGGAGGTGACGTATTTCGAGAACCAGAAATAGATCTCGTCTTTTTTATAGTTTTAAATTAGCTTAGTTATTAATTAATTAAATACTTCTTAAAAATGTAAAGCTCCAGTAAGAAATTATGCTAAAAGGGTAATATAATATCATTAATAATAATTAATAATAATAATATATCAATCCATTGTAATTTGTCACCTCTGTGGCCAAAAATATGGCCAGTTATAGTTCCTGACTAAATTTATGTTTTCAAAGTCTTTTATATATATTTATATTATATGAATTTACCTTCAAGAATGGTGTCAGGAGGAAAGATAAGAAACTGTTCTAAGCTTCCAATTGATTTTTAAAAAAAAATATATTCGGAGGACAGTAATTATACCTATTAATACATACTGAGTTGGGTTTTTGATTCTCCACTAAACCATCCAATTCATTTCTATCCTTATAATAAATTTTATAAAATCCTCAATGCTCCTTACATCAGAAATAAAGTTAAACATAAAAGTCTTTAAGTCACGTGTTTTGTTAATTTTGCCCAAACCAGATTCAGACGCTTCCGAGGTTTCTAAAAAAAAAAAATGGTCTAGGAATCTTCAAATGTCGATCTTGGTTGAAGTCCTAACAAGAGCAGTTGTTTTACATGTTATTCATATTGCTTAATATGTAAGCATTATTCATATTTACTTAACATATAGTTTATAAAGTTGCTAAAACCAAAAATTAAATTTTGTGAAAATTATTCTTTATGCAGTAAATTCTCTGTTATCCAGCGTTTTCTTAAACACCGCTCCCAAATGAGGAAAACACTAAATAATGGTGTCTACTGTATTAACAGGACATAGTTAATTTTATTAAATAATTTTAGTTCAACATTTTCTAACAATTGATGAAGATGCTATGGTTGACTGTAGGATGTAATAGTAAAGAAATGGTGAGGAATGCAGTCAAGTTAAAAAACACGTCCATGTTTTTAAATAAAAAACATCATATTTGTGCTAACGTTTCGACCTGCCTTGCAGGTCTTCTTCAGGGCTAATATAACAAAAATTGGATGTGACCAAGATGATACAAAAAAAAATATATAAAAAAACATAATAAAAAGTGAATTAGATAACCAAAGAATTAACTAATGGTGGTGGTTTGAATATTCAGAAGAATACTCGTATTTGTAGTTAATTACATAACTTAATACAAAATAATAGCAAGGCCTTGTCGAAAGATACAGTTGTAATAAAATAATTTCATTTGAATAATACAAATTTTAAATTGTGTAAACTAATATAATGCTACAATTTTATTTACAAATACTTTTTTTTATAAATAAAAAATTATAAGTAGGAATTTAAAAATAAGTATAAGGAAAATATATGATAAGGAGAAGTATAGCATAGAAAGGTAAGAAAGAAAATAAAGTTGGCATAACAATAATCGAAGGAGGAGGACAAGGAAATATGAGAAATAAAAATTAATTGTCGTACTGATTGTGGTCTGGTTGAAGACTTGACTAACAATGACCGTTAATAAATAAAAATATAATTATATGTAATATATAATATAATAAAAATATTCATTGTTAAAATACTAGACCTTTTTTTTATTTATTTTATTTTTTTTGTATCATCTTGGCCACATCAAATTTTTGTTATTTTAGCCCTGAAGAAGACCTGCAAGGCAGGTCGAAACGTTAGCACTCCAAATATAAAGATTTTTTGTTTAAAAACTTGTACGTGTTTATTTACTTGACTGCATCCCTGGCCATTTCTCTACTATTTTTTAAATATCTTTTTATAAGAAGAACAAATGCTATTATATATTTTTTCTTTATTACACCTTTTGACACGTTTCAATGGTATTTCCTACATAATGTTTCAATAATAGTTTATTTAAGCCTAAAAACAAAATTCTTTTAACTCGACTTTGATACTAGAGCTGAAAAACATTGAACGAATTGTAACTGCATTAACAATATTGTTAGTATTACAGATTGATATAATCTATATCACGTCACTAATTCAAGTAAACAATTTGACAGTATTGCGAAGGAAATATAGTGGAAAAAAGGAAGGATTCATGTGTTGGAAGACCCAAGATGAAATGCTTAGAAAACATAACAGCCGAAGAGACGACCAAAGGGGTGGGTAAATGGAAAAAAAATATTAACTTGTTTCTGCCCTAACTAGAATTAGCCATCAATGAAAGCAAACTGAAACGCTTCCTGAGAAATAATTATCTTCTCTTCTATAGGGAAATATTTATACAGGGAGAAAAAGTTGCGCCTACCTCAAAGACTTCTAGATGAGATTTTTTCATTCTGTCCCTAGGAATAAATGTTCTAATTACAAGGAGCCTAAATCCTTTAATTGGAACGGGAAAAAGAAAACTGTAAAAGCGATGATACTAAAATGGAACCCTTGATGAAAAAGAAACGGATGGAACGAGTTGTTAATACTAGAATTTTAACAAGTCGCAATGGGAGCGGCCTTATGGAGAGCTTGTAAGGAACTATCCGGGTGTAAATTATCTCTGTAGTTCCATTTTAAATAAATCTTTCGATATATATATATATATATATATATATATATATATATATATATATATATATATATATATATATCAAAATTATATTTTGTCGACCCTTAGAAATTATATAATTAACTATTTTACAATAACCCGATTATTGTAAAATAGTTAATTATATATATATATATATATATATATATATATATATATATATATATATATATATATATATTTTATTTTTGAAGAGAAAAGATTTGACCCCGGTTGGGATTCGACCCCAAGTCTCCACTTCTCTAGCGTGGTGCCTTATCCACTAGGCCACCGAGCTCGTATCCGAACCCAGGGAAATCTTTTCTCTTCACTGATCCATACCCCCGGTCACTCGCAATTGCGATGTACTATTCGGGGATGAATGTTCAATTTGAACATTACTTTTAAATGGATCTATCGACGTGCTGTCCTATATATTAAATTATGAAATAATTCTTGGTTGATAAATATTTTTTAAATATATTTTTTATTTTTTAAGAGAAAAGATTTGACCCCGGTTGGGATTCGAACCCAAGTCTCCACTTCTCTAGCGTGGTGCTTTATCCACTAGGCCACCGAGCTCGTATCCGAACCAGGGAAATCTATATATATATATATATATATATATATATATATATATATATATATATATTAGTAATTACACAGAAGAGTGATTATTATTTAAGAGCAAAGATCGGATTCCTTTTTTTTTTTTTTTTTTTTTTTCTGAAGGGTTTTTTTTTAATTTTAAACTTTATAAAAATTATAAAACAATCGCATCACAATAAGTAATTTTTGTAATTATTCATTCATTATACAACGCTTATTTAGCAATAAATCAAATAAAGGACATGATTCTCAAAAAAAAAAAATTTTTTTATTTACTGCAAATTATGATTAAGAAACTCAAATTTCCCTGACTGGAAAAACTATAGATCATTATTAAAATTTTAAAATTAAAAGGATCAAATTACTTAAACTAATAATTAAATAAAATAATTAATTAATGATTTTTCGAAATAAGCAAAGTAGGTAGAAAATAGGGGTTTTAAACGTGATTTTTTTCATTCAAACCACTAAAGGTCCTGACCGGGAGGTCCTGGCGATAAATTTTATATAACAAAAAATATTCTTCGTTAAATTTCTGATCCGGTAACACTTGGCAAAAGTTTGATCCGAGGAACACTTAAAGATTGCCAAAATGTGAAAATTGTATATTTTGTTGGTGAAAAACATATTACAAAAAAAAAAAAATAATAAAACAGAAATCCAGGATACAGACATATCCACTTAATAAAAATTAAAAACTGTTTATTTACTGAAAGTTATAACTGTAACCAAAAAAAAAAATAAGCATTTAAAAACGGCACCAGTGTCAAATGAAGGCTTCTTACCTTGTTTTAGTTGTATTAAAGCTTTCCGTAATTCTCTCTCTCTCACTCTTTCTCTCTCTCTCTCTCTCTCTCTCTCTCTCTCTCTCTCTCTCTCTCTCTCTCTCTCTCTCTCTCTCTCTCTCTCTCTCTCTCTCTCTCTCTCTCTCTCTCTCTCTCTCTCTCTCTCTCTCTCTCTCTCTCACACACTCTCTCTCTCTTCCTCTCTCTGAAGGGTAATATAACATAGAATTAATTATAAATAATAATAATTTTACTTAATTTTAAATGAATAATATAATGGATCGAGATTAAATCATCACGAACTTTAAACTTTCCTGGAATTCTACTGATAATTGCTAAATTAATTATTTCAGATAATAATTTCACATGCAGGTGACGTATTTCGAGATTCAGGAATAGATCTCGTCCTGTTAGTTTTAAATAGTTGTCTGTTAGTCCTGAATAGTTTTAAATTAGCTTAGTTATTAATTAATTAAATACTTCTTAAAAATGTAAAGCTCCAGTAAAGAAATTATGCTAAAAGGGTAATATAATATCATTAATAATAAATAATAATAATAATATATATAGATCCATTGTAATTTGTCACCTCTGTGGCCAAAAATATGGCCAATATAGTATAATATAATATAGTTTCCGAATAAATCTGTGCTTTCAAAGTATTTTATATTTATTTATATTATACGAATTTACCTTCAATGGTGTCAGGAGGAAAGATAAGAAACTGTTCTAAGCTTCCAATTTTTTTTTTTTTTTTTTTTTTTTTTTTTTTTAGTAAATATTGCACACCTATCAAGAACGTAATTGACTATCAGCGGATATCCTGAAATCAGAATATTAACGAAATTGGCATGTTAGGCATGTGGAGAGATAGTGACCAATGGCACCTCTTCCTTGTCTTTGGTTTACTTTTATGTAATTAGGTCTCTCATCCAGTTTCTTTTCAGTCTCTTGGTATTCTCCGGCATGAGAGATGTGGACACACTATTAGTGAGTTTGTTTGGGCGTCCCTTTTTATTTTCTTGAAATAGTGTAGTGTGTCAGTATATACTCAATGATTGAACACTGGGTATGCGTAGATCATTTATATATATATATTATATATTATATATTATAGTAACAGTCAAGTAAATATACATATATAAAGAGAGAGAGAGAAAAAAAAGAGAAGAAAAGTATACTGTGTAGGACAAAGAGCTCATTAAACTCTATTCATATCAAGCGCCGAGGAAGATTATTATGGCAATGTACAAGGCATCTCGTCCACCATTGCTCTTATAACTTTCATTGTAAGCTATTAAACCGAGAATTGGCCACCGTTAGATCCTAATCGTTTAATACCTTCCCATGTTCCCCTCCTCCCTCCCATCTTCCCTCCCTTACTCATGACTATTCCCTCTGGAATATAACTAAAACTATTCCACTATATTTTTCCTCTCCGACGTGATGGCTCCTGGGTTGAGTAAGTTGAAGATAAAGCCCCAGGAGCTTAACACTTTTTTTTTCCATTCTTCCCATTCCGGATGTCAACTCTCTCATTCCTCAAAAATAGAAGCATTATCATAATAATTACTGCTGTTTACTTATAGAAATTAATCCCTCGGAGGTAAAAGAACTTCTACAAAATCTGACTCACCGTAAATCTCAAAGGAATGGTCTTATCCTTCAAGCTCTTCGAGAACATTCCTAAATACTCTCATACTACTTACTACAACTAAGGAGGTTGTTCCAAAAACTAGCGAGTAATTATTTATTTCATGTATATTTAGAGGCTACTTATTTTAATTTTCTTGCTTTACTTATTTTACTTTATTTAATATCATTTTAAATATTGTATGAATGAGTCTTTGTCATCCATCTCTTAACCAATAATATATTATATAATTTTTCATCAGGCAATCATTGTACGTACATTACTACTAGAAGGCTGGAGGATGGGAAGGGCGGCTTAGTAGTAAAAGAATCAGTTTTTTGGGAATGAGGGTTCGCTGGGATAGGGAAGGCACCCTAATACGACGAAGGCTGAACTTAAGCAACTTCATAAGATCTGATGGGTTTTGGAGACAATGGAAAGATCGTACAGCGGTGATTAGAATTTCAAATCTTAAACAAAATAAAACTAGTGATTTTATCAAGCAATAAACATTTTGATTTTCATATGTAGTTACGTTACTTATATACATATATTTTTTTTTTCGAATGGGTCAGCAGAGGGCCACGTACCAATTTCAGTTTTTTTCTCCTTGTTCCTTTCTTTTCTTCCAGTATGCTTTCATCCGTTCACCATGTTTCCTCTTTCTGTCCTCAGGCCACTTTGCACCAGTCCTTTTCATCTTCCTGCCCTGGAATTCCTCCATTTTCAATACTTTTCGCCGAAAGTCTTCTCTATTATTTATTTCCTCTATTTCTATATTGTTTTTTTTTTTCCAATTCCCTTCTTACTTCATTGACCCAGCTTGTTGTTGATTTCTAACCTCACAGATATCTGAAAATCTTACATGTCGATCTACTATCAGGCATTCGATATAAATGACCAATAAACACCAATCCTCTTTTTCTCATTACATCTGATATATTGTGTTATATATTCCTCCTAATATATTCCTCATGATTCGCCTTTCTAATTTTTCCAATTTATCCAAATTATAGTTTAATGCCAGACATTCACTTGCATATAGGCATTCCGGCTTTACTACTGTGTTGTAATGCCTTATTTTTACAATTTTGGATAGGCATTTTTTAATGTAAACATCTTTGGTAATACTTTATGCTCTCTCCATTTTATGGAATCTTTCCTCTATTGCAGATTTTTCAAAACCATTTTCTTGGATTATTTCTCCCAAATATTTGAACTTTTTTATCCATATTTAATTTGGCCAATATCTGTTTTCAGATATTTTGGTGCATCTTGGATGCTTGTTAAAAATTTTGTTTTTTCTGCAGAAATTCTTAGGCCAGTTGTGCTGGCTATTTCTTCCAAGACTTGGATTACAGCAGATGTAAGATTTTCAGAAAGTATAGCAAAGTCATCTGCAAATGCCAGACAATTTATTTCGATCTTATTGTTTCCTCTCTCTAACCTTATTGGCGAAATGTTGAGTTCAGTAAGTTTTTCATTCCAAATTCTCACTGTTCTCTCTAGGACACAATAAAAAGAATTTGGGGTAGTCCATCACCTTGTCGTACACCTATCTTTATTTTGAAGGGTTGTGAGATCTCTCCCATAAATTTCACTTTAGAGACTGCGTCTGTAAGTTACTTATCTATATTATTATTGCTAACATAACAAATTTAATTTTAATTATTATTTACCATTTAATTTTTATCAAATATATTGGTGTAATACGTCAATTGTTCTCTGTTATTTAGCTCCTTACTTTTACGAGGTCTCGATTAAACGTGGATTCGAGATTGGTGTTTCAAGTGTATATATAAATAAATACATATGCATATAGAAAGGTAACTATTCATATAACGCTGATTTACAGTTCCGCTATCTGGTTTGGTAAACAACTCATCCTTCAAGAGCCGCCGTTTAAAATTCCGAGCGCCCCGTACGACTCCAAAGTCCTTTAAGATTGATCGGGGCTGGATCTCTAGGCTGCCCCCTCCTCGGCAATGAACCCCAAGAGGGTGAATAATTACCAAATGGAGGATGGAAACAGCTGGAGAAATGGCGGGCCTCAGCTGATCCAGGCGGTCGCGTCGGGTGAGTGATTGCAAGGAGGTGAGGAGCTGCCGATTAACAAAGTAATTATCACAAGAAATATTGCTTATCTGTCAAAACGTTTTTGCAACAGTTTGAGAAGACCACCAAGCAACAGAATAACATAAATTAAAAAAAAGAAAGAAAAAATAAGAAATATTTACAGGGTAAAACTAGGGGTGTGTCGTCTCACGAGAAAAAAATCTGTATCGAGTATAGATCATATAAAGTCGATTCCTAGGAGCCGATAGTTTTACGTTACCTAATTATGTAAATATACATAGATTATTTCCTCCCACAAATATATATATTTAGTAAGGTTCTTGAGGTTCAGTCATAAAATAAAAAAACAACTATTTTGGCCACGTTTCGAGACTATATTGTTCTCATAATCATGCCCTACAGTGAAAAAACAGGTTACAATAAAATTATATAAGTTATACAAGTTATTTCATAACATAAAGTTTGCTACAGTACAGGTATATAACATGTGTAGGGTAATAAAAATATATATAATTACAGAATATAGAGGAGTATGAAGCTACTTACAATGTTACTGGTGGATATGAATAGACTAACAATTATAGTACACAACTAACCTAGGGGAGTGAGTTTAAACAGATAGTTAACAAGGGTTAGTAGGGAAAAACCCTATTTCTTAAAAATTAAGTTAAAAGGACTGTGTGGGTATTCCCAAAGATGCAGGTACAAAAATATTTCAGTGTAATATACTAATAAATGGAAGAATGGTTTGTATGATGTATATAAATGTAAATGTATATTATTGGTCTGAATGTATTAAGTTGGAATAACAGGTGTTAAGATTTTAAACGTCTGATTTTTTGTTTATTGCGCGGTTTTTAAATTTTTCTATGGTTATCATTTCTTTAATATTTCTTTTAAAATTATTTTGTTCATGGTGAATAATTTTGGGGAAATCAAATTTAAAAGTATGTTTTGTTTGCCTGTAGTGGTGAGAGCTGTTTGGTCAGGTTAGTTCGGGTTTTTATTTATAGACGTGCAACTGTATTTATGTTGATACACTCGTCTTTTAAGTTTGGGAATACCCACACAGTCCTTTTAACTTAATTTTTAATAAATAGGGTTTTCCCCACTAACCCTTGTTAACTGTCTGTTTAAACTCACTCCCCTAGGTTAGTTGTGTACCAGAATTGTTAGTCTATTCATATCCACCAGTAACATTGTAAGTAGCTTCATACTCCTCTATATTCTGTAATTATATATATTTTTATTACCCTACACATGTTGTTATATACCTGTACTGTAGCTAACTTTATGTTATGAAATAACTTGTATAACTTATATAATTTTATTGTAACCTGTTTTTTCACTGTAGGGCATGATTATGAGAACAATATAGTCTCGAAACGTCGCCAAAATAGTTGTTTTTTTATTTTATAACTGAACCTCAAGAACCTTACTAAACATACAAAAATAGTGCAACCTTCTACCCGGTGTGTGAAAGTGAAAGATTTCAGCAACATTTGTGCTTTCACATACCTATAAACTTTATTATATTTATCTCTTATATGGCATATCTTCCAAATAAGCATCATTCATTTACCGGAACCATAGTGTAGGTCCTCATATTTATCACTATATATATATATATATATATATATATATATATATATATATATATATACACATACATAAAATATACACGCACTAATGCTAAGAAATAGAAGATGACAACAATCATAGAAAAGTGTTATAAAAATATCTTACAAATGGTGGGCAAATCTTAACATTCGGACTTATTTACTACAGCTTTGGTTCTGATTTATTCAGGCTTGTTGGAAGGCGTTGGGTTCTCAACCCTCATGTCTTAGAGCTAACTGTCCACGATTCTGGAAACTTTCCAGCCCTGTTGTTTGTGCGTAATTTAATATAAATGTGTGTGAAGGAATAAAAAAAGTGGCGCCCCGTTGGATTAATAGCGGAAAGCTATTGTTTATTTCATAAATAATATATTGTAATCTTTGAAAACATATATGTTATCAAAATATTATCTTAAAGGATGTCTATAAATTAAATAAAAATCTTACTGTAATTACATATTTTGAAATTTGTAAACTTTTTTGTGTTGTATTCGAATTTTACCAAAAGTGTTAAACTAACTATCCCTCGTTCTCTAACTTACAAGGGGACCTTTGGAGTTGTAACTCACAGATTTGAATGCCGATTTGTGTAGGTAGTAGGGACCTATAATAGTGCAAAACTACAGTTATAGCCGCCAATTGGCATTAGGAGCCGGAAAAAAAACACAATGAAAATTACGTTTTATTTTTTTTCTTAGCTCTTAGTCATGATAGAGAAATAATTCTTTCACGTTCGATTGCAGTTATGTATGTATATTTTGAATAAAAATACTTTCGTTATGCTCAAGACATAACCCAGCTTTAGGGTGCTCAAAAACTCCAAAATACGGACAAAATTCCAAGGAAATCCGCTGTAAATCAGTGGGAACTTTTTTTTTATGAACAACTGAACTCAAATTTCGATGTAACCACCTTATATCTGAAATTTTATTAAAAATAAAAAATATTGATTTTTTGAAATAACAACTGTGTTCAACCGATTACAATAGTAATAGCATTACAAAAATCAGCATTAATTCTGCTTTATATCCATGCATATAACATTGGATTTACTCCAGATTTTATTGGACAAAAACTGATGTGAATGAAAAAATCCGAGGTCAGCTATAACTTGAGATATTTCAATAAGGCAAAATCCTGCGACCTCCGGATATGCAGTTTTACGGCCTTGAAATTTGGTCTTAATCGGTGGCGAAATATGTGAGATAGCGCAAATTATTTACATTTTTTCAGAAATTGACATCATCTTGCCTTCTAAAATCCTACGAAATTTTAAAGGTAAAAAAAAAATTATTTTTGATTTCGACAAAATTTAGTTTCTACATGTTTTTTGATATAAGGAATCTTAAAATAATATCAGTTTTTAGTTTAAAAATTTTCCTCACCTATATTATATAAATAAGACGTTTTAAAATGATCTATTTCTATTATTATTTTATTTTTTACACAATAAATTTCATACAAGACCATATACATATTTTTAAACCAAAACCTAATATTAATTTTATATGATTCATCAATCTTAGGTTTTCAATGCAATTAGAAATAAAAATAAAGGGGTAAAAAAAAAAAATAAAGTGAAAGGGGTAAAAAATCAATATGTTTTCAGAGGTCAGTTGTTCATGAAAAAAAAATGTCCCCTGATTTACAGCGGATTTCCTTGGAATTCTGTCATTTCTTGGGGGGTTTTGACCACCCTAAAGCTGGGTAATGTCTTGAGCATATCGAAAGGATTTTTATTCAAAATATACATGCATAACTGCAATTAAACGTAAAAGAATCATTTCTCTATATCTATTAAAAAAATAAAACGTGATTTTCATATTTTATTTATTTTTTTCTCGGCTCCTAATGACGGCGGCTATAACTCTAGTTTTGCACTATTATAGGTTCCTACTACCCACACACAAATCGGCATTCAAATCTGTGAGTTACATCTCCAAACGTCCTCTTGTTAGTCAAACTTTACATTACACTAAATATTTTAATACATTATACATAACTATTCATAAATCTTAAAGATATGACAACTATGACTTTGGCCGACTAGTTGGCTGGCAAAAAGGCAAAGTCGATTAACCCGTTCCTTGCTTCAGTTGGAGGTTTGGTGACATCGATAATGCCTGTTGTGGTTTGTTTATAGCTTTATGGCCATGCGGAAATGTATTTAGTTTCCTTTTCAGTGAGCAACAGTATTTCTATGCTGGATACATATATACATAAAACAATAAGAAATTGAATAATATCAGGATGAGCAGACTCGCAACGCAAGAGTTTTTACTTTTGCATTACATTCCAATTAAAAAATGATATTTTTTACTAATGGCATAACCTAAACAGTGATTATAAAAAATAGCATGCTACGTTAAGTTCATTATTTAGTATTGTAGAAGTTATCAAATTTATTTTTTAATAATATCATAACCATTCTTTCTTTTAAAGGTTAATTGATGACCAAAAAAAGGGTTCCTCTTCCTCAGATAAATAATAACCTGTAAGGGTGAACTTAAAATAAAAATAATTAATATAATTTACAATTTTATTTCAATAAGCCTATTTGTGAGCATAGAAATATAAATGAACCGAACTAGCCGTCTAGTCGGTGCTTTTAACCCACTAATCGCCGACAACAAAGGAAGCCGATTAGTCGGCTCTCCGACTAGTCAGCCCATCTCTAATGATAATTATTAATATTTATAAATGCAGCTGGACATACAAGACGTGACTGCATGAGGAACGTCACAGTCAGAGCGGAACTTGGAGTACACAAATTAGAAAAGGCACTAGCGGTAAATAAGCGTTTAAATGGTTTTGGTTGGAAAGGTTAGGCTATGGTCAGAAGGACGTGATCTGGTTTTACTGTGACTCACTAATGAGTTAAGAGTTGATTCTTTTATGATGTTGGAAGGTGACTGCAATGAAAGATATTTGTAAAGGAAAGAACCGAAGAAGTTAAGCTATATTTACTTGCTGTTACGCTGAGAGACACGGATATGTTTAGTCAAGTCAATAAACATATTTTAGAGTGCATGAAGTATGTGGTTATTTTTAGAGTATTTAGAAGATAAACATACTAAAAGTCCCCGCCCCTTGGGGTGAGCTAACAGTGATGGGAGGGGAGGACGTCCCATTTTTGGATTTTTCGATTATATCTCGAAAAAGGTAAACTCTGAAAAAATATGTTTCGAATAAAACTTATAGCTAATAAAATTCCTATAAAATTGTTTATGTACACATTTGTCGAACTTTCTACTGTTTTCGAGAGACAAGTTATTGAAAATAGATAATTTTCGCAAAAAAAAAAAAAAAAAAAAAAAAAAAAAAAAAAAAAAAAAAAAAAAAAAAAAAAAAAAAAAAAAAAAAATATTTTACCTCACTTTCTATCAATGATTTCTAGTTATTTAAACATTACCATCTAAATGTTTGACAAAAATGACATATCAATTACCTGTAAAGTCGCTACTTATTAATAGATTTGTTTGTTTATTTGGGCTTTACGTCAAACTTGATCAGGAAAGACGGGTTTTCCTAAGGTTGCCAACCTATTCTAGCCAGGGTGATCGATGGGCAAAGATTCATTTCGTGGGGCCACTAATATTTATGTATAGAATTTTAAATAAAGGTTTTAAAATATGATCCCGAAGCCAACTTCTTTTCAGATACCTCAGAGAATAAGAAATCGAGTAGGAAGTTAAAAAAGGGTTTTGAGTGCGGTGTTTATTATAAAATTTGTACTTCTAAATTAATCTTTATCATATCTATAAGTTTTTAATAATCTTTACTTTAAGTACTTTTCATGTTTTTTCGAAGTATGAAAATATCCATTGCATGTATTCTTAAAGTTTTATTAATGAATTTAAAAAAATAAAAATATGTTTTACCCCTCAAGCAACGGGGTAGAACCACTCATTATTATGGCTGAGAAATATGATCAGTTAACGAGGGTAGGGTAGGATTCGTATAGGAACGATAACAGGTGACTGAAACTTTGTTAGAATCCGATAACCACCGCATTATCCCAACCCATCACCATTAAATATCTTCTATACACCCCTTGTATAGGAAAATACGTAATTGGCCTGGGATCCCTATGGCATCATATCACAAAAATTATATTGACCCATAGGGTATGGGGCCGCAAGAGATTATAGGGTACGGTGGGGGGAGGGGGTTAGGTAAAACCGGAAATATTAATATACATTACTTATAAATACCAGACTTCACTCCACCGCGGTTTGAATTTAAATTAGCTTTTTAGAAATTCATTGCTTTCCGTTACACGGAGTTTTTCTTCGTATAATAAAACCCCCGCTGTGGAAAAAAAAATTACCATTCCTTGTCTTTTGATGGAAATCGTTTCGGTAAGTATATTGAGATTTTATAAATACTATTGATTTTTATATCTACTTATAATTTTCAAATAAGTTTAAAACACTTTTCTGACCGTTGATAACTTAGACGTTTTAAACTTTGAAAATAAAATTTATTTTATAAACTTTACCGTCGGTTACTCTTCATTTCAAAATGGAAAAAAATAATCAAGACCGCAATGAAAGAAAAAGAAATAATAAAGAAAAGTGTGTAATGAACAAAAGAAATATTTTATCATACCTTAAATTAGTGTTGTCATCTTAAGGGGTAATTAGTGATGAATTTAAATTATTATTCCTTATTTGAACCATTTTGTTTGTAATAAACAAATAATACAAATTTATGTCCTTCTGATACTAAATTTCCACACCTTCAGGTATATGGTTTATATAAAAAAATCTTAAGCGGACTTCCTCTTTTTCTCTTCACTATAAAATTTTTTTTTAGTCACACAATAAATAAACATTTAAGAGCGATAATTATTACTGCTGTACTGCAGAAATTTATCCCTTACTTACAATAAAATAAATAATGTTGTAATATCTTGTATACAAGGTACAATGGTTATAAATAAATATATTCGAACTATAAAATCACATTCATATACATTTACAATAACATTCTACCCGAGAGCTATCGAACCATCGTCACTTCCAGTTAAAGGATTAAACTGGAAAATCTAACATTTTATTGAAATTGTGACATTCAGAAATTAACCATTACATCTTATTGATACATTCGTATTTATTACAATTATAATATAATCTATAAAAGGGATTATAAATTTAAGATTAGCTCACAATTTTTTTTTTTTTTTTTAATAACAATTTATTGAAATTTACAACTGTACAAAATTTATACATCAAGTAAATGTGCTGTTAACTATTATAATAACGTGACAAAACTTGAAAAGAACTACTCATCAGTAGCTCTTTAATAAAAATTCTACACTAGAAGGTCTCTGGGCCATCTTCTTTTCAGACGCCTCGGAGGATTATCAGGAATGGTGTGGGAAGCAAGTTGAGAAGTTAGGGGATTTGAGTTGTTGTTATGGAGCTTACTATGAAAGGATAGATATCTGGTATGGGCTAAGTCTGCAACATATGGAACATTGAGATCTTTATGCGTAAGTTTAGGTGACAAAGGAATTGAGGATTTTGGATTGTAAGGATTGGATACGTATGGATTGGATGCTCACAATTTAAAAATATTACTATGAATGACTGTAGGTGTACTACTGTAGACATCTGATTGTTGATTATTTATGTCTAATCCCTCTTTGCTATCTCCATCTTCTCTTCTCGCCCTCTACCTGAAGGTCACTTCATCTTCACCTTGAGTCTCGACCAATCCAAAGTCCAGGTCTACTCATGTTCAACAGGCCCCACGTGTAATCCTATTTTCTGCAATTTTAAAGAAGGGTTATAACTGCTAAGGTTGCCTCATAGTCTCCAGATCAAGACAACATAGAAGTTGAACAAGAATTTTTGACCTGCTTCCAACTTCCTCTTTTCAGAACCATAAGTTCACTATGAGTGGAGATCATCCTCTCCCTCTTATGTCCGATTATTCTACTTTAAACTCATGCTTTATGTACAAGTCGTCAGGTTCTCCTGTCGCATGACCAGCCCATCGCAAATTAATAATCCTGATTCAGCGACCTCTCTTTTTAGTTTATACCTCTCAGACTCCTCTGAGAACTATCAGGAATTAGGTGGGAGGCAAGTTGGGAGACCAGTAGATTCGAGTGGGTATGTAGCTTGTAATGGAAGGATATGTATCTTTTTTGGTCCAACATAAAACATTTAGGTCGTTGCGGATAAGTTTATTTGCGACATAATAAGGTGAATCCCCAACTTTGAATATTTTTTTTTTCATCTATTTATTGATATTTGCAAATGTTACATATATGTACAATAAGTAAATCTGAGGAAATTATTACAATGACTTGTCAATAACATGTGAAGAACCACTCACTAGTAGCACTTCAATAAAAAGAAAAAAATCGATATAGGAAGGTCTCTCGGTCATCTTCTTTTCAAACGCCTCAGTGGATTATCGGGAATAAAATGGGAAGCTAGTTGGGAGACTAGTGGATTAGAATGTTTATGGAGTCTACTATAAAAGGATAGGTATCTGGTTGAAGCTAAATCGGTAACGTATGGAACATTAAGATCATTGTAGATAAGTGAATTGGTTTATTTTGGATCGTAAGTATTGGATACGAGATGAATTAGATGGTTTGATGGAGTCCCAAAGCTGAACTTCATATGTCTAAATAGGTCTGATAACTGTCATGTAAATGAGCCGTTTGTAATTACTCGGTAGGTTTGAACGTCTTGAATATTTAAATTTCATACATCTCATAGAAGTGGCCTCTGCATCTCATTACCCAAATAAATTTTCTATCCCTTCAATTTTATTATGTTGCTTATAACTATGGTACATCAGCCTTATTTAGTTCAATATCTTTTCATAACAATTTTCAATTGATTTCTGCATTTTGAGGATTAAATGTTCTCTGAGCATTCCAGAGAGATGAAAGGAGTTGCTGCCGGAAAGTGAGCACTGCAAACCCAAATCCAGACCATTCTTTCTTCATTTCCTTGCATAACTCAGTCTTCTGGTTTGTGCTCTCCACACCGCACAAATACTTATAATTGTCTCTCAAGCTTCTGATCGTAAATTTAAGTGGAAAATCCCCAGTAAACTCTGTTGCTAGGTTTAAACCCTTCTCTCATAACCCAGTTAACCCTGAGGAGCTAAACTTCTATTCCGCTGCTCTAGTTCCTTTTGCGCCTCTGTTCTATTCTATTAGCCTTAACTTCCTTTAATCTCCACCATTTTATTCCCTTAACTACAATAAACGTTACTTCGTCTATCAGCTAAGGTATCAGGATGGGATTCCACGGTGATGAGCAACACTTGAATTTTATTTTTATGATTTTTCATTTTTATTCTTGGCATTTTTCAAGATGTGTATCGTGAACCTCCTCAGTACGATCCCTTTTTATTTATCCCCCATTTATTATTTGAAATTTACTACTGTGAAATTATAAAAAGTAAATCTGCAATATTATATTTATAATGACGTTGATGCCAGTTCAGCAGCATATGGGCATATAGATAGTTCAGGATAAATATATTTGTGATATAGTAAAAAAAAATTGAGATTTCACAAAGAATTTCGGTTCGAATTGGTCACGCGAAGAACTGGATGGTTTAGTGGAGCCTCTAAGTTCAACTCCGTATGTCCAAATAGGTCTAATTACTGCCATGTCATCAAGTATTTTTTAATTAATATGCAGTTTAGAACGTTTGTCGAAATGTTGAAGTAGTCTATTACACGGAGCAGTTTCTTGTTTTATTCTTGTGTGTGGATTCGAAGTAAGACGCTCGTCCAAATGGAGTCCTAGGTAGTGGAAAGGTTTAACAAGAATTTGTAGGATTTTATCAAAGGATACTGTAGGACAGGAAGTCGTAGAATAACGATAAGAGATAACGTCTAAAAATTTAAATTCAAACTAATATGAAAACAATAGCTTGGATGAAACATTGTGAGGAACAACTGTAAAGAGGATCAACAGGAAACTGACCTAACTAATTCACTTGATGACAGAAACTGAGAATTTTTTTTTAATGTTTATCTCATACCATTCTCATACATACAACTGGATGGACACCTTCGATAAATCGGCAAATCCGTTTTTTTTTTCAAGAGCTATTAGAAGATCTGGGATCAGTTTAATTGGTGACAAAACAAGAATTTAAAAAAAAATTATGAATTATTAAAACAATCTTTGAGCTGGAGAAACCTCATTGTATAAAGATTGCATTGTATTTGTTATCCATACCAAAGCAGATGCGACAGCTGATGTAATATAAAATATATTTTATGTTTTGATCTTTTAAAATTTAAGATTAAAACAATACTAAAATTGCACAAAACTTGGACTATGGGAGATGAACTGAAATGTCCCTCTGCTCCATTGGGACAAGATGTGACCTCAGCTCAACGCTTCATTCCGTGAACGCTATTACAGTAGAGGGAGCTATTACTCATAGATAACGACTGACGACACCTTCCTAGACTAGATAAAATCGTGATCTATCCCTATTCGTATTTGATCTATTCAGTTCTGGTTCAGAGAAACGTATGGTTTTCCTTAGCCATGGATCAAAAGCAAGCAATGTTATTTGGGACAAAGCATTGAATCACCCACCTGCAAATGTTGATATCTTGAGTGTGCAATGATAGCATGACCCTATATTATTAATGTAATTGTTGGAACAGTTTTTTTTTTTTTTTTTTAAATTGTTTTATTTTGATACGGATATGTGCTGAGACAGAGTTTATAGGTTTTTTTTGCAACGTGTTTTTCACCCCCAAAATCTCAAAATTCTGTAGATTTTTTTTTTTATACATAACATTTGTCTTGAGGACCTACTACTTCGGAGCTATATTGGTTTCAATGAAAAAGTCACGTCTAAAAAACTCTATACTTTTTTTTATCGCGAATCATCGTAAATTGTTAATTAAACATTTCTTTCTTTGTTTACCTTTTATACTTCATCGATCCGCATGATATAACATAATGAATATGTTAATAACAAAATGTAACATGTTGAAACATTTAATGGTTTTTAAGTTATCCGAAGGATAACTTCCGCCATTGTTTTCCTTATAAGGACACTGTTTTACAGATCTGCCAGGATCTGACGATTTTTTGAAGCCGAAGGACATCCTTGGCCACTATCCTTCCACAATCAGAATTAGTTTTCGTCCTTAAAGATGCTGTTTTAAAATGGCAGAATTTAAGGATTTTATTAGTTTTTCGTCCTTAGGGATAACATGTTGAAATATTTAACTGTTTTTAAGATGGCGGGAGGATAAAATCCGATATTGAATAGATATCAAAAACATCATGTTCTACCGTCAGTTATTGGATTATGCACTAACTACTAGGAATTGCATTCGTGAACAAAATTTAATTTGATTTTTTAAAATTTGAAATGTATGATTCTCTTGTTTCAAAATTTCTGCTCGATACAATAAATAACGATGTTAAAATGTGTTGATAAGAAAACATCGATGCCAAATGTCAATTTTTTATCGAAATAACTATACATCGATTTTTTCGATACATTTGAGTAGATGTCTCAGTTCTTGTTTATAATGGATTCCTCTAATGAACAGCTACTTTATTTTTGAAATGGTATTTGATGATGAAAAGAAAGGCAGTAACGCGCGCCGGTCCGTTCGCAAACCCGATTTCTCCCTGACTGGGAAATGCAGTAGGTTTTACGTATACATATCCATGATCTTTTGTTTTTCCCAGTCGGGAAAAATTATTATTTTTATTTAAATATGTTATAAAATGTATTTTTGTTTACAATTTGAAGGTATATATTATCACTTATATTGCTCTTTTCCTGAAATTAATGATCCCAATATGATTAAGTATATATTAAAATTGAAAATATTTTTAATAAAAATCGATCGACAAAGTTTTAAAAACAACACATAGGTTCATTCACATAACAATATAAGAAATATATTGACGCGAGATATCCTTAGTGGTGATCCACTCTCCCCTTGGCACATGGGAAATAAAAGTTAACCGTGTTAGAAGAAAGGCCTCCAGGGCTGGAAGGGGGATGAAGTTGTCTCTTTGGAAGAGTAACATTGAAAAATACCTCGAAAAGGGTGGAATGCGAAGCAATTTATACGAAGGGGTGTGAGTGACTTGCTTAAAAGTTTGCAAGAGCTTGTTAGAGAACAGTGGACCAGATCCGGATTAGTTGAGTATCGGGTCACCTCTTTGATCTGGTCTTAATTTCAGCTGTCTTCCGTTCCTTTATCGGTTAGCTCTGCTCCTTCCCCCCCCCCCCTCCCCCTCCTCCCACTTTCCCCTCCCCAAACAGCACTCATTGTTTTTCTCCACTAATGCCATCTGTGTCTTCGGATCGGGGCTTACTCCAAAGCCCTTCCGCTTTGCAGCTGATAAAATCTTCTAGTTCTTAGTTTCTTTCCTCCATGTGTTCCTCCAGCACTTGAGTTGGATGAAAAAAAAACTCTTGATTTCTCACATTCTAGGTTCTAAACTGGACTTTAACCAAATCACTAATTCGTACTATAAACATTATGAATAAAATATTTCAGGAGTGGTCGGCATTATAAAACTAATTATTTATAAATCGTCATAAGTAATAATAATATACAATAATAAAAATTCATTAACAATTAAATTATGAGTTACAAAATAAATGAGAAATCTTGTAAAAGGATACATCCTATGTATACTATTATAATGCATGTAACATAAATATTCATGTTTTACATTTCCTAGGAAGATTGAAAATTCAGGAGGTAAAGAAATAAATAATGTTTAAAGGATGTAAGAGTGAAGTTTTTTCGAATTGGGACTGACAATGAATTTCATAAAGAGTGAGGAGTGTACAGTTCTATGGGCTGGGTTATACTATTTAAAAGGCGGTTGGAAACTGCTAGTCGTTTTCGACTTCTTCGACAATCACTAGACAAACATTCAAAGCTTCCGATTTACTACAAAAGACTTATTTACATGACAGTTATCAGACCTACTTGAACATATGGAGTTGAACTTTGGGGCTCTTCTAAACCATTCAATTCATCCCGTATCCAATCCTTGCAATGCAATATCCAACGAAAAATCCTTAATGCTCCTGATTTTGTCGCAAATGTATCCATAAAGACCTTAATGTCCCGTATGTTGCAGATTTAGCCCAAACCATATACCTATCCTTTCATAGTAAACTCCATAACCATTCAAATCAGCTTGTCTCTTGCTCAACTTGCTTCACACTCCATCCCTGATAATACTCCGAGGCGTATGGAAAGAAGATGGTCCAGGGGCCTTCTAATATAAAATTTTTACTAAAGAAATGTTTATCATTATGATCAAATGTACCTGTTGTATATTGTGTATACAATATTAATAAATAGTTTTTAAAAAAATAATGGATTAAGTTTTCTATAATTTGGTTAGAAATTTTAAAAATGTGTACTTTTGGTACAAATAGCTTGATCTATGGGTTTTTATTTTATTTTTTTGTTTTTTTTTCCATAATTTATTACATAAATTATAGTGTTTCAAAATTCGTATATTATTAATTTGATTGTTTTTTTCCTATACCTGAATGTAATAAACAATAATAATTTACCTTTTAATTGAATGTTTTGTAGTGATGTGAGAGAAGGATAATAAATTGCGCCGGTGCCCTTTAGCTCACTAATTACTGGTTAGTGTATCTTAATTATCTCTCATTGATTAAGCGTAAATGTATTGTATGGGAGGTGGGGTGGGGGGATGGGGATGGGACCTTATTCAAGCGCCGCTACTGAACAGCACATTATTCATGACACCTAGCGGCAAGTTCAGCCCTCGGCCTCTGTCACTACAATAATTGCTCCGGATCCTATCTTCTTCAAAATTGATTCCATTCCAGCCCCCATATTTGGGGCATTTGCGGGAATAAATTTTGTATTAACCGTCAGAGCCGGCCATCGAACAAACCTGGCATCAATACCTGGCGTATTGATCGTGGGGTATAAATTTATAAGTAGAGCAATATATGGAGCTCATTCGTATGTAAAGATATACGATATTACTAGAGGTGGAGCCGGCTAATCGTTTGCTTATGTAGTCGCCGACTAGTCGGCAAAACCGTCAACTAAAACGATATGAAACGGCCCGTCGTTATAGACTACTGCAACATTTACTAGACAAACGTTCAAAGCTTCCAATAAATTACAAGAGACTCTTTTACATGACAGTTATTAGACCTATATGGATATATAAACTTGAGCTTTGGGGCTCCTCTAAATCATCCAATCTTTACAATCCAAAATCCTTCGAAAAATCTTCAATGTTCCATATGTTTGCTAATTTAGCCCAAACCAGATACCTATCCTTTCATAGTAAGCTCCATAACTACTAAAATCCATTAGTTTCTCAACTTGCTTCTCACTCCATTCCCGACAACCCTCTTAGGCGTCTGAAAAGAAGATGGCCTTAGAGACTAGTGTAGAATTTTTATTGAAGTGCTACTTATGAGTAGTTCTTTTCAAATTTCGACATGTTATTGTAATCATTATCAACACATTTACTTGATGTATATATTTTGTACCTTGTAAATTTCAATAAATTGATAAAAAAAAGTATTTAATTCACCTTGTAATTTGCTCTTTTATCTCTATTTCGTTTTACAGTAGAGATTAGTTGGTTATATAAGTACAAGAAATAGTTAAAATGCCTACAGTGACACCCAGCCAATCGTCAAAATTAACATTTGTATAAAACTATATCCAGAATTGAAATCAGACGGGAAATCAATTTTTTGCTCTCCTTGCAATAAATTTGTTCCTATCGAAAATATTAAGTGGATGCTCATTTCAAGTCAAGTGAGTACATTCTATCTTTTCATAAGTACCATTCGATAGCATCTGATAGCATCTGACTATTCCCAATATATTTTTATTTTAATAGGTGGACAAACATAGTTAACTATAACCCGAAAATCTGAGCTCCAGTAACAGTTACCCAAAGCTGCTCGTTGTTAAACAAAAAACAAAAGTATCCATAAAGTTCTTAATTTTCTATTTGTTTGCTGATTTAGCCCAAACCTGTCCTTTCATAGCAAGCTCCATAACCAGACAAATCCACTAGTTTCTCAACTTGCTTCCCACTCCATTCCTGATAACCCTCTTAGGAGTCTAAAAAGATGGCCTTAGAAACTAGTGTAGAATTTTTATTGACGCTACTTATGAGTAGTTCTTTTCAAGTTTTGACATGTTATTGTAATCGTTATCAACACATTTACTCTATGTATATATTTTTTACAGTTGTAAATTTCAATAAATGGAAATAAAAAATAAAATAATAATTTCTTTATCAAAAATCACACTAGATTTTTAAGCGTGATTACTAAGTAGATAATAGTTTTAGTGATATGATCGTGTCCTGATCCAACGTACGCTTCGGAAGTCAAAGTATGATACATATGTAATTAGTTCGAATTATTTGTATCCGAATCTTAATTGTTAAACGGCAATAATTTGCTTTATTTATGTATAGCGGAATTTCTGTTTATTTTTGGATATTTCGTAATTTAAGAATATGTTTTTTTTCTCAATTGAGTTTTAGGATTAATGATTGTATAAAAAATATTAAACATTAGACAATAATGAAACAAGAGTTCAAATAACTAAATATCCATGACTGGGGGGAGGGGAATAGTCTCAATGATGACGGTAAGTGTTAAGGTCGAGGCCAAACATTCATAACCAAAGAGTTATGAAAATGGAACGAGAAGTAGATATGAAGATAAGATAAAGCTGAGGTGATAAGAGTGATAAAGGTGAAAGGAGAATGAAAGCGAACCACGTACGACATCCGATCCACAATGATTAGGTTTTTATTTGATTTTGGTATGAGCAATCAACAGTAACAGAAATATATCTATGAACATTATATCAGTTAACGTATATAGTGAACTAGCATCAGGTGGTTGAAATTTACGTAAAAGCATAATTAGATATTAAATTATTAATAATTAGAAAAAACTATCGTTAGGCCGCCTATTTTTTACACGCATTATCAAACAATAAGAAATCGATATTTTGATCAGTAAATAATTTTTAGTGCGGCAGAAATAATTTTATATAACTGGTTGGATTTTAATTTTTAACTATAAAATTTAATGACAGTGTGACAAACCTCTGCCACTGAACACTGTACATTTAAATTATTATTTTAGTAAACTATACTATTTTAGTCCTCCCTAGAACTACGAAGATAATGTAGTTAAAATTTGGTAGAGATGGGTTTAAAGTAATATAATTGCTCCCTTGTACAGTTTTACCATTGCAAACGTCAAAATATTGCACCCATAATTCTCGAAATTTTTCTGATTTTTACCGTAATCCATACTTGGTTTATATTCATATTAATATTATTTATTAAACGTCAGAAATTAAGGATTAGACACATCAGTGTTTTTCCCTGTTAGTGATAAACGATGGAATTTTAGATTTTTTTTTTTTCAAATTTTCTTCAGTCCATGTTTATCATTCGTTTCGTTATTTGCAAGTATGCCAAGTGGAAGCAGTCATTCAAGCCAGAGGGGGCAATATGTCTTATTAAATATAAATTATTTTATTTATTTTTTAACTGCTCTTTAAATATTAATAAAGGGTTCGCGTTGGTTCCAAAAAATGATGTATTATTTTCCTTTATTCAACATATTTAGGCTGATATTGAAGAAAGAAAATAAATTGAATTAAAATAACATTATTCATGTAAACTCTCCGTCAAAAGTATTGCAAGTATTGTTTTTATCTTAATCCATACTTGGTTTATATCCATATTTATTAAACGTGATACATTAAGGATTAGACACATCAGTGTTTTTCCCTGTTAGTGATAAACGATGGAATTTTAGATTATTGTTTTTCAAATTTCTTCAGTCTATGTTTATCATTCGTTTCGTTATTTGCAAGTATGCCAAGTGGAAGCAGTCATTCAAGCCAGAGGGGGCAATATGTCTTATTAAATATAAATTATTTTATTTTATTTTTTTAATAACAATTTATTATAATTTACAACTGTACAAAATTTATACATCAAGTAAATGTGCTGTTAACTATTACAATAACGTGACAAAACATGAAAAGTACTACCCATCAGTAGCACTTCAATAAAAATTCTACACTAGAAGGTCTTTGGGCCATCTTCTTTTCTGACGCCTCGGAGGATTATCAGGAATGGTGTGGGAAGCAAGTTGAGAAATTAGGGGAGCCCCAAAGCTCAACTCTGTACGTCTAGATAGGTCTAATCACAGTCATGTATATTAGTATTTAGTAATTAATTGGGAGCTTTCAACGTTTGTCTAATAAATGTTGAAGTAATCTGTACCGACGGGCAGTTTAATGTCTTTTTATTCTTGTATGTGGATTCCAAGTAAGACGTTTGTACATTTGGAGTCCTAGGTAAAGGATCTGTTCAGCAGGGATTAGTGTAATATTAATATAAATTAAAAATTTAAATATGAAAATTGTTAAAAATTATAATTTTAAAAAGTAAGTTATCTAACTTTTGTGTTTATTGTAATTTATTTTAATAAAAACTATTTATGTCTAGTTTAGAATTGTTTATTATAGACTTCAGAACCTTTCTTATTAAAAAAAACTGAGGTTTTAATGAAATTCAAATATTTTAAAGTGTAGCGATACTTTTGACGGGGAGTTTATTTATTTTTTTTTTTTAATTTATTTAAATTAAGCAAATTTTATTATCAATTTCTAGCTCTATATAACTATGTACATTTATAACCTTTCTTAAATGGCACTCGCCACCTATGTTTTAATTTTCAAACTTCACTGCGCACCACATACTTAGCGCTTTTTAGTGACAATAAGAAAATATCCTAATTTTATTATTGTTAAATCTTTCCTGAACTATGAAGATGGCGTAGTTAAAATTTGGTACCGATTGGTTCAGTAGTTTCCGCGGTTAAATGGCTTGTCCTTTTATATAATATTATATATTAGTGTTCTATATAATTCTATGGGCTATTAAAAATAATGGACATGAGTATTAGAATAATGATACTGGTATTAAATGAGTAACCCAGTTGAAGTTTTGCCGATCCTCGAGCTGTCCATTCAGTTAGCTGATTGCCAACACCAATCAGATGTGGTTCACTGATTAGGCTTTATTCCATACACGTACGTCTAACTGTATCTAATTATTTACTGTAATTTTCAGCCCCGAAATGCCGTTTTCCGCGATGAAAAACATTGTGTCTCGCTAAAATATGTTTTCTAAGAAGATAACGTTCTCCTCAAGCATTGGCTGAGTTCTGAGCCTCAGTAAAGACAGAACAGTCAGTAAGGAGTGTTAAACTCGAATAAAATTTATTCTATAAATTTTAAAATTTTACCTATCCATCTTTATCATTTTTTTTTTATCTATTCCCCTTTGTAAATACTTTCTTTTCTATGTAAAAATATTGTTTAATTCATTAATTTTATTACTAAAATTGCTCATAACTTTCTTTAGCTAAGGTTTCTGGGTTCTGTAAAAGGAGATAGGTACGTATTCTATGATTTTTTTACGTTGATGTGGTCAATAATTCAGGGTCAACGTGCCAGGTCATTCACATGTTGAAATTAGATTTCTAGATTTAAAAGAAAAACCATCCATGGTTTACAAAGAGGAAAGATGACTGCATCCAGAAAAAAAAAAAATGTAGAAGTTTATCTTTTAATTTATTTGGTGTTTTTTCGGTGCTGAACCCAAATTCCAGCTGTCACCCCTTCAGAAAGTTGTTTCAAAAAAAAAAAAAAAAAAAAATGGTGATTCTTGACTTTTAATTACAAATTATTTTTAATGGATTCTTTGTTATCCATATTAATTATTACCCGAAGTGAGGCATATTGTAATATTAATTCAAGAAAACACTTCTATAGTATAGCTTCTAAACGGTTGATCTTAGCGACAAATAATACGTAATAAATAGTTGAATTTCTGATTTGGAAACTATCTAAGTTTTCGATCCGGGATACGCCAACAGATCTGGAGCGTGTCGAAATGTTAAATTTTTGAATAAAAAAAAAAACGTTATACCAAAAAAGTATAGACACCCTTCAAAAGATATAAGTATCTATGTCAAAAAAAAAAAAAAAAAAAAAAAAAAAAAAAAAAAAAAAAAAAAAAAAAAAAAAAAAAAAAAAAAAAAAAAAAAAAAAAAAAAAAAAAAAAAATATAATTTATAAAAATAATAATATATATATATATATATATATATATATATATATATATATATATAATGTTTAGTAAGGTTCTTGAGATTCAGTCAATAATTAAAAAACAACTATTTTGGCGACGTTTCGAGACTACATTGTTCTCATAACCATGCCCTACAATGAAAAAACAGGTGACAATATAATTATATTATAGACGTGCAACTTTATATTATATTATAAACACATTATATACGTGATTCTCCCAAAATTATTCACCATGAACAAAATAATTTTAAAAGAAATATTAAAGAAATGATAACCATAGAAAAATTTCAAAATCGCGCAATAAACAAAAAAATCAGACGTTCTAAATCTCAACACCTGTTATTCCAACTTGATACATTCAGACCAATAATATACATTTTACATTTATATACATCATATAAATCATTCTTCCGTTTATTAGTATATTACACTGAAATATTTTTGTACCTGCATCTTGGGAATACCACCAGTCCTTTTAACTTAATTTTTCTCTCAGGGATTTCCTCACAATGTTTGTAACTCTCTTCAAAATTCCCCTAGGTTAGTTGTGTATTAGAACTGTTAGTCTATTCCATATCCACTAGAACATTGTAAGTAGCTTCATACTCCTCTATATTCTGTAATTATATATATTTTTATTATTCTAACACGTGTTGTTATATACTTGTACTGTAGCTAACTTTATGTTTTGAAATAACTTGTATAAGTCATATAATTATATTGTAACCTGTTTTTTCACTGTGGGGCATGATTATGAGAACAATATAGTCTCGAAACGTCTCCAAAATAGTTGTTTTTTATTTATTGACTGAACCTCAAGAATCATACTAAACATTTTATAGTAGCAGCCAAGAAATTTTATATTTATATAGTATATTGAAAATTATTATTTTGTCGACCCTTAGAAATTATATAATCAACTATTTTACAATAATCGGGTTATTGGTCCTTTAAAGGACCCTATAACCCGATTATTGTAAAATAGTTAATTATATATATATATATATATATATATATATATATATATATATATATATATATATATATTATATAAAATATATATATAAACTTATTGAATGAACGAAAATAAACAGTTACATAAATAAAATAATCTACTCCAAGATAAGAATAGAATTTTATCGAGTAAATTATTAAGGGTTAATCACAACGATACGCAGAGAATACATAAGTCAAATTTTTTTAGCCATTTATCAAAATTTAATTCCATAAAGAGAACTGTTAATGTAAACTGCCTAAACGATATGAAAAATCTGAAAAGACATATCCTTGTCTATCAAAAAATAATAAAACAAACCATAAAAAAACAAACACCGACTTCAAGACTAAACCTACATGTAAAAACTTGAACCAAAAAGTCAAAAATAATATTTTAATTTCTTCGAAACAAAGAGCATTAAATGACAATAAACGAAATCATCGATACACTATTCACAATTTATGATCACTTATTTCTGAATTCGATGCCAGCCAAGTGATTGGGGGACCATAATCGCCTAAGAAACAAAAAAAAAAAAAAAAAAAAAAAATACAGACGAATTGAGAACCTCATCCTTTTGAAGTCGGTTGAAAACTTTTGAATATATACAGAGAACAGGATGATTAAGGAAAATTAGTTCCACTAGATTAATGAACATTTGTCTGAAAGAGGAGAAAAAGGGGAGTGTTTTAACAATGCTCTAATGCTTGAGACGGAACGAACTTCACCCAGGACAGCTAGGAGAAAACCATCAATTAATATTAAGAAATCAAGTGGCCAAAGACCATAAAAAATAAGATTGTAACCTTGGGAATAGGATAATATTTACCGACGAGGGTAAAATTGAAATGTTTAGCCTTCAGGGGGGCCAAAATGTATGGAGAAAAAAATATAGTAATGGAAATAAGAAATGTAGTTTCAACTGTTAGGGATACAGGAAAGTGAATCGTAGTCTGAGGTTGTTGGAATGATGCTAGAGTGGGGTGTCTTATCGATAGCATAATGAATCATATAAAATATATCGACGCAATAAAAAGAAATTTCCTAATCAGTGCTGAAAAATTTAGGATTAGAGAAATTACATTTTTCAGCAGGATAATGATTCCGAGCACACAGCTTGGAAATCTAAAATGTGGATCCTGTACAACACATCAAAGTGGAGGCCAAATCCCATGAATCACGATATATTAATCCTATAGCGTTTTAGGAAATATCTAAAGGATCGAGTACGGAAAAGGTGTGTTTCTAACAATCAAAATTTAAGCGACGTCATTATTATAAAATTATAGTTACTTTGACACAAAAATTAATGAATTCAATGCCACTAAGCATATAGAGCATACTAAAAGCCAAAGTTGGCCCTACTAAATATTAATTGTTCTCGAATGTCAATATTAAATAGAAATTGTACCAAGTTTACGAATACTTTCGACTCATGATGTTATTGTTTTTTTGTTTTGTTTTTTGAGTTATTCTGCTCGTATTATTTAGTGAAATGTTCTATAAATACAAAAATATATTTATAAATAAACGTGTTGATGTGTAAATTAAATGGATTTATTGTTTTAAATCAATCCTATCAACGAATACTTTTGTCTCTGACTGTATGTAGCGTTTGTTTCTGTTTCTGTTTCCTTAATTTTTTAAAATGTTAATAAATAACTTTTAATATAATTATAATACACTTTTAAATTTGAAAAACATGTTTCAGTGACATCTTCGCTTAATCCGATCTTTTGATCGTTCCTGTACATATATTATATTAAAATCAATGTGAAAAAAATTCTATCACAAGGTTAATATTTAATAAATACATAAGGATTTAAATATATATTAGTTATATACATGACATAATGTAATATTGATTACAATATCGGTGGATAATCGAGCTAAGAGTGTCCTAGTTGAGTCGCTAAGAGGATCTGGAACGGCGGCTTCAAGTTAACGCTAATGCCTTTGCATGATTCATCTCATCCGACTCGCTCTATCCGCAATCGACTGTTAATTAGGAGAGAGGAGTGGGTCGCTCCCAGATGGCTCAGGTACCCTTCTTTCTCCCCGCCCTTTGTACCTTCGACAAAACCTTGGAATATAAAGGCCCCTTTTATGGCGTCCCCGGAGTTCCCACCGGGAGCCATAACACCACATTTCCCTCCTTCCGCGTCTTAAACTCTTGACGGATGACATCAAGGGCAAGTGTATATTGATACAATAAAACCAGGGGTATTTTTGATATATAAATTTTATGTCAATTCTACATTCGTCCAAAAACCTTGTGATGCACGCAATAAATGTTCGACTCAATAAACCATAAAAATAAACCTCAAGCATTAATAATATTGTATTGTAGCGGGCAACACTGTTTAGAGAAGGTTATCGGCTATCAGCTGGCGTGATAACCAAAGAGGCTATGTGAAATGGATTTGCCACTGCCGCAGTTAATATATTTACATTTTATTTGTACCATTGTTTTTATTTAGATGTATTTTTAATTTATAATTATTTTTGTTTAGAAGTTTACCTAATTTTCATTTTCATATAATGCAGTGGCAAATCCATGAGAAACCTCACTCCAGCCACATATACCTACCTCCACCTATAACCACATATACTACTGTTACCTGTTTTCTAGTGTGTGGATATAAAATATTAATTGTTGTATAAATTTTTGACTAAGGCTTGTACAAGGACATCACGATTGGAATTACGATTTGGCTAGGAATAAAGAGGAAAATAAAATAGTGTTTTTTTCTTAATTGCCACGCAACCCACAATATAAAATATTTTGTATTAAGTGTTTTTATGCTTGTAAAACAAAAACGTCTCAGTCTAAACAAGAGACTAAAACTTTATATCCAATACTTCATAAACGGTCGCCAATAAAACTTAGACAACGACTAAATACATACACTTTCCTAAACCCATATGGACATGCGCCACACAAATATATTGAAATACATCGACTGCATTAACTTAAGGGCAGTAGGAAATATGTTGAGTCTGAATCCGGATAAAATAAACGCATTCCTCACTGGATCTATCAACCTATCCACTGCTTTACTTCAAAAACCGACCAATTCATTTCCAAAGTTCAATTAAAAATCTGGGAGTAACATTTGAACAACACCTTTCTTGGAATAATCATATTTCCCAAATCACTAGGAAATATATTTTTATTCTTAAGCAACTTTTCTATTACCACTAAGTATTCGACGACTTTTGGTATCATCTCTCGTTTTTCTCAACTTTGTCTACGGATGCATAGTATATGGAGGACTGTCTGGTGAGCTCGAGATGAGATATAAAAGAGTAATGAACCGTTTTATTAGATTTATTATGGAATTTCTAGACGTTCTCACATATCTCGCAGGCATTCTAAATTTGAGTGGCTTTACTCCAGTTTCCAACGCCAATACTTCCTAGGTACACTAATATTTCAATCCTTGAAAACCAAAAATCCCACCTATATTCATGACCTTACTCTGCGCTCCTCCATCCACCTCTTAAATACTAGTACCCAACCCATCAACCTATACACTCCTGCGCGTCGAACTGAATCTTTTGAAAAATCCTTTATTATCCGCGCTTCCTCTTTATGGAATTCATTGCCCATCTCTATTTCATTACCTCCTGGATCTTCAGTCTTCCGAGAAAATGTAAAACATGAATATTTAAGTATGTTATATACATTATAATAGTAAGCATAAGATGTATACTTTTACAAGATTTCTCAGTTATTTTGTAAATCATAATTTAATTATTAATCAATTTTTATTATTATTTAATATAATTAATCATCATAGCCAGACAAATGCCGTATGTATTGTACCCATTTGATATTCTTAGGGGACAAGCTGTCCTATAATAAAGTTAATTTTCTTCTTCTTCTTCAAAAAGAAAATATATACAGGACTGCGAAAAATACGCACCTTAAAAAAATACAAATATTTCAATCAAAATACTCATCATGAAATCACCTTGGTACATTTCAAACCACTCACTTTAATCTTATTTACGAGTACCCACAGTTAAGGAAATAACCTTTAATGACACCTTAAAAAAATACAAATATTTCAATCAAAATACTCATCATGAAATCACCTTGGTACATTTCAAACCACTCACTTTAATCTTATTTACGAGTACCCACAGTTAAGGAAATAACCTTTAATGACATGACCATGACTGACATTTCTAGGAATACTCTCAGAAGGCTCAAAAGAAGCTGGATGAGAGATTTGCTCAAATAAATCTTTTTTTCTTAATCCATGCCAGGGGAAGGTACTTTTGAGTGCTAATCTCCTACACGCCTATAAGGCCTGTATTCTTACAATATCAGCAAATTCAAATTTAAAAGAGAAAAAAAATTTTTTTTTTTAAGGATATAAAATTTACTATAAAAAAAATTCATAATGTAGGTTGTTAAGACGCATGAGACAATGGGATTGAAAAATAATTATTGTTGAAATTGACGGTATATTTATAATTTCCCAACGTTTTGGTCATATGTTTGATGGAACATCATCAAAGTAATTCCTTGTTGATCGAACTAAACTCCCCGTCAAAAGTATCGCAACACTTTGAAATATTTGAATTTTATAAAAACTTATTTTTTTTCATAATAAAGAATGATTCTGATGTCTATAATAAACATTACTAAACTAGATATAAACAATTTTTATTAAAATAAATTACAATATTCCTTCCAATAAACAAAAAAGTCCAATAAAAAAAAACAACATACTTTTTAAAATTTATGTTTAACAAGACATATTGCCCCTCTGGCTTGAATTATTGCTTTCACTAGTCTTGGCATACTTGTGAATAACGAAACGAATGATAAACATGGAATGAAAATTTGAAATTTGAAAAAATTTATTATTCAACAGATTTTATAAATATTTGATATAAAAAAACTTTAAGCGCCCTTTAACCTTAAATATCATTTTGAAAGTAACAAATGACATTAAATATTATTGTTTAATTTATTTATCATCTTTTTTTAATATTTATGCCTTCGAAATATAATTTTAGGTGATTTTTTTAAACTTTCAAATAATATATTTATAATTTAATGACCTTACTAAATTTGAATTGATTATTGATTATTTAATTTTTTTAAATATAATTTATACAGATTTATAGAACTAACCGTGAAGACTGCATCTAATATTAATTAATTATTACGTCATTAATTAATTACTAATTAAGTCAATTATGATTTTCGATTGCGATGAATTCCAGAACCAGTTGATCAATTTTTTATTGAATATTAATGAGTTTAAATTTAGTTACTTTGCATCTAATTGTAATGGACCATATTACCTTTGAATCGTATCTCAATCACTAATTTGACCAAAGTATTATTTTTTTCATTTATTTATATTTACAACTGTACAAAATAAAATACATCATGTAAATGTGTTGATAGTGAATACAATGGCATGTAAATAACTTGTGATGAACTACTCATTAGTAGTACTTCAATAAACATCTACACTTAAAGGTCTCTAGGCCATCTTCTTTTCAGACGCCTCGGAGGATCATCGGGTATGGAGTGGGAAGTGAGTTGGAAGACTAGTGGATTGGAGTGGTTATGGAGCTTACTATGGAAGGATAAGTATCTGGCTTGGGCTAAATCAGCAGCATAAGGAACATTAGGATATTTATGGATGTGTTTATTGGTCACAAAGTAAAGAGCATTGAGGATGTTTCGAAGGATTTTGAATTGTAAGGATTGGGTAAGAGATAGATTGGATGGTTTCGTTGAGCTCCAAAGCTCAACTCCTTACGTCCAAATAGATCAAATCACAGTCATGTATATGAGTTGTAATTAATTTGGAGCTTTGATCGTTTGTCTAGTAAATGTTGAAGTAGTCTGTAACGAGCAGTTTCTTGTCGTTTTATTCTTGTATGTGTATTCCAAGTAAGACAGAGAGGGGTTGTAAACTTAGTTTTTCATCATAACATTTCGTCTCAACTTCACAGGAGCATACTCAAAGGGGCAAATAGCATGTAGTACGAAAAAAATTGAATAACCGATAATGACTTATTATAAGCTCACGATTCAAAAGTATATTTTTAAAATGACAATACCAAGCTTAAACGACAAGAAGAAGCTCCTCGTTTTCGACTGCTTCAACATTTACTAGACACACATTTCAAACTCTCAATTAATTGCAAAAGACTTATTTACGAGACAGTAATAAGACCTTTCTGTAGTACGGAGTTGAGGTTTGGGGCTCCACTAAACCTTACAGTTCTTCTCATATACTGTCCTTCCATGACAAAGTACCCCTCAAATCAACTAGTCTTCCAACATATTCTTCTTACTCGATTTCCGATAACTCTCCGAGGCATCTAAAAAGAAGATGGCCTACAGACCTTCTAATGTAGAACATTTATTGTAGTGCTACTAATAGGTAAATCTTTACAAGTTATAGACGTGCCATTGTATATATTTTACACATTTACGTAATGTATACGTTGCATGCAGTTGTAAATATCAATAAAGAATAAAAAATTTCAATATGAAATAAAAAAAATTTATGAACAAAATACCTTACAAAAATCCTTACTGTTCTTAATGTCTCATATATTGTCGATTCTGACAAAAATACGTAATGCCCTTTTTTTATAAACTCATACGAAAAGAGGTAATGTCATCGAGACCATATTGGCTTTTGAGTACTCAATACCATTAGAAAGTTTTTTCATGCATTTATGTTTTGTTAACTTTCTGATATGTGCGCCTTTTATTAAGCACATCTGACTTTTTAATTGCCATATCTATATTATGTACATGTTTAAAAATGCAGCTATGTAAATTAGTATAGTTTACTTGATATAGCCTAAATGTTTATAAAAAAGAATAAAATTTCAATAAAAGTTTATTTAAAAATAAACATGTTTTATGGAAAACGTTTTTATTTCACAGCTTCTCAAGGAACTACAAAAAAAAAAAAAAAAAAAAAAATACAAATTCACATTAAAAAAATAGAAGTTATTCAATATTATACTTAAGAACTGGTTCTATAAAATCGCAAAATCACTTAAAATATAAAATCTATCATTGCAAAAATGTTTTGAGTGATGTAAACAAATAAACTGCTTATATATCTCATACTTAAACGGTCGATTCTCGTTTTTTAGATTTTAAACATGGCCTACAAAGTTTTTAGAAGGCTGTTGAATTTGATATATTCTTTCTTCTTGTTTCTCTTGATGCGTTTCTGCAGCCCTCAATTTTTAAAAAGTTTATTACGAAGTTCTTCTCTCACATCTCTTAAGATTATTGTTAGAGTAAAATAAATTATGTAAAAAACCTATGTGGATGGGCGCTTATTCCTGAGATACAATACACGCTTTTCACCTTGCTGTTTGCCGTAGGAATCCTCGTTGAAGAATGTGCTAGGGATGGGTCGAAAGAAGAGGGGAAATCCCAAGAAAAGTAAACAAATATTTTCGCTGCGTATATGACAGATACGCAGTCCAGTCGGAAGATAAATTAGATTTTTAAGTCACTTATTGTAATTCTCGGGCAGGGAGGTTTATTTTGAACCTATTTAAGGTCACTTTTCTATATACAAAGTCATTCGGTTTTTTTTTTAATGATTTAAAAATAAAATAAATGGCCAAAATACATTTATGCCTTATAACTTCTTTTTTTACTGATATATCAACGCCAAGAAGAAAAGATTTGATGCAAAAATCAAAAACCAAAAAAAAACGGGAGATCGTTGAATCTTGTTCAAGGCAAAAAAAAAAAATTTGGAACTTTTTTTTTTTGTGTACGATATTCCGTTTTTTTTTTTATTCGTTTTTTGCATCAAATCTTTTTATTTTTAAATGGACAATGTATTAGTATTTACAGCAAAACAAAATGGCGTTGATATATCAGTAAACAACGAAGTTAACAATCATAAATCTTTGGTTTTGACCATTTTTGAAAAAAAACAAAAAAAAAAAAACCGTAAGACTTTTTCAAGACTTGAAGAAAGTTCAGTCAATAAATAAAAACAGGTATTTTGCAGACGTTTCGAGACTATGTTGTTCTCATAATCATGCCCTACAGTGAAAAAACAGGTTACAATAAAATTATATAAGTTATACAAGTTATTTCATAACATAAAGTTAGCTACAGTACAGGTATATAACAACATGTGTAGGGTAATAAAAATATATATAATTACGGAATATAGAGGAGTATGAAGCTACTTACAATGTTACTGGTGGATATGAATAGACTAACAATTCTAGTACACAACTAACCTAGGGGAGTGAGTTTAAACAGACAGTTAACAAGGGTTAGTAGGGAAAAACCCTATTTCTTAAAAATTAAGTTAAAAGGACTGTGTGGGTATTCCCAAAGATGCAGGTACAAAAATATTTCAGTGTAATATACTAATAAATGGAAGAATGGTTTGTATGATGTATATAAATGTAAATGTATATTATTGGTCTGAATGTATTAAGTTGGAATAACAGGTGTTAAGATTTTAAACGTCTGATTTTTTGTTTATTGCGCGGTTTTTAAATTTTTCTATGGTTATCATTTCTTTAATACTTCTTGTTTTGTTTGCCTGTAGTGTGTGGTGAGAGCTGTTTGGTCAGGTTAGTTCGGGTTTTTATTTATAGACGTGCAACTGTATTTATGTTGATACACTCGTCTTTTAAGTTTAGGAATACCCACACAGTCCTTTTAACTTAATTTTTAAAAAATAGGGTTTTTCCACACTAACCCTTGTTAACTGTCTGTTTAAACTCACTCCCCTAGGTTAGTTGTGTACTAGAATTACAGGTTATTTAAAAACATAAAGTTAGCTACAATATAAATATATAAAAACTGTGTGTTAAAATTCTACATATAATTACAAAATATGGAGGAGTATGAAGCTACTTACAATGTTACTGGTGGATATACTATTGGTATCCATTACTAAATATAAAGATTCGAGTATACAACTGAACTGGGGGATTCCTGAAAAATAGGTTAGGGATGGGAATTTTCTAAAGGTTTTCCCAGGTGCAGGTAGATGATTTTCCGTATTTCTGTGTGAATAATAATGGATAAATGTTTATTGGTTTGTGCTGCATATTTTTATAAATGTATTATATTATTCTGAATGTATTAAATTGGAATAACATGTGTTGAGATTTAGAACGTAATACGAGATTTAGAATATATGAATATAAATAGTTTTTATTTTGTACTTTAATCGTGATCTCGCTAGTCGTTCAGGTAGAGGGCTCTGCGAAGTTATTATTTGATTCTGCGTTCCTCTTGTTTCATATTATTCTCCTCCCTAGAGACATAAATGTTTTTCTGATTTGTTTCAGTTGAAGCCGGTTGGTGTTTTTAATTTCCAATCCCCAACCCTTTTTTTTTTCCTCCCCTATTTTTTTACATTAAATTTCAGGACGATAAAATACCTGCTTAGGGCCCGAACGATACATATTAAACAGCATATTTAAATAAGAGTCCAATTTATTTAAATCGGAATAAGAAGGTGAAGGTTGTCCAAGGTTACATATATTATTATTCAACATCTGTCTCATGTACTGAATAAAACATTGCCTAAGAGAGGAAGGTGGGTATTATTCCAAAGGCCTTTTGACTCCTGGTGATTATTTTTCCTAGTCAGGCGAAGAGGTAGGTGCTATGTTTTAGACTAGTGGTCTATTTTCTGGACGATTTAAAAAAAAAAAAAAAGAAGATGAAAATCATTACCAGGCGGCTTCATAAATTTTGGACGGGTTTCAATTGCATTGCACTCGCCGTGGGGAGGGGGTCAGCTCGGAATGAATATTCATCTCCAATAGATCACATGACATTTCAGCGCTAGCCCCGGGCGATGATTCATGCTGTCTCCACATTAGAGGATCCACAATCCTAGAAGCTTTTATCATTTAATAGTTTTTACTATTTAAGGCCTATTTATTTAAACGTTATAAATGAACACTGGATCCCCGTGCAATTTCACAGTTATGCACTAAATTGCACATTTTGGAAGTTACTACACAAATTTGCAGATTTTAGGTTTTATGTGCACGGAAGTGCAATTAGAATTACAAAAGACTCATTTAAATGATGGTGAAGTCAGACATGTGTAAATAGAATATTTGAATGTAAACCCTGCCTGATATATCGTTATTTAATCCATTTTTATAGACTACTTCAACATTTACTAGACAAACGTTCAAAGCTCCTAATTAATTTAATAATACTTATATACATGACTGTGATTCGAAGTACGGAGTTGAGCTTTTGGGCTCCACTAAACCATCCAATTCATCTCGTATCCAATCCTTACAATCAAAAATCCTTCGAAAAATCCTATATGCCCCTTACTTTGTCACTAATATGCTTATCCATAAAGACCTTAATGTTCCATGTGTTGCTGAGTTGGCCCAAACCAGATACCTATCCTTTCATAGTAAGCTCCATATCCACTCAAATCCATTAGTTTCTCAACTAGCTTCCCACTCCATTCCCGGTAATCCTCCGAGGCGTCTGAAAAGAAGATGGCCTAGAGATCTTCTAGTGTAAAATTTTATTGAAGTGCTACGGATGAGTAGCTCTTTTCAAGTTGTTACATGTCATTGTAATCGTTATCAGCTCATTTACTTGATGTACATATTTGTACAGTTGTAAATTTCAATAAATTGATATATATAAATTTATCTATCTTATTTGGCATTGATTATATGAATGATAAATAATCACATTTTGTAGCTTATGTTGAATTGGTTCCTCTAGATTGTACTTAATTTTTTATATATTTTTTTTTTTGTTGGGTCTGAATTCTTTCTGATAGAAGAATTGTTTATTTTTCACCCTGACAACTGATAAGAACCCAGTGAAATGATTATAAAGTTTTGGAGAGGCTGGAAGTTTTCATGTTAAAGAAGTAGAGGTCAAAGAAGAGGGGTGGGGTGGCTGGAGGTTCAACAGATAGATTACTCACTCTCGCCAAGTTATAAGGCTTTCAAAATATATAAAGTTTTCCAACTTCCTTCATAACCATAAACGGACCGGTGGGATAATCAAGCTGCAACAGCCTGGTATTTGCATAAGGGGTATCCCCTGCAATATTAAAGATTTATACGACTATATTGCACCAGTTTTCATAATCTCCATGTTAATCAGAGGCCGTGACAAGTTATTTAATGTATCGCTGTAGCATGTAAGACGATCTCGAGGAAAGTCGGTATATGGTTACAGTTCTCCGTATTCCTGGGGTTTTTCCGTTCCATGGATTAAGGTTGGGTTGGAATGGGATCCTCTAAGCTTTGAAAGGGCAACCAGCAGCTATCTGGAGTAGCAATTAGTCATCCATTCTAGAATTACTGTGTGTGACTGAAGCGATCTCGTATCGCTTGCCACTGTTGTTCTGGGTAACGCTAATTTTGAATTTATAGTGTACAGATGTTTACTACATAAAATATCACACCATTTGTTATATGATAAAACTTATAAAATTACATTGCTTGAATTTCATTAGCATTTGAACGAGTTGCCTTTTCGGTAAAAGCGAGAACATGAAGAAACTTCAAAGTTGGAAATTAGTGCTACCTTATGTGGATACCATTTTATCCAATTCTTCTCGTATCCAATCCTCACAATCAAGTATCCCTCCTTATTATGTCACTAATATTCTTATCTATAATGATCTAAATGTCCTATATGAAACAGATTTTACCCAAACAAGATACCTATTGCTATGTATCAAACCAAAAGGTTTTTACTTAGCAAAATAATATTCGCGTGTTGTGTAATAGGGTAGGGTAGCTGGCCCCTTCACAGCCTCTTGCGGGTGGTCCAGCAGTTCACACTCTTTGTTGGTGTGAGTGCCATATTTCTCTACCTGCCTATCCATTACCAGGTAATATTTGGCCTTTCGGCCAGCCTGGGGATTCTCGCTATGTAGCCGCCCGCTTTCCCACAACATAGCATTGCCCTTAAAATAAGTCTAGACTAAGTTCTTTGTTACCATATAAGTTTTTTGATTAACTAATGAACCTTATTTCCTATCTGTAATTGTATGTGTCAACACCTGGTTTAAATATATCTCTGGATTTTTATTTAACAATAGTAAAATTCATTTACCAAGTTGCATGTCACTCATATAATTAATCTACTTTGATTACTCTTATTTACAATTAACAAATCTTAATTTCTGACCCCACGATAACCTTCTGGAGAAGATATTAGATTAATTATTAGTACTTAATTAGTTAAAAAATATCAATTATAAATTGTCTGGAAATTAAGTCCTGGCTGGCATCCCTGTTTGTAGATTAATGCATGATCCGGACTCACAAAGAGGACATAGCACTATCCCTCCATGACAAGCTACTTACACACTCCAATCCACTAGTATCCACACTTGCTTCTCTTTCGATTCCTTCTGACCAGCCGTGGCCTCTTTTAGATGGTCTAGGAATTTTCTAATGTAAACCATTTATTGGAGTACTACTGCACACTTATTATATGTATTTTACATACTTATAAATATCAATAAATTGTATAGTAATCGTATGTGGATCTTGCCTAACTTGGCAGTAGTAGTGTAACGTTTTTCAGCTGTGCCCTCCGCCGAAATAAAAATTAATGTTTACCTCGGTTTTTGTCTAACAGTTGCTTCAAGTGGCAAAAACATATGAAAATGATGTAAATTTAATGCTCTACAACTTTGATTCTAGCATTTTTTTCTGAGAAACGTTCGTGGAAGGCGCTAGAAACAAACGTTTGACAAAAAGTGAAGTCAAAATAATTTTTTTGCCAAAATTATCGATTTTCGATTACGTATATCACGAAAACCGTTGAATGTTTGACAAATATGTATATAAACAATTTTATAGCAAATTTAATTAGCTTTAATTCTTATCTGTAACATATTTTTCTAGAGTTAACTGTTCTTGAGATATAATCGAAAAACCCAAAAATGGGACCTTTTGCCGTCCCCTCCATCGTTAGCTCACCCCCTAAGGTCGAGGAATTTTAGTATGTTTATCTTCTAACTACTCCTAACGAAGCTATGAAGTCAAAAATTATCGGATATTTCATGGACTCATTGACTGGACTATTTTTAGGCATAACTTACCTTGCCGTTCAAAAGTTGAAGGACACCCTGAACCACGATTGCTGAATTTAGAAGCTTAATACCTTCCTAAATTTATATATTTTTAACATTATATTTATGTCTATAGTGTGGAATGCATCATAAATACATCTTGAAAAATATATAAATATAAAAAAAAATATTAAAATTTAAATTTATCGGCTCCATGTCCTAAACTTTTGACCTGTCCTCTATGTGCAATTTTATGGTTAAGTTAAGAATAGAACCTGAAAATGGGATTTTATAAGGAAAAAATGTTGGTTATTATTTTTTAATTAATGTATAACCAGATTAACATAGTAACCACTTATGTATTATGGATGAGTTAGTTAGTAATGTAATAAGAAACATTAGCTGAATTGACGGAGGGATTTAAAATGTAAGGAAGTTCATTAAGTGAGTATTTTTTATTAATATAACTGACTTTAAGCGGTGTTATTATTTTATTTTATTATAAAAACTCATTTCTTCTTAAAAAATAACAAAACTGAAAAATTAAAAACTATTTTTAGGAGGAAACTATTAATAAAAATTTTCATGCTTAAAAAAGAAACATCTTTCTAATCAAGTTTCATGAAAATTATTATTATTTTGTTATTTTAACGCTAATATTAAAATTTTAGATATGTGTTTAATTATTGTTATTTTTGTTTCAGGTAACCATTTACGATTTTGGAAGACGATTTAATCTAATAAGGTATTTTTTAAACATATTATTTATAATGAAAAAAAGATTCAAAATTTTATTTTTTTTTATCATTTTTTTTTTTTTTACAATATAAGAAATTTTCGTGCTGACAAGTAAGAGTTCTCGTAGTATACCAGATACATACGGTTTGGAATTAAGCTTCACGAAGCTATGAATTGATGAATTCTATTTTTATTTCATTAGGATTTATGGGTATCTATTCCTAGGGGTAATCTACAACTAAAAGCCCTTCCCTACTATCCATTGCTTTTCCTCAAAAACCGTCCAATTCATTTCCAAAATTCCATTAAAAATCTGGGAATAACTTTTGATCAACATCTTACTTGGAATAACCATATCTATCAAATCACGAGGAAATCTATTTTTATTCTTAAGCAACATTACGGTGATTCATTTCCATTATGTACTCGACAACTTTTAGTATCATCACTCATTTTTTTTAACTTTGACTACGGGTGCATAGTATATGGAGGACTGTCTGATGAGCTCGAGATTAGATATAAAAGAGTAATGAACTGTTTTATTAGATTTATTTTCGGGATCTCCAGACGTTCTCACATATCTCACAGGTATTCTGAAATTGGGTGGCTTTGCCCAAGTTTCCGACGTCAATACTTCCTAGGTGCAATCATATTTCAAACCTTAAATACCAAAAAACCCACCTATATTCATGACCTGCTGACCCTGCGCTCCTCCATCCACCTCTTAAATACTAGAACCCAACCCATCAACCTGTACACTCCGGCGCATCGAACTGCATCCTTCGAGAAATCCTTTATTATCCGTGCTTCCTCTTTATGGAATTCATTTCCTATCTCATTTCTCAAAAGCTCCACTCTTACTTCTATTAAACATAATTTTTTTCTTTACCTTCCTTAATTTACAATCTTCCGAGCTAATGTAAAACATGAATATTTATGTAATATACATTATAATAGTATACATAAGATGTATCCTTTTACAAGATTTATCAGTTATTTTGTAACTCAAAATTTAATTATTAATCAATTTTTATTATTAATTTTAATTAATTATCATAGCCAGAGGATTGTCCTATGTGCTGCAATCATATGTTATTCTTAGGGGAGGAGTAGTCTCAGAATAAAGTTCATTTTCTTCTTCTTCTATTTAAAATTACAGTTCGCATTTGAAACAAAAGAGCAGTTTGGTGTAAAATAAAAAAAATTAGTCACTTACAAAAGGCCTCCTCTGGCTTAAGAATCTGTGACTCAGTGAGAGAGAAGCGCTCGGATCTCTTTGTTTTCTAGTCCTCAGTCTGGGTGTAAATATTGTAAATGATTATCCCTGTGTTTTAAAGAAATTTATCTTAATAATTTGCTATCCCGTTTAATTATTATTTCTTTGTCTGTTTGTAACTAGGGGATGAATGTTCTATTGTAAATTGTATTTTTTCCTTTTTTTTTTAAAAGAATAGATACAATCAAATATGAATACTTTACACAAATCACATTCAAATGCAAATATATAATTCATTTTCACAGTTGAAACACATTATCAAGTTCTTAATTTTCCAACGATGAAGTCTAATCAGTCAACTAAAATTTACCTAGTTTAACAAAACCCTCTTGTTTGTCATATTAATTTAAAAGCAATACTAGATACAACTTTTAGTTCTATTTCAAAATAATTAATAAAATTGAATTACTCAGAATACCAGGGTTTGAACTGAAAGTCTGAAATTTAACTGGATAATTGAGAAATCATATTTTTTTCCCCTTTCTTTAATATGTTCCAGAACATGCTGGCTTTGACTGCGATTCTTCTGTCTCTTATTTTTTTTTTTCTGTCACTCAAATTTATTATTTGGAATTTCTTTTACTATAACAGGTTACTGAACCGTTACAAAATCTCTCTTTTAAATCCGTACAAACGTAAAATAAATTAAAACTTTTTTTTCCAATTTTTGTCCGTTTTTTTTTTTTAAGGGGATCGTTAGATCTCTGTATAAGCTTAGTTTGTATGGCTTTTATACAGACTGTATGGGTATAATTTAGGTGAAAAATATTTCTTTTTTTTTTTGGTTAAATTAGAATTTTTTTTTTTTCGAAACTGCAAGAAAAAATATTTTTGTACTACCTAGACGTGAACGCTTGTGTAGTTTTCAGTTTTTTAAATTTACGTGCAATAGTAATTGACGTTCTATTATGAATAAAATTTGGTGAAGATTCAAGGGTAGATAATTATTTAAAAATAAAATTATTTGAAATAAATTGTTTAATTGAATTTCGCTATGATTAGACTTCTTTGCTATTAAATTAAATTTTTTTTTTAAATTATTTATTTATTAATTATTACAATCTGCCACAAATATGGGCAATGAGTAATATAGATTACTGCATGATTACAATTACACATTATGTACAGTGAAATAAAGAAAAATAAATAAAATAATAATAATTGAAAAAAAACAAAACAGAAAAGAGCTATGCTATACATAAATAATATGCAATATAGAATATATATACAAGTGAAATATATGATTAAAAAAATAAAATATATAACAAAATAATAATAATAAAATAAATAATAGGAATACTAAAAATAAAAATAAATTTAATTAAAAGTTAAAACTACAATTATAAGAATTAAAGAATATGTTTATGATAATTGAAATATGTTCTGAATCATTCTTCTCATACTCAATCAATGTAATTAAAAATATTTGGTAACATCCTCAATGTTACATATTGTGTCGTAAATTAACGTATACGAAAGTTATTTGTGTACAATAAACTAATTTTATTTCGTCTATATTTTTTAAAGTAACCAGTACATTACTAACAGATTTAAGATGTACTTACAATCTGAGAAGAAGATGGCCAAGAGACCTTCCAATGTAGAACTTTTATAGAAGTGCTACTAGTGAACATATTTACATGTTATTGACATATTATTGTAATCATTTTTCCCAAATTTACTTGTTGTATGTAATGAATAATACACTCCAAAAAATATCAATAAATAGTTTCAAAAAAATTAAAATAAACTTATGGCAATGTGGTAACACAGAAAAATTGCTCTGACCTGAAGATTAAAAAGATTTTCCGAAACATTTAGTTTAATTAAGAAAATTATATTTCTAATGTTCATAATGAATTTAAAATAAAAATAATTAATTAATTCAATTTATTTATTTTATTCAATATTAAAGAGCTCAATAAGTCGAGTTGATGCCGAAATTAATATTATCTGATATTGAAATATATCGAAGATTTTATTAGAATTTATTTTTTATTTTTGTCTGATATTAAGCGGGATTATTATCCTTAATATTGGGCAATCACGTAATACTCGTATAATTTTATTAATAATTTTCGAGGCAATTTTTTTTTTTTTCTGAGGGACAAATTGGATTCTTTTTTTTCATATTGTAATTTAACATTTACGATGATTGGATGAGATTATTAGCCCTTTTTAATATTTTTAATTTTACTTAGACATAAAGACTAAAGCGACAAGAAACTGCTCCTCGTTACAGACTACTTCAACATTTAATAGACAAACTTTCAAAGCTCCCAATTAATTACAAAAGACTTATTTACATGACTGTAATTAGACCTATTTGGACATACGGAGTTGAGCTTTAGGGCTCTACTAAACCATCCGATTCATCTCTTATCCAATGCTTACAATCAAAAATCCTTTGAAAAATCCTAAATGACCCTTACGAAAATTTAAAGACTATTACATTTTTTTGAGAACCTTATTTAAAATATTTATAATTCTTAATTCTGTTAACTGTTCTTAATCAGCAATTAAGTCTAAATATCCACGCAATAGTATGAAGGCATAATAAACATATTAAGATTAAAATATCTTGTAAAAAAAATTTCCTCAAATAATGACATAAATATATAGAGATTGGTACTTTAAGAAGTGAAATAATAATTGAAATAGATGCCTCCATAAATATAAGATCCAAATTTTTGATGTATTTTTCCATATCGCTCAGTAAATTTAGATTTTGATATAAAATTAATTTATAACAAGTTAAAATTTTCAAGATTAGTTCTGATTGATATATTTAACCGATTTTGATAAGTCCTCAGATTTCATATGCAAGCTTCTATCTAAAATGTTGATCCAAAGGTGTATTTCTGGAACTGTTAGCGTTTTTCATCATATTATGTTTTTTACATTCTGGAGAACGTATACATACTAATATTTACTGTATGATAACATGGATGAGCAATAGATTGATTTATTTAACGTAAAAGTTTTAAACTTATTGTAATATCTAATTTAAATATTAGTGTACAGATGAAGATTTTTTGAGATATTGATTCCTAATAAACAACTTCCTAATAATGTACATATCAGGTTATTCTGAATAACTTATAAAAATAATTTTTTCCGATCTGTATATTTGACATACTTTTTATACTGAGTTTAGTGCATAGTTAGAAATAATTTTGAAGTTGCTAATAACAATAATAAAAAGGTTTATTGAACCCGAAAGCTCATTGCCGACCGAACACATTTTTCTACCCTACAAGTAGAAACCTTTAAGCTATATCTACATTTTGTTATTTCATTAATATGTCTAACAGCTAGGTCAGGGCTGATTTTATTTTATCTTTTTTTAAATTTTATTTTAATTTTTTAATTTTTTTTTTGCAATTAATCACTTGTATTGCTTTATATGTATTTATTCACCCTCTTCTTAGTTCATTGTTTATACTCTAGTGTCCCCATATTTAGCCCCCAGTACCAAATCCTCAATTTTAGAAGTCGTATTTATTGCCTTTCTCGGTGTCGCTTAAAGTGTAATGGTATATATTAGTAATATTAGGTAGTAAATATATTAGGAACAATTCTAGTTGTAAATTAATCTTCCGTTAGGCGCGGCTATCTACCAGATACGAAGCAGAAATGTCTGTTTAATTTTCTTTGATCATATGCTGTCTTTGGATTTCCCATGTTTTCTACATTCTTCTTTCGACCCAATCACATTCTTGACCGAGGATTCCTACGGCAAACAGTAAGGTAAAAAAAAACCTGTTGTTAATTTAAACATGCATACAAATTGAATTTACACTTGTCTAAACTTGACGCAGAAATTAAACGGACTTGTATGGATCCTATATGATTTTGAGCCTTCCCAATGATGGAAATATTGATGAAGAAACAGGAGATTTCAAGAAAGCAGAAATTAAAATTTTTTAAAATCGAACTAAAGGTGGATTAGTTACTCTCGACAAACTAATCATTCAACTTAGCGAGAAATACAAAAGTATGGCGTTTGGTGTTATTTTTCAATAATGAATGTAGCTGCCATAAAATCATTTATCACTATATTTTAAGTATAACTTTGTATTTCTTGTCGTTTTTTTAATGTAAATTTGTAGATTTTTTTATGAGTTTCTTAAGACTCTGTGAAAAAAAAAGTAATAAATACCCGTGCAATAAACTGACATGTTTATTTTTTTAAAAATTTTTATTGTAATTTTTTTTTTATATAAACCTTCCAGCCGTAACAAGTAAAATATACTTATTAACATATCTGCTTTCTCTAACATGTGTAAAATATAGATATGGGGATTAAAAAGGCAGATATGCTCATTACTTGCAAGTGGTATCTGTGAGATACGTGCGCCCATCCATGTTCGTCTAGGATCCGCGCCTATCGTAGGGTTAATACTAGTTTCCAATTTTTTAATTTGGCTATAATTAGAATAGTATGTTTCTAATTATATCATTATATCATCGAAGGATTTTTTTTCTAACTCAAATTAAGCCCTGCTTTGGCAAAGTACGCCGGCTTCAAAACGTTTTATGCTAAGTAATCATAGCTGATTGTCTTTTTTGCAAGTAGCAGTAAATGGTTTGTAACTTGTACTAAATGGAATATTATTGGATTTAATTTATTTATTGGACAGAGTACTTCAGCCTGACTTCTCGCCTCATCATTATAACGAAGTGATGATTTACTGCCGCTTCTTCTTCACTTCATCTGTATTCTCATGCATGTGAAACTTCCTCAAAAAGCCCCCGAGAACATTTCAGGTCACGGATGATCCGGCAGAGGATACATAAGTCTTTCTGTAACAATGGAAAGAAGACGCGACCTTGCTGACGAAAGTTGTCTGGAGGAGTCACGTTTTAGCATTCCAGGAGGCAATTCCGTCACTTGTGGAATAGTTTTGCTCATGAGTTAAGGGAGGAATGTCTGGGAGTTATCGAGACCGTATTGTCCCTTACCACGAACGATTAGTGGTTACGGTTTATCTTGTATAATGGTTGTTTTGGTGTTGTTAGAAGTAGTGTTTGGATTACGTGTTATTTAAAAATATTTAAAATAAAAAAAAAAATACAATCTGTATCCTGAAGAAACTTATCTTTTTGTATTTTTTTTTATTTTTTTTTACATATGAAATTTAGAACTGTAAATGATAACTACATCTAAATGTGAAGAAGATATTCATAATAATAAGTGAATTGCTAGCAAATCAACTATTTGTTGGTAGTTCTTCAATAACGGTTTATATTAGAAGGTACCGAGGCCATCTTTTCAGCACCTCGAAGGTTTATCAGGAATTAAATGGGAAGCTAAGAGCCTGCTGGATTGGTTATGAAGTTAGATAAGCGGATGAAGTTAGTATAAACAGATCTGTTTGAGACGAAATCAGCAACTCGCCGATTATTATGAATTATATGGAAAAGGTTATTTGTGACAAAATTAAACTTTTTTTTTTTTTTTTATCGATGTACCTATTCATTTTAAAAAAGAAGGGACAAGAGACACTGGATTGATTGAGGCATGCTTTTTGAAAACGCATCGAATATATGAAAAAAATTATTTGATAGTCACTAGAATTTACTGAAATAACTTAAAAACCGGCGAACATATAATTAATGTTTTGGTCATGATAACTCCACAGGAACAACATCTTGAAATGGCAGCCTAGTGCAGGAGTATGGTACTCTAGTTAGAAGTGAAGTCGTTGGCACTCTTGAGTACATCTTGAGTACACGATTCCCCTCGTACGTTTGAGATTCTCCACTCAATGACTGCACTCGGTATCTGAAAAGCCGTATAACGCTTATTGTTTTAATTAAAAGATAATTAAAGTCATAAAATTTATTTAGATTGCATTTTTGTTGTTACATAAATGTTACCAGTAAATTAGGTACATCGTAATTAAACAATACGAAGGTTTTTCAACTGTTTGGCACTATGTACGAACGCCATCTTGAAATGGTATATTGGATGTCCGAATCCAAGACTCATTTAAAAATAGTGTATAAATCAATTATAAATAAAAGAACAAAGGAACATAGTAATTTTTAATAATATAATTGGAATTAATATAATTCAAACTCCACATTTCGCACTAAATATTTATAACTTTTTGAATAATAATTTAATAGAAAATGAGTAAATTTTATTATAAGTTTAAATATAAAATGTCCAATGATAAGAAGATTAAAATGTTAATTTCAACCCATTGTTTATTGTTAATTTAATGTTGAATTAAATCCAGATTGCCTTGAAGCATATAACCAATAAAAAAAATTGTGGAGGGTTTGATTATATATTCGTACCTTTGTAACCTCTCTTGAATGGTGGTCGCCACCTATCGACCGATTTTTAAATTTCACTACGCACCACATATTTATTTGAAAATCTGTAAATTTTATTATTGCTAAACCTTCACCTGATAAAATGATCTGGTTAAAATTTGGTACAGATTGGTTCAGTAGTATTCGCGGTTTATTGATCAACCGAAAAATGGCTTGTCCTTTTATATAATAGTATTGGTATAAACCATGTAGCTAAACGTTCATTTTTTTGAATATTTTATATGTTTTTGGAACAGATGATGAATATTTAACATTAGAAACTAGTTTTCAAATAAAAAGAATTATAATAGATGTGTCAAATAGTTTATCCATCCTTATTGTATCGATCCTTCTATACCATCATCCGTAGTTAAAACGAACTAAAACCATATTTAAAAAATATAGTCCTGGAGTGAAATGAAGATAAATATGCGAACATAATTAACGGTAGTAAGGGATTAAACGTTGGGTATCGTAGAGGAGGAGTATGCTAAACCAGTTACTATTATTTATGTATGACCCCCCCACTTCTCCCCCTTCAGAACACTTAAGGTAATGGCGTTCGTTGTCGAAGACCAAAGACATCAAATCGCAAAGGTCGCTCAATATCCATCATATGAGCATCCATATTGAGTCTTTTCCGTTTTATTCCAGTAGATTATGCTCTGTTATAGTAGCCCACTATCTCGGCACCAAAGTATACTTTGTTACTTAGATCTCAACACCGTAACCCTAAATCCGGATTTCCATAGTTCTTGGTGATTTTTCTTCAGCTTCTGGAGAGACGTCAACTGAATTAAATTCATTAGTATTATTCATTCTTTCTGCACTTTTATGCTTTAAAACACCTGGAAGATTGCTTGGAATTTGATCTGAAATCTGGCCCAAGGGTGGGGGGAGAGAGGTGGTACTTCGATGTAGCCGAATTATCCAAATGTTTCATATTTCGTTAAACATGAGCTACACTTCACCTTCATCACATTAGGCCTATCAGGCTTGACTTGCCAGAGGCTGAGACATTTCTTTTATTTCATTTATCGATATTTACAATTGTAAAAAAACATATACATCAAGTAAATGTGTTGATAGTGAATACAATGGCATGTAAATAACTTGTGAAGAATCACTTCAATAAAAATCTACACTAAAAGGTTTCTAGGCGATCTTCTTTTCAGACGCCTCGAAGGATTATCGGGAATGGAGTGGGAAGCAAGTTGGGAGACCAGTGGAATGGTTATGGAGCTTACTGTGAAAGGATAATTATCTGGTCTAGGCTAAATCAGCAGCATATGGGATATTAAGATCTTTATGGATAAGTTTATTGGCCACAAAGTAAGCATCATTAAGGATTTTGGATTGTAAGGATTTAGTGGAGCCCCAAAGCTCAACTCCGTACGTCCAAATAGGCCTAATCACAGTCATGTAAATGAGTCTTTTGTTATTAATTGGAAGTTTTGATCGTTTGTCTAGTAAATGTTGAAGTAGTCTGTAACGACGAGCAGTTTTAGTCTTGTATGTGCATTCCATGTAAGATATTTGTCCAAGTGGAGTCCTAGGTATCGGATCTGTTCAACAGAGATTAGGGAAATATCATTAAAGGATACTGCAGGACAGGAAGTCGTTGGTTTACGACGAAGGGTAAAGGTTATTTGTTGGGAATTATTTGGATTTATTTTTATTCTCTAATTTCCACACCATTCTTGAATGTTATTTATATGAGGTTGTAGTGATTAGGATGGTGTGGGCTAAATCAGCAACATATGGAACTTTAGGATCTTTATGGATAAGTTTATTGGTGACAAAGTAAGGAGCATTGAGGATTTTACAAAGGAATTAGGATTGTAAGGATTGGATACGAGATGAAATGGATGGTTTCGTGGAACCCCCAAACTCATTATTAAACATAGAAAAAAATAGTTTTATTAAATGTTAAAATAATTTTTTTAAAGTATTATACGTGGAATAATATTGTTGCAACTGAAAAACAACGGCAACAAGACTGATACTACAAGCTATTTCCAAAAATCTTCCATCTCTTTCGACAATCGGCCACAGTTTGAAACTAACGCATTTTGGCGGAGGATCTGGGAGGGGTTTAATAAACTGGAGCTGGAGTCATTAATTCAAGCTGATTACGGCTAGTTAGTTAGCCAGCCTCCAAAAATTACTCAACTTGTCAGCAACCGCAAACACTTCATCAACTCCCCATAATGCTCTTGTCGAAACTCCCTGCGTTCCACATTTTCTAATGGCTCGTATTGTGTGTTTCGCGGTGGAGGAAAAAGGGTGATCGTGTCCCTAAGCCGCGTCTAATCAGCGCCCCTGACTTGCACTTGAGTCTTATATCTGTCGTCCTTCACAGATATATATATATATATATATATATTTATTTATTGAAATTTACAACTGTACTACTAAAACAAAAATACATTGCTCATAAATGAGATGATAGTGCTCGTAATAACATGTCAATGGCTTGTAAAGCAACTAACCACTGGGAATTATTTAATAAAAGTTTCTTATCAAAAGGTACCTAGGCCATCTGTTTTCCAGACGCCTCAGAGGTTATTCGGGTATAGAATTAGTCCAGTAAAATAAGGCTCCAAAAGGGCGTTTTTAAGAAAAAACTGCGGAACTTTTATTCTCAACGGATCTTTATGTTTTTGGGGTGCTGAATCCGAATCTGAAGTTTGCTACCCGTTATTTTTTTTTATTTTTTTTTATCTATAACACGGTAACGAAGCTTTTCTCGAAGAAAGTCTTCAAATATTAATTGTAGCTGGAACTAGTACCTACATAATGAAAAATATCGGACCATTTTTCGTGAAGTTACGTTATTGGGAAAAAAATGGAGAAATTGGCCAACTTTCCGTCAGTCCCACAGCTCTGCGAAAACACGTTTGTCGTACTCTTTTGGCTATAACTCTGAAACTATTTGTCTGATACAACATTACTTTTTTTCATCTTAAAGCTGATTAAATTTACTATAAGAATCTATAAGTGAAGTTTTAATCAAACCCCGTAAAATGTACATGCCAGCCCGCTAATAAAGACGAGGCCAGGCTAGCACGCTAAATGTGTATGTTTTGGCAAAATATGTAAACTATGACAGTAGACTGGTGTGGGTATTTCACTGTGTTGATTATAAGTTACATATATAGTGTCTAATAGTAAATTTAACCAGCTTTTAGATAAAAATATTAAATTTTGGATCGGACAAATGGTTTTGGAGTTAAAGCGAATAATGTGTCAAAAAAACATGTATTTTACAAAAGTAAGTGATTTTCAGCGTGATATCTTGTGTATTTCAAGAATTTTGATAAAAATTTCATATATATGATCTAATTGTAAATTTAACTACCTTTCAGATTAAAACAAAAACATTTTGAATCGGACAAATATTTTCGGAGTTATAATGATAAATGTGCCGAAAACCATGGATTTCACAAGTAAATTTAATCAGCTTTAAGATGAAAAAAAGTAATGTTGTATCGGACAAATAGTTTCAGAGTTATAGCCAAAAGAGTACGACAAACGTGTTTTCGCGTAGCTGTGGGACTGACGGCAAGTTGGCGAATTTCTCCATTTTTCCCAATAACGTAACTTCGCCAAAAATGGTCCGATTTCGGGTGACATTTTTTCATTATGTAGGTACTAGTTCCAGCTACAATTAATATTTGAAGACTTTCTTCGAAAAAAGCTTCGTTATCGTGTTATAGATAAGAAAACCAAAAATTTAGATTCGGATTCAGCACCCCAAAATAATAAAGATCCGTTGAGATTAAAAGTTGAGAAAACGGCCTTTTGGAGCCTTATTTTACTAGAATAATTCTATACCCGAATAACCTCTAAGGCGTCTGGAAAAAAGATGGCCTAGGTACCTTTTGATAAGAAACTTTTATTAAATTATTCCCAGTGGTTAGTTGCTTTACAAGCCATTGACGTGTTATTACGAGCACTATCATCTCATTTATGAGTAATGTATTTTTGTTTTAGTAGTACAGTTGTAAATTTCAATAAATATAGACAAAAATAACGGGTTTTTTTTGGCGTTTTTTTGCGATTTTTAATATGAAGCCGATGGTTGCCGTGGTAGTTAACTTCAGATTTGGATTCAGCACCCCAAAAAACATAAAGATCCGTTAGGAATAAAAGCAGTTTTTTCTCCGGCAAACCCTTATTTTACTGGACTAAATGGAAAGCAAGTCAAGAGACTAGTGGATTTGAATGTTTATAGAGTTAACTATTAAAAGATAGGTATTTGATTCAGGCTAAATCATCAACATATCGAACATTGGGATCCTTATGGATTTTGTTTAATACATAACAAGAAGCATTGATCATTGTATTTATTTTTTTTAAGAAAGAAATTCATGGGATTCCCTTGCTCAAAGCAGATCCATATCAACAACTGCATGAGAGGACCTAAATGCTTTGGATTGAGACCGGACGACATTCACAAACGGAAGAAGAGCCCGTGTTATTTTTATTTATTTAGGGAGTTCGTCAGTTAAAACATGTTTACATTCTCAGAAGTCCCGGTGATGAAAAATTTCTCCATGAAAACATAACTGGAAAGATACGAGTTTTCGGTCGATAGGCTTGTTAAAAGTTTAAACGATGTTTATTTATTTTTTCTCTTTCCGTGTAAATACCTAAAATTGATATTTATTCGCATCTTTCTTTTTTTGAGAATTATGGCAGAGTAAACCTGGTCGTGAAAGTAAAGGGGCGTTTTTTTTCAGTGAGTCAAAGTGAATTATTAGGCTTTTTGATCTAGACTTCCTTCTGGGACTAATTAAAAAGAGTAGAATCGCTCTTTTTTTTAAATCAGATCAAAATGAGTCATGTGATTTACCGAGCGATTGAGATCTGATTCACTCAAAAGAACCGAGCCTCGCTTAGTTATTTAAGTTATTACTAATTTCCTATCTCATTGAGAGATCATATTCAGTGAAGGTATTTACCTCTTCTCTTATGTTCTTTATTGATCTATTGCTTTGTTAAAAATAGTTTTTTTCTATCATTTGAGGAGCTGATCACCCATATTTCCTTACAGCAAGAAAGGCAATATTTACTAAATTTTTTTTCGAATTGATACAAATTTTCCGCTTAAAAGAGCACGTCTCTGACTCACTAGACGTGAAATGATCTATTCCTAAAATCAAGGTATTTCTTTTTCTGAATCATTGGTAAAAGAGATACTGGCTAATGTCAACGTTTAAGTCACAATTTTTTTCTTTAAGCCGTTATGATTTACTTCAAAATGTTGCAGTTATAAAAATTACGTTAATTCAAGTAAATTGGTTAGACGAAAAAAAAAAAAATCTTTATCAGTTTTTATGTTGTAGTGCTGAATTCAAATACCACTTTGCCTAAAAGTTGCCTAAATGTAATTTTTGTTCAGCGATTAATTCTCAGTTATTTAAAAAATAAAAAAATAATATATATATATATAACAAATGTTATTTTTGTTCAGCTTCGATTTATTCGATAGCAGACCAATCATTAATATAATCATTAATATAATCTTTACTAAAGGTCATCACTCCTTAAACACAATTCCTTATCTCACTGTTTACTTTCACACCGATACAACATCTCTTTTGTTAAGAAGCCAACATCAACTGAAGACATCTTAGGGTAATTATTTTTATATAAATTGTAACATTTGTATGTCATTACTAGACAGACTTAACGCTTTAAGACTAACCGACCAGACAAACGAAAACACAATGGCGTTAGAAATTAAAGAAAGTGAATTTAAAATGATTCCAGATTATGATGGAAATCCAATAGGTCTAGTGAATTTTATTCGTAATACTAAGTTTTTAACAGAATTATACTGTAAAGAAAATAATCCACATAAACATATTAATCATACAAAGATTATTTTAAATTTATTATGTAAATTAAAAGGGAAAGTAGCCGCAGCTGTACATGATAAAGAATTTAATAGCGTAGAAGGAATTTTAATTTTTCTAAAAAATAAATATCAAGATTCTCGAACTCGAGAACAATTAATTGCGGAATTATTAAATGTCAGGCCACATAGTAACGAAAATCCTCATAATTATTTAGAAAGATTAATAGAACGACGTTGTGACTTATATACTCGAGTTTACACCGACGATACGATCTTAGATAAACAAGCAGAAATGAAAAGATATGATAGACAAATATCCCATCACGCGGTGCATAATCTCCACCCTTCTTTAACAGATTTCATTTATCATATAACATGGAATACATTAGAAGATATTGAAGATATCCTTAAAAACAGTGCCGCACACATTGTTCAAAGGTTGTACGGTAAACATCAGTATAATCCACAACAAAAAAATTTTCAAAATCCAAATTATAAAGGGAAACATTTTGATCCCAACTTTCAAAAGAAAAAAAGACTGGGAACATCAGAAACCCCACTATGAAAAACCAAGGTACGAACAAAAACCGTATCAACAACCGTATCAATCGTATTATAATCAAATCCCAAACTATAAGCAGTATCAAAAACCAATATACAACAAACCATGGGACCCGCAATCTCAACATCAATTTTTTAACAAACCTCCATCGGGAAACTGGAGAAACCAACAAAATCCAAATCGAGAACAAGTTTCATTACCGCCAACTGAAAAAGATTCCAATACAGTATCCATGAGAACTGTGTCCAATAGAGTTCATTATACAGAAAATGAAAAAGACGAGCAGATTCGAATCCTAACGGAAAGACTGAACGCTATAGAAGCTCGACAGGATAATTTTTTTAGGCTCAGGTCCATGCAACAACGACCCGCCGGACCAATAGAAGTTCACGAATTAAATAATACGAACAATGATCTACCGGAATTGAAAGATGACAAAGGAAACAAATGGCTGATCGATACCGGAGCAACAAAAAATTATATTAATCCGAAAGCATTACCAAAAGACGCCAAAATAATAAATGAACGCTTTGCGATAAAACACCTACAGGTCGCGCAGAAGGTACAAAAAGTGCACTAATAAATCTGCTTCCACTGATAGGAATAAATCAAGAAGAAAAATTTCTTATTTTTCCCTTTAGTGATCGATTCGACATACTACTGGGCTATGAGACAATGAAAGATTTACAAATAAGTATCGATTTAAACAAAAAAGAATTAAAGGTCAAGGAAAAACGATATAAATTAGAAAACGAAATATTTTATATCGAGGATAAAAACGAAATAAAAAAGCTAATAAGACTTGACCACATCGACGAAAGTTTAAAAGAAAAATTAATTAATATAATAAGTGAAAACGGAGATTTGAGGAGGAAATTTAACAATGCTGTCGAACAATGTACTGAACTTCAGAATTTGAAAGAAAAAACTTGAAAATGACATTTCACATTTAATGAACAGTTCAACTGATTCTTCACAACAATTAATGAGTTTAAATTCTGATCTTGTCGAAAAACAGAATGAGCTTAGTAGGTTAAAATTGTCTTCTGCTGAGGAGATTAGGCTGCATGAAAATAGAGTACAAGAATTAGAAATAATGTTAGATTCAGTCAAAAGGGAAGGAGAGAAAGCTATTTTTGAAATAAAAGGACGTGTAGAAAATTCTGTGAAAAATTTTAAGTGTATGGAAGAAGCTTATAATTTAAAATGCAAAGAACTTGAAGAACTTCTTAAAAATGAAGAAACAGTCCGAAATGAGTGTTATAATTTAAAGAAAACAATTGATCAGTTGGAAGTTGATCTTGATAGCTATTCAACTCAAAATAACAGCTTGAAGAAAAGTTTGGATGAAAAGGAAGATAAAATTACGTTGGCTGAAAATGAATTAGCAAACAAAATATTTCAAATTGAAGATTTACAGAAAAGGGTTCTTAGTGTTGAAAACGATACTACGAACTTATTACAGGAAAAAGAAAACCTGGAAGTAAAGAATAATACATTAGTTTCCAAAATTTCAGAATTAGAGCGTTATATAACCAGTTTTGAAGAGATAAATAAAGAATTGACTAGAGAAAATGAAACTTTACAAAATAAGAGTTCTGAGGCAACATTACCGCTGAATACTGAAATGGACAAAATTAAAAAAATGTTACAAGATAAGGCGAAGTTATTTGAGGAAAAGGAGGCCTACTTGTTAAATCAAGATAAAACTATAAAAGAAAAAACCGAAGAAGCTGAGAAAAAGATTAAAGAAATCATGGAACTTAGTGCAGAACTACAAGCCCTAAAAAAAGAACATCTGGAAAGTAAGCAGCGTGAAAGTGAGCAGAATGAAAAAATACGACTATTGGAATCTGAAGTTCTTGAATTAAATTCAAATGTTAAATGTTTAACTAAAGAAAAAGAGTTATCTTTGAATGAGGTTAAAAAACTGGAATCAGAAATAGAAAATTTAAAGGAATTATTGAATGGTCAGTTACATTTCCGAGAAGAATTAGAGTGTAAGAAAAAAGAATTAGAGTTGATTGTTTTTCTGAGAAAGCTGAACTAGAAAAACAAGCTTTGATGAAAGAAAAACATCTTCAAGATGAACTATCAAAAATAAAAGATTCATTTGATAAAGTTAGTAATGAATATAAAGAAAAGTGCTCATCGAGTTCTAAAAATACAAATGAGCTCCAAGAACAATGTTCAGTGCTCAAGAAAACAATAGAAACCATTAATAAGTCACATGAAGAAAAGGAAAAAAATATAATTAGTAAAATTAAAGAAATGGAAGAGTTAAATTCAAATTTAGTGAAAGAAACAACCAATTTAAAAGCTTCAGAAAGTAGTCTGAAAGTAACTGTTGAAAAATTAAATAATGAAGTCACAAAAGTTAATGAATTGAACCAAAAGACCTTAGAAGAAAATAATTATAGAATTGAACATAATATAGAAACCTCAGTTAATATCGACAAACAATTAATATCTGATTATAAAAATAAAATTAAAACACTAAATAAAAATTTCGAGCTTATCACCAATAATACGATGACATTAAAAACAAATGAAGACGCTTATAATTTATACATACATATTTCTCAATTACTAAACCAAGTAAAAGAAATAACTCTATCACTAGAATTTTGCAAATTAGGTATAATTCATTCCAGTATTATGACTAACGTTTTGAAAAAATCTTCCTAACAAAGTCCATTTAGTATCTAACAATACAGAAATTTTATGGGCAAATAGTAAAATATTTTGTTCAACACACAAGAAGGTAATTCATACTTTTATAAGACTACCAACTCACGAGAACAAATACCAAGGATACGTAGTTCATACAGTACCTAAATATATTAATGGCACATTTTACGAAATCGAGCTTGACAACGATTTATACATTCAAAACCAAAACAACATTTTTACAGCAGACTGTATATACGAGGAGGAATATTATTGTAAAAATCTTATTAAAGTTAATAACAGTTGTATCTATTCAATAATTCAAAATGGCAATGTAAAAACTTGTAAACTTAAGCATAGATTAGATAAAAATATAAGATATCTGGATGTTACAAAACAATATTTAACTTATAATATAAGTAAGATAACCAATTGTAATAATATTAGCCAATTTTTACCTAAAGTAAGTCTGATAAATATAGGCATAAATGATTGTTACCCCACATTAACACAAATTTATTATCATAATTATCACTACATATTACAACCATTTTATGATGTATCAATATCAGAAACATTAACCTTAAATACCACAAATGTAACTATACCAACACTCAACATTCTTAGATTTAGCGAAAATATCGCAGTGTATTATAATTATTTAATTATTATCGCTATTATACTGTTAATCATTATTATAACCGTATATGTATACTATTATAGATATAAAAAAACACAAACAGTATTGACACCCAGTGCTCCATTCACTGAGGACTCTTGTAAAATTATTCTATCTAAAGTGTATGAATCAACATTTTAGCAAAAATTGTTACCAGGAGATAACAAATCTTAAAGAAGGGAAGAGTTATAAACTGTAACCTAAAGGTCATCACTCCTTACACAAATTCCTAATCTCACTATTTACTTTCACACCGATAGCTAAGACCAATCATTAATATAATCATTAATATAATCTTTACTAAAGGTCATCACTCCTTAACTATATATATATAAATATATATATTAGTTATAAAAGTATGTATATATATTAGTAAATAAAAACAAAAAAAAAACTAGTCAAATTAAAGTATATTTAATTAAAGCTATTTAAAAAAAAAAGTATATTTGTCATGGGGCAAAATTGCACACTAGCGTTTAAATACCATAGTTGATTAGAGAAAAAAAAAAAACGAAATAACGTGTCAGAAATTTGAATTATTTTATTATTACTTTTTTTATTTTTATTAAAATTAATTGTTCTATTGAATAAATATTTCAAGCTGCCTCTTAAAGGGCAATGAAAAATATGGATGACAAATAATTCATTTATTCCTACTAAGTTGTTTTGTTGTTGTTTTTTTAATGAATTTAAGGTTTTTCTCAATGATTTTTTTTTTGGGGGAGTTAGGTATGATCCCGAATTTTACTTTGCCAGGTCAAAAAAATCGAAGCATCCTAAAAGGAATGAGCGAATCTACTTGTTTTCTATATTTATTTATTGAAATTCACAACTTAATGTGACAAAGTAAAATATTATTCATAAATTTAAGCAGTTAGTGACACCGTTAAGGAAATATTCTGAAATATTCAGGCTATAATTATAGAAAGAATAGTTCAACAAATTTGAAATTTGCATTGATTTTTCCTTAATTACTATACTTTAAGCTAAGCAAGAATGTTCACCCAAATAATTATTCCTGGAATGTAATTTACAAAATAGTTACAATAAATAATGTAAAATCATTTCGATATTTTTTTAAAATGCAATCGGAATTGAAAGTACATTTACACAATTCAGTTGTAGGCTTTACTAGGAATTTCATGATTTTCTTTTTTTGGCTATATATATATATATATATATATATATATATATATATATATATATATATATATATATATATATTCAAATTTTTAAGATATAGTGTCAATAACTGTCTGGGAGTGTTCACTCAGAAATTATACCAAAATTTTTTAAACACCAGTTACAGTACAAAATAATATGTATGTGCTGTATGTAGGAATGATGGAAACTTTATAAGATAATTTTTTTCCCTATCATTTACAGTAAAAATAAAATTTAACTATGTAAATACAAAATTTAATTCCTTAGAGTGTAATAAATTTTTTTTTTTTTTTTTTTATGCTGGAAATAAATAATTACAAATTCAATCTTTTGATCATTTTTCTTCATTTTTTTTTTTTTATTAATACTCGATCACTGGCATGTATAAAAAAGAAAAAAAAAAATGTATAGTTTTATCTATTTACAATGACTAAAAAAAAATTAATAATACTTTTAATTTTTCTATTAATGGGTAGTTGAATAACAAGTTATGTACTTGTTATACATTATTTCTCATATTCACTGGATGCATTTATTTATACAGTCGTATATTTCAAGGAATAAATATGAAGTAAACACACCTCCAGAATTTTTCGTATAAGAACTTAGTAATTTTTTTTTGTCGGAATTTTTATCAGAATACCACGGACTACTATTATTCAAACTTATTGATATGCCAAAACTTTATAACTGAATAAATTATATAAGAAAAAAGTTATTGAATACTGATTGGTAATTTGATAAGTTTTTTTTTTTTTTTTTTTTTTTTTTTTTTTTTTTTTTTTTTTTTTGATTTTTTTTTTTTTTTTTTTTTTTTTTTTTTTTTTTTTTTTTCCATTTCGAACACTTGTATAACAACTTATTTTTTTTCAAATGAAAAACGTAATTTATTCTCAAAAAGGAAAATCATAATAGCACAAAGAAAAAAAAAAAAAGAAGGGGGTTGCTTTAAATAAGACTCCCTTTCACACCTGATCTGTTGGGGGAATTAAGCCCCAGTGCCAAAATAAAATGTCAGCCTCGTTGAGACGTGTCCCTTATCCTCGGCACGTCCCGTCTCATCTCATTTCCATCGAACGGAGTAATTCTAGAAGGTGCTAGATCTTCTTTTATTTATTTCTCATACCGTTTAGGTATTTTACATCTAATTCAGGTCCCTTTTTGTGGAATTGAATTTTTATAAATGGCTTCAAAAATTTTACTTATGATTAATAGTCAATATTTAATAATGACTGATACCTTACTCGATAAAATCATATTCTATTCAAATATAACATTTTATATTCCATTGGAAACAAGACTAAAACGACAAAAAACAGCTCGTAGTTACAGACTACTTAAACATATACTAGACAAACGTTCAAAGCTCCCAATGAATTACAAAAGATTCAAATACATGACTGTGATTAGACCTATTTGGACGTAAGGAGTTGAGCATTAGCACTAAACCATCCAATTCATCCCGTATCCAATCCTCACAATCCAAAATCCTTCGAAAAATCCTAAATGCTCCTTACTTTGTCACCGATAAACTTATCCATAAAGATTTTAATGTTCCATATGTTGCTGAGTAAGCCCACACCAGATACCTATCCTTTCATAGTAAGCTCCATAACCACTCAAATCCACTAGTTTCTCTACTTGCTTCTCACTCCATTCCCGATAATCCTCCGAGGCGTCTAAAAAGACGATGGACTAGAGATCTTTAAGTGTAGAATTTTTATTGAAGTGCTACTGATGAGTAGTTCTTTTTAAGTTTTGACATGTTATTGTAATCGTTATCAACACATTAAGTCATGTGGAGTTAGCTGCATTAGCTACTTCCATTTCAACGTTCTATAACCGCAGAGATGATTGAACGTGAAGAATTATTTTAAGATCACAAGTTAAGGATTATTTTGTAAAGTAATATGGGCATTGACGATACAAGGGACGGCTTACTATTAGAAGGGTTGGTCCATTTGATATTCTAGTTCGCTGTCCGCCACAGAAATTATCCAATTCTGATTTGCTGTCCGCCACAGGGATTTTCCAATGAATTGATTCCATATTACTAATAATATTGGGACGTTTTTGCATGTCTAGTGTACAGTTGGATGTAACTTCATTGGCTGATGGTTGTTTACTAAATTAATAACATTTTTTGCTTAAAGAGATTTAATCAATTATTTATGTCTTTTTCTGGCATAGGTCCTATTATATTTCAATATATGTTGCTACATGTTTTGGAACATTGTCCCATCTTCAGGCTTGTATTTATCTGTGATTATTTTCACATTGTCTCTTCATCTATGTACATATCACCAGCTGTGCCATATCCATAGATACGGACTTTTTTTTTTTTTATTATATTAATTTATTGAAATTTAAAACTGTACAAAATATATACATCAAGTAAATGTGTTTTTAACTATTACAAAAACATGGCAAAACTTGAAAAGAACTACTCATCAAATTCTACACAAGAAGGTCTCTAGGTAATCTTCTTTTCAGACGCCTCGGAGGATCATCGGGAATGGTGTGGAAAGCAAGTTGAGAAATGAGTGGATTTAAGTGGTTATGGAGCTTACTACGATAGGATAGGAATCTGGTTTGGGCTAACTCAGCAACATATGGAACATTATGATCTTTGTGGATAAGTTAATTGGTGACAAAGTAAGGAGCATTGAGGATTTTGGATTGTAAGGATTGGATACGAGATGAATTAGATGGTTTAGCGGAACCCTAAAGCTCAACTCCGTACGTCCAAATAGATCTAATCACAGTCATGTATACAGAGTGAGTATCTCTTCATGTAAAAAAAAAATTGGGTGAAACTAGATCAAAAATGTAGCAAAATGCCGCAAACCTCACTTTTCTATTCCAACCCGTTGCAGATATACGATAAATCAAAGACTTTTTTGAGGAAACCACGTTTTTTTTCATCAAAGCTGTAATATCTTCATTTTGTTTAAATATTTTTTCAAATTTTGACCACATTTTCAGATTTAGCATTAAATTTTCTATAATATCTGAGTACTTGTAACCTGGGTATCTAAAGAACAGCTTGATCTTCACCTTATTTGGGGAAGTCACAATGTCTTATATTACTTCAACGCTGTTTTTACAGGGGAAGGCATTTCTACCGTTCCATGTGGAGTATCGTTGGTTCATTCATCTTTTTATTGTTTCCGAATAGTGTTGAAAAATCATAGTTTGAGCAACATATTGAATGATGAGATTACTAAAATTTGTTACAAAATATCTTACCACAACTTCATCACGGTATTCCACCTGAAGTTCGGTAAATTTTATGATTTTCCAACACCATGGTGCTCCTCCACATTATTCGAAAGCAATAAAAATATAAACAAACGATATACATGGATAGGTAGAAATGCCTTGCCCTGTAAAAACAGACTTATCTGCCCATCAAATTCACCTCAGAAAGTAGTATTCTACAACACAATCTGCATGCAGAAGCTATTAGAAGATATTATAGCAGAATGGGGGTCTGTATATAAGGCAATGCTTTAGTCTTCTAGGTTGTTAATGTAGTTCAATGCTACACTTTTACATTTTTTTTTTAAAATAACTCGTTTATTTTACATCAGCCCTTTTTGCGATTTTTATTCTACTTTATGTCTTCCAAACTCATGCAATATAAATCAGGGTGCCACGTGGGGCCGAGACTTTGACTCAGTTTGTGGTACCACTTTGAT